>JAEVFN010000010.1:3258447-3858447 GCA_030449075.1 Murraya paniculata | reverse complement strand
ATCTTTTCCAAACTTAAATTTTCTCTCCCAAATTAGTTATAATTCAGCAATGAGTGCTATGGCAAAAGTTTTTCCACAAGGGCCGATTACTAACTTGAGTGTCGGAGGGTTCTCGCCAGAAAAACATCTGGCACCCTCTAACTGTTCTTTGTGATTACAGGAGAGTCCACATGGAGTGTTCATGATTATCAATATCTGCTTCGAGAAAACAAGTCTGCTTAAAGAAAGCAAATCCAAGTAGTACTGTCTCCTATAAAAAAATAAACTTAAGTGTTGACGTAGTCACCTAGTCGCAATAATGAGCTCGATTGAATTTTTGCATCAACAAGATCCTTTAAAAGTAGGGATTTGTGGGGTACAATAGATTGATTTCCAGTAAGGATATCCTCAGTTTTAAAACCATGGATCCATCTTATCTGCACAAGAAATATTGGGTATATTTGTGTTGTACAAATTTTAATGTACTTACAAATACACGAATCTATTGAAGTATGAATTAGGAATTACGATATCGAACCCACAGGGATGGTCAATTTTTAGGAAATATAAATCTAATCTATGCTAATTAAAACTCTATCCTAGTTAGCAAATAAAGAATTTTGTTTAAGAAAATTAAAACTAAATATGCAACTAAAATTAAAATGAATAATTTAGCATAAGAATTCAAGAAATTGAAGTTACCAGGGTTTCAGAATCCACCACAATTCAACTTAATAATTATCTAATTATTAATCAATGTCCAATTTTAGAGTAATAATTCAAAATTAATTTATGTATACTAATGAATATAATAATTAAGCGAAATTAAAATTACTCTTATGCAGGTTCTTTTTCTGCTTAATAGTGTGATACGTAAACATTCCATGTAAATAATATTAAATAACAAAGAGTAAATTGTTTAAGCACTTTGTGTAAACAACTTAATAAAAGACATAGAATAAAAAATAATCATATATAAACTTTATATAACCAAGCATTGTTTTAGTCAAATATTAATCATACCAATCACTAATGCATGACAGAATTAGTGAAAAGATTTAACAAGATCTAACTAATTATGTAAAACAATAACCATAAGCATTAAAGCACATATATAAGAAATGAGTAATGATAGGTATCCTAATATTTAAGTCCCAATTTAAGTCCCAACTGATGTGGTATTCATCCATTAGATGATGATTAAGTAATTTTACTAACTATGAAATTCATCATCCAATAAATAAGGAACCATAATATTAAGATTCAAGTTATAACTCAAATGTTAGAATTTCTAATATTATTGATAAGAAATTAATTAAATAAAAAATAATTTATTTCATTGAAAAAGACTTCATCCTTAACCCTAGTTTAAAAGATTAGAGAATCACAGGGAGATTGGATATAATAAAATTAATAGAACCCATCATGGCTGCCGCATTAATTCTTCTCCGTGTCGTCCGTCTACTCTCTCTACTCGTCCCCTTTGCCAAAAGCGAAAGCTTTGCTTTTATAGTTAACCCACCGACATTGGCCTTCTATTTCCTCAAGCCGAAAGGCATTATCTGATCTCGCGAGCATGCTTATGATGAAATGAAATTAATAATGGCCCATTTAATTTGCTTCTATAACCGGCCGTCAAGCACAAATCCATTAACTTCAATTCTTTTACAAGTTTGATTACTTTAAGCAATTTTATTTCCCAATCCTTAATTATTTTCCCGTTCAATAAAATAAATTCAATTAACTAAAAATAATAAATAAAAATAACTAGTAAATTTATAATAAAGAGTAAAATATGTAGATAGATTATGCGCATCAGTTAGTTAGTGTGACAATGTACCTCAAACAAGTACAAACGCCACTGGATTATTCTCGACTGATAAAAGTCACAACGTCAATTATTAAGATTGAAAGATTAAGAACACAGTTCCTCAACCTCCTAATCCAAAGGCAAGCACACACACTATTTCCATACAGAAAGCTAATACCTGACATTTCTCGGTCCATATTATAGGAAATGAATGCAGCACCTAAAATGGGCGAACTAGAAAATTTCAAAGAATAACATAGAAAGGAAAATGACCACATACTTCCCTTCTCCAATCCGACTCGTCTTCATATCCACAGCTAATGACATGAATAGCCTCTGTGAGGACAGACAACTTTTTCATGTGATTAAACACATCTAATTTATCAAACCACTTGTCAAAATGGGAGTTTGTTGATGTTTTCAAATGTAGTGAGGTAAATTAAATTATGTCCTAACTTAGGGGGTAAAGTGAAATTTTAGGTGGTCTTACACTTCTCAACCCAAAAAATTAAGTCTAAGAGATGAGTTTTTCCCTCAAACTTATAAATTTACGACTAATCCCTTCTATAATCGATGTGAGATAACCCAACAGTCTCTCTTTCACACATCGGACCTTGGGTTGGAAGCATAGACACCCATTCTTTCTATTAGACTGCTGAGTCGAAGATTAATTGTTGCTGAACCTTAGTTCTGATACCAAGGTAGTCTTAGCCTCTCTCAACCCCAAAAACTAGCTTAAGGGTTGAGACTTTCCCTCACATTTATAAATTTACCATCAATCCATTTCACAACCGATGTATGTGTATATACACACACCATTAATTAGATTAAAGTTAATCCAGGGTTGAGATTAAAACTGATGACTTTTTTTAATTTTAAAAACTAACAAATTACTATGGGGGTCCTTATATAATAATAAATTATTGCTCATTTTTCTCTCCCTATTGAATATATTCCCCCTTTCTCTTTCATAATATTACCCTATTTCATCTCTCTCCTATAAAAACACAAAAGAACTTTTCATTATACTTCAATAATACAAAATCTTATAAGAACGGATCAAACACTTCGTCCCCTAAATATCGTATAATGTGTCCCCTAAATATTGTATAATGTTATCCCTCACATGATATTTCCAGTAAGCAATGATGTTCTCCTATTTTCTTTTTTTTTTTTTAAATAACTTTCAACTATTCATTTATCAGTTCGTGTATTTAACAAGACTGGAAAAAAGGATTAAATTCAATGCTATTTCTTCAATTTTTATATACTATTTTTATGTCTTTGTAAATTCTTGTAACTTATTATTTATTATTTTTTCCGTGATGCAATTTGAATTTTTTTTTAAGAAACAAATATGTTAGTCATATATATTAAAAATGTGTAATCTTTCTATTTACAATTTTTAGCTTCTTGTATATACAATAACTTGATCATGTTTTAATACATTAAGGGCTAGTTTGGGAATGCTGTAGCTTTTAAAATAATTACAGTTAGTTGTGCTGTAAAAATAATCAGCTGTGAAGAGAATTAGTTAAGTGTTTGATAAATTTTGTTTTCAGAAATACTATGAGTTTTAAAAGCAGTTATGGACGTTTGGTAAATCTTACTGTTAAACTGCTGACAAAAAATAAATTACTAAAATGTGCATAATATAAGATAAAAATTACTTATGCATATATAGACATATACATACAATATTTGTAATTGTGTATTATAATAATTTTAACTAAAAATAAAATTCTCATAAAAAACTAAAAATAAAATTCTCATAAAAAACTAAAAATAAAATTTATAATATATTGATTTTAATTTTATTTTCTATCTTAAAACAATTGATAATTAAATTTATAATATAGTGAAACAAATTTAATAATAATTTGGCCAACAAATTGATATCAATAAATTTATATTGATGAATTAAAATAAAAATTTATTAAAATATTGATTTTGTTTCCAATTTGAATAAGGATAATTTTAGGTTTAGGTAATTATGATCATTGATATTTATGAAATTGTATTAAATAATAAAATTAATTCTCAAAATCAGAATTTAAAACCTGCTCATTTTCTATTTTTCAAAATCAACTGTAAGAGGAGCTGATTTTAACAAAAGTGATTTTGATTATTTTTTACCAAATACTAAAATTAGTTTTTAAATTTTTAAAATCACTTTTAAGTCTCCCAAAAACAATCTCAAACTGACCCTAAATCTGATTTAGATAGTTAACACATTTCAAGAACATAATGGTGAAACAAGTACAAGAAGTGGTGCTGAGCAGATAAAAGCATCATACATGGTAATATGTTTTTTGAAACGATTGAAAGAGCCCGAAGCTATTACGAACATTATGGTTGACAAGAGGGATTTTGGAATCGAACTCGGACTTCATTCAATAGAAGAAGAGATTCAAATGAGGTGACTGGTGTGCATTACGTCTGTGCACATAGTTTTCAATGCATGAGAAGTACAAGGATACTGAAGAAAATAAAGGGACAGAGAGTATAAGTAAATAGATGTTCAACTATCAAATTATTTTTATTACACTCTTATTTGTCCATTTATTTTATTTGTACCTCTTTTCCATTCTCGTTAACCATATGAATTGATAAATAAATAGTTTAAAGTAACCACAAAAAAAAGAAAAAAAAAAAAAACAAAATAGCATCACTGCTTACTGGAATTATCATGTGAGGGTTGCTTGATATGTCTTTTAATTTTTATGACAAGTTATTTTGTGTTTTTATAAGAGAGAGACAAAATAGGTAATATAATGAAAGAGAAAGAGAGAGTATATTAAGAAAGAGAGAGAAGTATGAGCAATAATTTATTATTATACGGGGACTCACTACATTAATTTGTTATTTTTAAAATTACAAGATAAAAAGTATGTCAGTTTTAATCTAAGCATTTGATTAGCTTAATACTATGTCCAAATTTACGTTTAAAAAGTGTGTCTCTTAAACTTATTTTATGTGTGTGTGTATTGAATAGTATTCAAAATTCAGAACAGCAGGGAGGGGCCATTGAAAGGTTGAAAAAAGCTGGGAAAATTTGAAAAAACTTATTGTCAACCTTATTAGATATGAATTGATCCGATTTCAGACGAGAAGACCATGCATCAATATCTCAGTTTCAACTCAAACATGATTCATACTCTATATTTTGAGAAATATTTACTATACGAAAAGAGAAAGAAGAAAAAAACAGAGTCTTTATCTAAAGAAATGCATTAAGAAAGGGCAGATATTTAGAACCTTTCAATGAGACAATGCTTTTTGATAGGGGTGGGCAAAATCAAATTCGAATAAATCTGATTGGATTCCAGATTATTCAGATTGATAAAAAAAAAACTCATCTGAATGCAATCCGAACTTAAATCCAATCCAAATCTGATCCAAACATGTTCGGATCATATTGGATTTAGATATGATGAATAATTCAGATTAATTCAAATTTGGATCGGATTGGTAATCTCGGATTTAATTCGGATTTTCAGGTCCCTCACTCCATGTAGATCTTTGTATTCAACATTCAAATTGGGTGTTCAACCTCCTAGATATTAAAAAAAAAAATTATTTTCATTATAATTGCCATGCATATGACTGAAAATTATCATAAGAATTCATATTTTTTCAAAGAACATAAATAGAAACCAGAATTTAGACAACATAACATGCTAATAAAACCATTTCCAAACAAAGTCAAATATATATATATATATATATATATAGAATTTGATACAGAATATAAACATCTCAAGTTCAATTTCAGTATAATATTTAATTCACTATTTTAATTCACGAAAAACCTTTACTATCCTCTTCTTTCGTAATTCTCTTGATTAAATACTTAACAAATTACAAATCAACTCAGTTTTATTATTATTTCCTAAAATTGAAATATCAATTCTCATTCACTTTTTATATAAGAAAAGTAATGTTCATGATTGCCATAAATTGCTCGATGAAGCGCGAGCGCACATGCATACACACATGAAGTGGTATCGCACGGTCCTAGGGATGGCAATGGGCACCACCTGCTGTGGGTTTGCCATTACCAAACTAGCACCGACAAAAAATTTAAATTACCAAACGCACCCGCAACACACAATGGGTTTTTATTTTTTATGAAAATCCCGCCTGCTGCAGGTTTTAACAATTACCAAACTTACCCGCAACACGTAGCTGATTTTTTGCAGGTTTCCTCATTTAAAATCACTAATATAAAAAATACTTTTAATAATACATAAAAACTTAAATTATATAATTCAAATTATAAATATATAATTATAGCCTAAAAAATTCGCAAACAATACTCAATTTCAGATTTTATCAATGTAAACAAGAATTAAAATTTTTAACATTAAAAAATACACAAAATATATTAATCTAACACAAAATATTTCTATTGTAGGCAAATCATCATCACTAATATCAATGCCTTGCTCCATCTTTTAATCAATATACAAGTATTATTAATAATATTAACAAGTAAATTTTATACAATTATCATTAAGGCAAAACAAACAAAATCAATTGAAGTAAAATAAAATATTAGTAATATTAAACTTAAAATTATAAAATTTCTACTTATTGAAAGTTTATTGTATATATGTTGCAATGAGATAAGTTAATTTTAGAAATTAGAAACTTTAACTTAGATATATTTATAATTAAATTTTTTTAATGTAATTTTTATTATTAAAATAAAAAATATAAATAATTAAAATAAAGAATGGGGATTGGTGAATACGCACACTGGTACCTAGCGGCTCAATACTAAACCCACCAGTAACTTACTGTGGATTTAAGTTTGAAATACAAAATCTGCCGTAACCCGTGAAATTATCAATAATTGATAGGTTTTTACGGATAAATTTAGACAGATTTATGGGTTAGCACGTAATTTTTCTATCCCTACATTGTCCATAGCGAATATGATAGTCACATATGCACGAGGAAACATCTAAAATTTATGGTTCTTTGACGGTACCACTAATGCTTGGACTATATGGACTCCTACTGAGCCCCACATGCATTAAGTAGGATAAATCCCTTTGACATTGGGTTAATGTCCCCAAAAGGCATAAAGGGTACATGTGGTGCCGCCACCCTGGGCTCTACTGGTGGAAATAAAAATTGGGCTCAACGATAAGAAAAGTCTCGAGTCCACGACTGACATTTTCTTGTAATTAATGTACGATAAAGTTGTCATCCTCGTCCTTTTGGCGAGCAATCAACAGCTTAGATTCAATGTTTGCTTCAAAGTCACCAGTTTTGTTCCAAAGTCATTTTATTGACAACATATATGTATTTATTGAAGTGAAAACTTAGATCTCGAGAGAATCGTTATTCATTACAACATATGTGACATGATGTAGCTAATAACAAGGCCACGGTGAAAAATGGAGTATATGATGCCAAGTTGGTTGAAAATCCTCCCCTCACATACCCGAATTCCCCTCTGACTTACGGTGGACTGCCTAGCCCCGGAGGTCCAATTGTGGTAGTGGGTCCTGCCCCAACGGTTGCTGTGGTGGTGGTTATAAAGGAAGAGGTTGCAGGTGCTGCTAGAGGCTGTTACGTGGTTGATGCAAATTTCAAAGCCAAAAGCCTCGTCAACTCACGATGCTCCATAGTCCATATATCTGTATTTGGGTCTCTAATTATAAGGTGATTAAATAAATTTTTGAGATATAAGATGCTTAGAAACAATAGCATGTTATATACGATGAATATATATGTGACTGATTTGAGTCAATTTTTTCTTTTTTTCACACTGATATTACTTAAATTTTTACTTGCGTTATTATTCAAGAAACGTTTATTCTAGTTATGAAATATAAGGAAGAAAACTGCTCCCATAATGTTTTGTGGGCGTGATGCAACGCGGAAGTGATACTAGATTTCGTTCTAATATAAATTTTTGATAACTCAAAAAAAAGGGATCTCACAAAGGAGAAAAATATTTTAATTGAGAAATACTGAATATTATTAATCAAAAGCTTGTGTATGTTTTAATAAACTATAAATAACAAGCTTATATGTACTAATAGCTCACTTAAGTCTGATCTTTCTCAAATAAGAGAAATAATCTAAAATTCTAATTAGACTAGAATTGCAAATATTACTCAAATAAACTTATTGAATTCTAATAAAATACTAGTTACTAAATTGACTCGAATACTATAATTTTTAATTTATTTTATCCTATATGCTTCCTACATCAGTCTCCTCTTCACAAAAAAAAAAAAAAGAAAAAGAAAAAGAAACTTGTCCTCAAGTTTTGCTAAAACAAAGACAATCTAGAGGATGAAATTTATAGTAGAGTAGTAATGAATCTTGGAACTCAAACTCATAGTTTTCATATCAATCTTCCTTGAAACCTGAAATGCTCCATTCTTTATCTTCTTCTTGATTTTGTTAGTCACTCTTTAAAATAGTAAAGTCTTGTACAAATGAATAACTTCTAAGCCTTTCAAGTCTTTTGTCAAACCTTGCTCAATGTTCTCGCTAATTTACTTCATCTTGGCAGTTATATCTTCTTCAAGAATAACTTTCTTCTCTTCAATATGTATAGGCACAACCATATTGGCAATCTCAAGATCTTCACGATCAATCTCTTTAATGGAAACATTATACTCATTTGAACTCTCTTCGAAAGAAGCTTTTGTAACATTTTTCTCTGCCAATGATGACACCGGTAGAACTTATGCTTCCACATATACATCTTCAACTTCAAAATCTTAGATAAACTCTCTGTCACTTATGAATGTACTAGTTGAATCATGATTAATTAACATATCTTCAGTAACTTTAGAATTTTCAAGCACAATATCGTCTTCCATTGGTGAGTTATGATCTTTATTAGCATAAAAGATTGCTTTTCGACATTAGAATCCTTTTATGAGGAGAAGTCCATGATAGGATCTTGTTTAGATAATGAACTATCATGTTGTAATTTTGGCAGAATAAATCTATCGAACTCTAGATCTTTTCTTTTTTGGCCCTCCTGATGTTCTTACACTCGTTCAAATCTTTTCATTGCTTGTCTTCTCTCTCTCTTGATTTGCAGTTCAACTTCTAAGGCAATTTTAACGACATCCCAATATTCATGAGTAGCAATAATTTGTAATAAAACTCGCTCCTTAATATTAACACGTAATCTTTTCACAAATCTTAAAATTGTATCTTCATTGTCTTTAGAAAGTTTCACACAATAACGATAATTCCGAAGTCGAGATTCATAAAATCGAACAAAATTCATACTTTGCTAACACTTATTAAATTTACAATGGATCGTCTGAAAATATTAATGAGAAATAAAATAAGTTTTTATTTTCCTTTTCATGGTATGCCAAGTTCGAATATTGTCTCTTCCATGTCCAATTCGTGTTGCTTGTAAGTTTTTCCATTATTATGATGCATGTCCCATTAATTTAAAAGAATGTACTCGACATGTTTATTCTCTAGAATATCTTCAAGAGTATCTTCAATTTTGAAAATCCAATCAAAAATATCCTCAGTATTAGTAAATCAATCATAATAGAAAAAATCATCATCTTCTTCTCTATCTCTCATTATACTACTTTTTTTTTTAATGTCTTTTTTCACTTTGGCTTTTTGGGTTTTTTCAAAGAAAATAAAAAATTATTAGGTAATAATGTAATTAAGAAAAGTAGTGGGGTAAAATTATTAACAAATAAAAGTTTGTGTTGCCGGCGACGGTGATCGCAAAATTGGGCTAGGATAGGTGGATCTAGAAGATTTGATGATGGTGAGTATGATGATAGTGGTGGTTTGACTCAAATCATTATGGATTGAACCAGAAAATTGAATCAAAGTTGTGGTTTGAAAGTTGGTTTCAATTTCCAGTCAATGGACTGCGGTTGGCAGCGGAAGTGGGCTAAAAAGAATGGGCTGATAATGTTGAATGGATTGGTGGTAGTAGTGGCCGATAAATTGCGGTAGAGGACAGCGATTTGAGTAGCGGTTGGTGTGGTGGTTTTACGGCTTTCGGTGGTGTTTGGGTGGCGGTCGAATGGTGAGATGGGTTGGGTTTTGATAGGCGTCTTCTTCTAGTTCCATTGACAGTGGAGATCGACGGAAAAGGAGAAGAGCGGTAGAGACTACAGCCACGTATGGTGGCTCTGGGGTGATTTCAGTTTTGCTTTTTTTATATATTTGGCTGATTTTCTTTAATTGATGAAATTAATAAATGAAGTAGAAAGGATTTGTGTATGGAAGATGGTTAATGGTCAACAAAATTTTGTCTGGTTTAGAAAAAGGCTCTGATATCACTTGACGCATCGCGAAAGTAATACCAGATTTTGTTCTAACGTGCGTTCTTAATAACTCAAGAAAGAAGGCTTTCACAAAGAAAAAAAATATCTCAATTACGAAATATTAAATATTATTAATCAAAAGTTTATGTGTGTTCTAACAAATTATTAATAATTGCCTTATATATACCAATAACTCACTTAATTTTAATCTTTTTTAAATAAAAAAAATAATTTAAAATTTTAATTAAATTAAAATTATAAATATGATTCAAATAAATTTAATAAAATAGAATAAATTTTAATAAAAAATTTGTTACTAAATTAACTCGAGTATTATAATTTCTAATTTATTCAATCCTACGTGATTCCTGCGGGCCACTTGAACTGCCATATGGGTCAAAATCTATGACAGATCTCAGAGTCTCAAAATTAAAAACGCAATCAATGTCACGTCACCACTGCTTTAACTCTCAAGTACGTCAGTTACATGTCAAGAGGTCTTTCAAAAGCCACGTGATCTGAAAGGGAAGAGATCTTCGAAGATCCCCTCAAAATCCAAGGGCGACAGAGAGAGCGGCTTCGTCGGAAGAGACGATGAAACCACCGACTTTGCATATTCATGCGTACCGGTGCGCCTTGGAATGAAGTAGCGTAACATCATATGTCGCACCTGCTTCAACACGACAAAAAGGGCTGAGAATTTACTGTTAAGTCAGCAACTTTTGCTGCAGATAAAGAACAAATATCACTGTGTGATCTTACTCTAAACAGAAAAAGAGATTAATAATTAAAATGATACCAAAAAAAAAGATGGTATAGGTGGCCATGAATTGATACAAGCCGTTACCGTAAGAAAAATTTTCAATGCCACAATAACATTTATTCATTGTCTGTCAACACATCTTACCCTCTCTCAACCAAGGAGCAAACAAGTACGTGCTGTAGTTTCCGGGCCAAAGTTCACCATCTTGCATGATCCATCCATCATCAGGAACCTTATTAAAATGTTTACAATTGATATAATCTAACCTCAAGTGCCTCCTGATTAAAATAATAGTGATGCAATAAAAGCTGACATATCAAACCATTCCTTGCATTAGGCCTTTTAGCCTTTCATGGGAACTTATTTTACCAAATTTCAGTAAGGATAGGTTTCTTGTCATACATTTATGGGAATAAATTTATGAAATCCATATATTACAAATTGTAAGTATCTAGAGTTTCAATAGAGTTCATACAACAATAACAACAACAACAACAATAATTTTCATAAATCATAATGTCGGTAGGCATGCAATTAGGCAGTTTGTGACCTTTATTGGTAAAGGAAAAAATCAAGCGACAGCTTTATCTCATTATTAATCTTCAAAATATCTTTTATTTTTTTTAAAGAACTGCTTATTTTAATTGCTAAGATATCTTAATATATATAATTTTTTTTTAACAGAAAAGGTCTAGGATTCAGATGACATAAGGAAGAGAACTTGATCAAATTCAAAAGTCTCTGGAAATGATCCATATTATTATTATTCAATAGAAACAAACTAAGTCAATTTCTCATTATTTTTCTGCAGTATTTACACCAAATTAATTAAATATTCTTGCTCCGAAGGAGCTAACAAAGAAGAACTATTAAACAAATTATTATCAGTACAATACAGAGTGCGGTTATTATTTTTTTTGGGGAATAAATATATCTACAATAAGTTATAAATAAATAAAAATTATCATAATATATTAAAATTAAGCTCAAGGACAGCGAGGGGAAACAAATCCAATTTGGGCTAAACCATCAACATTGTTACATACAGCTTTTGCTTCATCTTCTTCACTTTGCAAATTTATGTTTTGCAACACAATTGCCTCACATGGATAGCTCTTACTGCAATCGAGTTTCACTGCCTCATCTGAAGCATTAGTTCCACGAATATTCTTGTACACAACATTTTGTATCTGCACTGCCGAGCTCTGCATCCAAATTAATTAATAGAAATCAATTAGACATGGTAATTAATTAATTAATTAACTAACTTCTTTTAAAAAAATAATTAATTACCTGTTCTTTGCAAGGATCATCTTGGTCACAATAATTTTGGTCAATTATGATAGGATTTTTAACGTTAAGCATGTCAATGTTCTGAAATATGATGTTGCTTGCGTATCCTGATCCTCCCTGCATGCATATGTAATTAATGTTGAATATTTACTTAATTACATAATAATAAGTAATAAAAGAATGTTTTGTGCATATGTATTAAATAATTAATTACCTGCCAAGTCTTGATCCTAACACCATTTGTAGTTCCA
The DNA here is from genome assembly GCA_030449075.1 of Murraya paniculata. Lineage (NCBI taxonomy): Eukaryota > Viridiplantae > Streptophyta > Magnoliopsida > Sapindales > Rutaceae > Murraya > Murraya paniculata. Next base: position 3,846,063 of record JAEVFN010000010.1, on the reverse strand, counting down.
GAAAGCTTAGCTCCATCCACTGTGACCCCTGAAACATAACCTTTTGAATTTCCTTTTCCTAGGCTTCCAATACTGAGCTCAACAAATTAAATGATAAACAAGTTAGATAACTAAATATTAACTGGAAATTAAGTTTAAATTGAAGCAGGCGATTGGAGTAGGGAAGGGTTTTAATTGAAACCTGATTCCATGGCCCGGTCCGCAAGTTATGTCTTGAGCTTGCACATTTTGTGAGCCACTTACAATTGAAATACAATCATCACCTAAATTCAGCCAATGTATAAAAGAACTAAATATGAATTGATAAGCTTGATTATAAATCTTTATTTCAAAACATTTTAGTAACAAAAATGGATATGAGGTCATCTCAGGTGTGGACTGATATGGATTTCAACTAATTATCGACACATACACTGCATTAGAGTCTATGATATTTTTGACTTTTTTAACTAGTTATCGATAACCAGTGAAGTTTACATTTTACAAAATGTGAACATCAGCACCTGAAGGAAAAACGTTTTGAGTGGAAATATTTACCAGTTCCTATAGTGGAGCTTGTAATCCGAATGTTCTGGGTATCTGTGACATGAATTCCATCAGTATTAGGACTGTCTCCAGGTGCTGTTACCATTAGATTAAAAGCAAGAACATTCCTGCATTTTTGGAAAGAAACATGCATTTGCTGGGCATCCTGAATTTTCAGATTGTTCACTACCAAATTGTTGCTTTTATAGAACGTCAGTGCCTGCCAAGACATGTCACAATTTTATTAATTGGGGCCAAATACATAAGATACTCATATGTACAGTCATTCTTTTGAGAGTCTTACTTTGTTAAAGTAAGAATCCACTAAAACATAAAATTAAATACAAAAAACTAAATTAAACAAAACAAAACTTTTAATAAATTGGTGGCTATTGTGTTTTTTTGTTTGTTAGTACGAAGATATATATAATTTTTTTAATATTTTCATAGCATACTCAATTTGTTAAATAGATGTCCTCATTATAGAATTATTATCCATATGTACAATATGAATTTATATAACTATAATTTCGATGCATTGACATACCGTTGGGGCATCTTTGCATGGCTGCAAATGGTAAACAAGAAAGAAATTAGAGTTAGCTTGAAGATGAAGCAAAACTAAGAAAATTTAAAAGAAACAAAATCAAAACCATACTAGAGAAATTTGAGTTGCTAATTAATTAATTGCTTAATTTTTACCAGAGATTTATTGATTTTGCATGAATTTTCCCACCAAATCTTGCCATTGCCATTGACAGTGCCACCACCTTCAACTAATAAATTTTGTACATTATCGAAAACAATCCAGTGCCTGCCATCTTTCTTGTAGTCTGATTGATCATCAGATGCCTCTAATGTTCCATATATCTGCAATTTAGTTTCCAAAAACAGGAATTAGTATATTTCACTCTTCAGCTCTGATTAGTAATTATTATTCTCTGATTAATTAAACCTCACCTGCACTGTGAGATTAGCTTTGCATGGACCTGAGAATCTAATTGGCTTAAGGCGGTAGGTTTTGTCTAAGGGCACCACAACAATTACAGCTCCTGTATTTGAACAAGCTTCTTTCCAAGCCTGCATAAATGCCTGAAAAGTTCCAATGCATGCAAACAAAAATATAATTAAATACGTGCAAAAACATATACATACATACATATATTATAACATCTGCAAGATACAAATTTGTTAGCTCTAATGTTATACAATGATCACATAATTGTTTTCTAGAATTGGTACATACTAATATGTATGTGACAAGGACAAAAAAAGGTAAATTTTGGTTAAGATGAATTCTTTTTTTATTACCTGAGTGTCATCGGTACCGTCGGCTTTGGCTCCAAAATCATCAACATTAACGGTTTTACCTCTCTTTGAAAAGCCACCAACATTTTTCAAGCTCAAGATTTGGGTTCTTAGCTTGATCAATTCCTTGGACTTGCCATCTTCAATAGAGCTCAAATGTGAAGGATATGCTTGAGAACCATATCCATACTCATATATTTCATCAAGGTAATAATTATTATCATAAGATGGGTCATGATAATTGGCCAAGCACAACGTGTAACGTGAGATATAAGATGTTAGAAAGATTGTGAAGAACAATAATCGAAGGGAATGACTTTGTAGAGCCATAATTATTTTCTTTTTCGCTATAAGGGAAAAATATAATTGGAAAGGTATGGGAGAATATTGTTATATTTATAGATGAATAATATTATAGCCAGCTAGCCAAAAGCATATATGGAAGTGGAGACAATGCAATGAATGATGTTATGATGAGGTTTCTATATTTATAGAGACCATAAAGCTTAAATGTTGAGAAAGAGAAAGATTTGTTAATTCTTTTACATGACTCATGAGGTATGGCTTAAGGTACGAGAGATTTAGACGAAACGATTTGTTGAGCAGTCCCTTGACTTTTGCTCCATTCAAGCTTGTCTTAGCCATAGATTTACGTACATAATACCTTCCATATACATTAAGTCGCTAGGTTAAAAATTAATAATATTGAAACCCTTATCCACGAAAGAGGGTAAATTAGTTTCTTGATTAAATAAACGAAATTTTGATAGGTTATTAAATAACCGATCAATTGTTACATAAGATTTTGATATTAATATTAAAGACCATTCTCAACAAATTACAAATTCTTTCATGTGAAATGTAAACTCAAGAGACAATAATCTAAAAGAGAGATAAATGGGTTGAGATACATTCACATGAAGATTCAAGAGAGACCAGAGTTCAAAAGAAATAAATTGGTTCTGGTGAAAAGTGAATTCATGAAATAAGATTATGAAAGAGATAAATTGGCTGAGAAATATCTACACATTACCAAAAAGTTGAAATAAAAAATAAAAATAAATTTTACACATAGGAAGGAGCATAAGACTCGCTCTGATACCATGTTAAGAAACCACTCAACTGATAAAAAATTGAAATTACATGTCGTCTTTGTTGTAGTGCAAAATTCTATTTAAAGTATGTTGTTATTCTATTAAAAAAAAAAAAAAGGATCTTAGATTTTTTTTTTCATAATTAAAAATCGTATTTGAGAATTTATTGATTTCTCAAATAACTAAATCTTATTTTGGAGGTATGAGTTTTTTAAATTAACTTCATAGAATGTATTTGTAACATAATCCGTCTCTCTTTTCCAACAAAATTTGAGGATTTGGGCTATGTACCGGGGTCAATTTTGATTGAAATTCAATTAGATGTCCCAAATGTGATTTCAGCCGGCCACTTGAATTAAAGTCATGAGGAGAATATGCGCCTAAAAGTTTAATCTGAATTTCTTTTTTACTTATTTTAGTTTTTAGAAGGTAATAATTTAACTTTATAAAAGGTAAAACTTTTTGTCCAGAGATTATGAACTAGGGATTTAGAATTTTAAAATAAAATAAATCTAAAGAAACCTTCAATGGATACCACCGAAGGATTATTAATGGCCTGGCCACAGCAGCAGACTCAGCTTATAACAGGTCTTCGGCTCTTAGAAGCCGGACCCATAACAATAATATTCATGCATGTTTCATTTTCGATACTCATTTGCTGAAAGAAAAGTTGGTAAATCAACAAAATAATAATAATAGATGGCGGAAACCACCTTCCTGTTGGTTTGCAAAATCGGCAAGTAAAGGCACATGATTACAAATCAGTTATTATTTTTTTTTTTTAAGTCACTCCAAGAAAAAAAAAAAATTTGATGATATGATCTTTCTTTATTTTGTTGGCTACATTCTCATTTGCATATATATTTCTTCTTCGTGATGGCCTATATTTATGGGCAATTACATGCTTGAATTAAATTAGCAATTGGGTTTTTTTATTTTCATTTTCTTTCTTTGCGTTCTATTCTTATGCAAGTACTACTGACTTGGACAACGTTAGCATAAGCTCATCATTAACAGTTTAATTAAATTTTAAAAAATTGTCAGTATGTTCAACGTCAACCTTGTAACATGAAAATTCAGACTTATAAATTATATATGTAACACTGAAACAATTATTTGTAAGGTAACATGAAAAAATGTATTTTTTTATCACAACTTTGAGTTTGTACGTTGTGTATCTATGTAATATCTAGGATCAAGTGAGTAATTGCTATGTATATGATGATGTTGATGGGAGTTTGATTATGATGTTAGGTTATGGTGGTTAGTTTATGATGTTAAGCTTATTTTTGTAATCGTCGATAGGTAAATAAACCAGACTTCTAAATGAATCACCAAAAAAAAAAAAACATATTTATGACATGTTTGAAAAGCCTATTTTGATATATACACATGGATTTATATGGTTTTGTTATGTATTAAGGGGGATTGTGTACTTTGGCATATGTATGTGTAAAAGTTCATAGGCATAAGCATGAATACACATTATGTTTTTTATAATTTGAAGAAAGTAAGAATTTTCTGTTTTCTTTAAATACTTGAATTCGTTGCTCGCATAGTAGGCACTCTACATGTTATGTTATGAGATAAGTGGGTGAAGGATGATTTTGTGAAGTTCAAAATGAGTGATATGAGAGTCATAATAAGTGCTAATTAATTAAATGAAAATAGATTTGAAAAGAGATGTGAAGTTTAAAAGTGCCAAATGAGTTCTTAAAGAATTTTTTTTATGATGTTCTCAAAAGACCATGGCAAAGACCATGGCATAATATGCATTTGCATTGTATATAAACATTTATGTATTTTGGTATATGAAAAATTAATTTATTTATTGAATTTTGTATTTATTATAGTTTATTGGGACTGTTAGAGATCAAGATTGATTCATGATGAGTGAGGAGAAGTACTTGAATTGAGAATGATGGATAATTTGATAAATTTTTAAAGTTTTTAGTTGTTTAAGGATTAGATTTTTATATATTGTATAGATATTTTAAGTATAATTGTGAGTTGTATATAACGCCCACGACCTTTCAGTTGTTTAAGGATTAGATTTTTATATATTGTATAGATATTTTAAGTTTAATTGTGAGTTGTATATAACGCCCACGGCCCACCCTAGGAACCCCTCCGGAATTCAAGACAGTCGTTACGGACACTTGCCACGCGTGAATAAAGCATTTTTAAATGCATGTCATAAATGTTGCAATTTTGCACGTGGCCGCTGGCTTATACGGAAGGATTGTAAAATAAACTTAAATTGAACCATTTTTCTAGAGCTTGAATCTTTAATAGGTCACGTAAGATTGGCACTTATCCATTAATATTTTAAAGACGAATTCCGTGTTTATGTGCTTAATACATATTATATGAAATCAATAGCGCGCATGTGTACAAAAAAAATGATCACATCACAAGCAATGATTCTCGTTATCTTTTAGGAACTTGAGCACTCACCAATCGCCATGCCATGCAGATGCAATTGATGATAGCAGTTAAAAATCCTCTGATAAGAACCCGCAGTTGAGCATGCATTCATGAGATCATCAAATGAGCGAGAGGTGTCAACAACTATCATGCTTGTTTTGTTTGATAAAATGACTAACATGTGAGACTCTTATATATGAACATAAATGATTGTGATAATGGTTAGAAAATATTGATATAAATTTTATAGACCTGAATACTATCACTAACGTGCTAAACTTTGAAGCTTTTAAACATTAAATTTGAAATCTCAAACACCAATAGATTGGATACAAATTTTTTTGTTTCTTTCCTTTTAAATTGGATAATAACAACTTCTTTCCTTATTCGTATAAGTAATGTTCAAACCTTAAACCTCTTACACTACTATAAAAATTTTACCAATTACATTAATTAATACCCCACTAAATTTGATAAATCTAAATTACATAATGAGTTGATGATAAACATAAGGGGTTACTCTTGGTTTATTTATTTTTTGATTTTTTGGTTTTATTTTAGGTTGAATATAGATCCTTGGAATCAACTAGACCAAAATATGCATTTCAAACTTGTACGTCTTTATATTTTGACTTGAGGTACCCAAATCCTAGATCCCCATAGACTTGAATGTAGTTTTGGCCATTCCTTAGGTTGGACACCCAGGTAGCTAGGTCCTTACAGACTTTTACAAGACAACTTCGATTCGGAGTCAAATTTTTAGGCTATTCTAATTGGCATTATGTTAACTAAAGTTGGTCCTAACATATCTGTTATTATAAATTTTTGTAAAATAATATAATAATAATAATATTATTAATTGACAACTGTCAAACTTGATATTTATCAATTCGAAGAAGATTAGAAATTCATTACAAGGAGCATCATAGAGCAAAATCTCCGTAAATTGATGACCTTGAGTAAATAATGTTTTTGTCGGTTCTGATTTGGGGCCAAAATAGTAAATTAGTAATTTGATATAATTATCAGACAATAATTTTATACAAAAAAAATATTATTTTCGTATAAATCCCAATTGTTGTATAAATTAGTAATTACCTATTTTGAAACTAAATCCTCACGATATGTCATGTATGCCTTTTGTAAAATATGTCCTTAGTGTTGTTCATTGCTTTTTAAAATTAATTTGGAATTGGATCTCATCTCTAATTCTTTTTGTAATGCGAAATTTAGTTTGTGTTGTTTTGCAACAAGCACGAATTCCATATGTCATCTTCAATATTAAAAAAAGAAGAACTCTATAATAATCTAACTAATACTTACAACTAACACTATTTAAATAAAACATAATAAATACCAAATCAATGAAAATAAATATTGTAAATATGATCATATTTTCAAAATATAAAGAATTTTTTTCATAAACTAATAATTCTTAATTTATCGATATATTAATATTCACTAAATTATTAGACTTTTCATTATCCCAATTAATAGTACCGAGGTTTTATTGTATACAAGCATATATGGAAACGGCATGCGAGTAAGCACTTAACAAAAATAAAAACATCTATTCGTACACCAATGTATTTATAAGTATTTGAATCTATAGAGTACTAAATTTTATTTTATTTTATTTTTTGCAGAGTCTTTTTAAATGCCTTGTTCGGTTGTTCAATTGTCATATGTATACGTACATACTTGTCCACACGAGATTCATACACATGTGATGTACCGAGCAAGCATACACATCTTCAAAAACGTGTGGGTTTGGATCAGTTGATGAAATTGCATCACCAAAATTTTGCCGCAAGGGATGGCTTTGAAGTAGAGGGCACTTTATGTGGCTCAAGTTTTCATATGTCATGATGAAAATTGCAAGACTTTTAGTGCATTTTCAGAATTGATTACAATAATAGTAATGATGATGGTGGCGACCACATAATCTCTCCCTCTCAAAGTGTCATATATATACATGATGATGGAGTACCTTGATTAAATTATATTTTTAAGTAATCAAATTATTGGTGGTGTGTAGTGTAGTTTAGATATATAAACTAGTACGGTACATTATAGATCATGGTGATGGTGTCGTGCGTGAGTTTGATGGATTAATTTGATAATAATACTCTGTAATAGACTTATGACAAGCCAATGAAACAAAAACGACTTGATAAGTTGCTTATCGCTGCGTTTAGCTCCTTGAATGTGGTAAGAAATTGATGGAGACCCTCCATCTTAATCACTTGTTTTACTTCATTATCCCAATATTAAAATACATGTATAGCTGAGCAAATATTTAAAATAAAAGTACTGATTTGGTTCAGAAAATTATTAGATTATATGATTTAATAGTATGTCGGCCATTAATATACTATTAAATCATATATTTTAACAGCTTTTCTAAACTTTAACAAATTCATGATCCTAGATTTTCATTTCAAATTCATAAAATAGATATATATATATAAATAAAAAGAAGTAGTTGTCCGTTTGTTTCGTTTCACAAAAACGAAAGCCCATATATCATGGGCTTGAATGGAGGCCTAATTGTTATTTCAAGCTCTATCGGACCTTTGGCCCTGGATACTTTACTACGGCCTCTCAGCACCCAAAAAGCCTATTTTTATTTTTTATTTTTGGGATAAAAAGGCACTTGGTTTTTGTCCGAACTTCAAGTGGTATGGACCAGTTACGGTGCGATGCTAACGTGCTTAAAGGCTCTAATCCAATGAGTTGGGGTGAAATACGAATATGCAAATTCCATATAGCGTGTAAGGGTAGGATTTGTTAAAAGATTTGAAAATTCGATGATCAGAAGATAAAACCACTTTTATTACAGAGAAACAAACAACAACAGAATACTACAAGTTACTCTTTTCATAATCATCACTCAAATGCAAGTCATGTTTCACCGCAGCTTCCCACTTGTAGGGGAACCCCGCTGAACCTGGTGACAAATCTAACAATCTGATGTTATTTAATAACATCATATGAAAGTCCTTAGACTTGGATCTCAACTGGCCATCTGTACATCTCTTCCTCCGGAACTGGGAGTGTTGTGGTCATCAACCCGGTTGCAGAATCATAGGTGAAGTCGGTCTCGGTACTGCCCACAGCGCATTTCAGAGGACGTTGGGAAGAGTAAATGCCAAACCTTCCACATCCCCTGACTTTGAGAGAGATTGTGGCGGTTGGAGATCGGTTGTCACTGAGGGAGGTGGTCAGTTCGGAAGATACTTCGCCATCAAAGAGCTCTGGCTTCTTCTCGGCCATATGCACCTCCACATTCTCGACAGCACCTCCGCTGTTGAACATGTCCAGCAAGCCTATTGCTGCGAATGAAATGTTTGAAGAGATCTCCTGCATAATGGAAATGGTCATTCGGTAAACCACCATTGTTTCATTGGACAAGCTTGATAAGTTAATCCTAAAGAACCTGAAAAACTCACCTTCAGCGGACAGAAATGGAATAGCTCGTATTCAAGAAGCTTAAGTGTTACTGGCACCGAAGCACCTTTGGGCAACCGCACAACCTCACCTAATGTACAAAAATATTTCCATTCAGCATATTCCAAACCAATGTGTTATTTAACTTACAACAACACGGTTAGAACTAATTTTAAGAATGCATACAAGCCTTCGACAAAACCATCAAGATAAGAAATTTCTTTAATGGCATCGATAAGTAATCTTGTGTCGAAGTCACTAAAGTTAGGAAGAAATGGCAATTCAGAGTAGCAAAATACCTGATCTATGGGCATACACAATTGCCTCCCCATTCCAGCCTCCACCAGCTATCTGAACCATATTTTCAACATCAGTTACACGAACAGATGCTGTAAGGGTACCAGGAGATTCATCATGAATGCGGGTTTTCTTTGCAATCTTGCACCAACCAGCACCTTGACAGTTGAACACGCCAACAACACCAGAGCATTTGTTCGCATTCCATACCTTGAGCAAGCTGCAATATACAATCTTGAGATGAGGCTTTGCTAATATCTGCATGTTTACTGGGGAGGAAAGTGGAAAATACGACTGTTCTCAACCAAAAGGGAAGGAAGTAGCAAACCTAGTCCCATCTCGGGCAGGATCAGCAAAGAGACAATCACGCGTAGGCCTTCCAGGCAGTTGGGCACGAAGAACTGATCCATCAGGAAGTACCAGCTTCCTCAACAGGTCGAAATTGTGGTTACCTGGCTTGTCACTACATTAATGAGAGGAAATAGAGGTTCTTGTCAGAAGACTATCGCTGACTGACTTCCATCTCTTTTAGTAAGTATGATGGAAGAAGTAATTTAAGTTAAGCATGGCAATACCTAACATAGATTGCACATCCACCAACTGCACGAGCCGCACCATGATACTCTGCAGCTGGGTGTAAACTCTGCAAATCATACATCTCATCAGCACAATTTCATTTGCTTTTCCTATGTAGCCCATCTCTCAAACATAATTTGTCAGAAAGGATCACAAACTTTGAGATAAACCATTTCAAGTTATTTTGAATATACTAACTAGTCCCATAACTTAAGTGCATAAGAAAGAAATTAATAATAACCAGTTCTGTTTTTACTTACATGGAACATATCCCAGTCAGGCTGCATAAATTCTCCGAGGAAAAGAGTGTTGTAAGCAACAGAAGAAATATGGATGGTATGGGAAGCCGGGTCCCGTGGGTAGTAGTCATCAGAAGCTCTAATCACTGCAGTCTGCTTAGCGCTATAGATCCCATCAGTATTATGACACATGCAAGAAATGCATCCATTGTCGGGGAAGTTTCGTCCGATTGAGGCCTCTAATGCCTGGTGATAGCTGCGAGTAAGAGAAACTCTACCACCATGACCAGCACCAAGGGTTTCAATAATGTTTTGCACATCAACTTTTACTCCATCTACCCCACAGGATGCCAGGTAAGCATGAAGCTCATTGTAGAAGTTGAACACCTTCTTTGGATGCACCAAACCCAAGCCATGAACAGCGAGGCTGTCCATAACTATGTCAGGCTGGTTGCCCATCACACCTGGAGACGTAACAGGGTATGCTAGTGCAGTGTCATAATCCTCCATACCATCAGCAGCAGGTTTAACTCCGCCCCAGTAACCAGCCAAAGCATGCCATACATACACATATCTACACCAAAAATAACACAAAATTAACTTGTGAGAAATATGAAAAGTTGATTTTTCTCTATTTAATAAGGTTTTATATGAAAGTACAGCTGAAAAAAAAAATCATTGACATATTCATCAAGAAGTGTAACAATATGCCGAAGTTAAGAAGCAAAATCATTGCCATGAACAATGAATTCACTATGAATTTAAGAGTCAGTCGCTATACAATTTTTTTTTTTAACAGACAATAGGCAGGTCCAACTGTTAGTCCAAAATATTTGTGCCAAAATGTTCTAATAGTGGAGGAAACACAAAACTCTGACAATAAAAATTTGGCCACTTACTTCACATTGTGATTCTGCTTGGCTTCATCTACAACGTGCTTGAGGCCTGAGACCTGCTCATTGTTCTGGCACTTCTTTTGGAATTTTGAATTCTCTTTGATTCCAGTGAGCCTGCTTGCAAACCTGCAAGAAATTTATTGCCAATAAATGAACATTCAACTGTTACTGTTATGAAATTGTTGATTGCCATTTCACTACATACAAAACATTGTCATAATTTCAGAAGAGAAGAGAGAGATCTTACTGTGCTCCTTCTTGTACAATGCAATTACTTTCCTCTTTAGGTTTATTTTCAATCTGTTGCCAACCATCATCTATGATAAGAAATTTTGGAGGAGTTCCTCCAGCTGACAGACTGCAGTTATAACCAATGCGGAATTCAGTCATTCAGCTACTTGTCATAATTGATATTTCAATAATTTAACCGCACACAACGTACTAAATTACCTTTTAAGACCTTCATCAACACCCTCAGATGTGACATCAGTGTAGAAAGCATCCCATGTGCACCAGCCAAACCAGTCAAGAAAAGAAGGCAACTACACGCAACAAAAAGATGGATATCATGAGATTCATTATAAAGTTCCCTTCCACCATCATGACACTATCAAGAGAGATCACTGACATTTCAAACTCAGAAAAAAGATAATATCCTTACCTTCTTCTTCTCTCGATGAGTGAAAGTTTGCATGTGTTTTTCTACAGCCCTGTTTCAGGAAGAAAAGTGAAAAAAGAAAAAACTCAATAAGTAACTAATAGTGAGGTCCAAACCATGAGAAGTACAACATATTGCACTATAAAGCACAATTCTGTGTCTTGTGATTGGTCCACAATTCCAGAGTAACATATGTAAAACCGTAACTACAAGATTAAAATTGTTCAAGCAAAAGTTGAGGACTCACTTCACAGCTTGGCTGATTACTTCAAAAGGATTAGTCCCAGCGTGCATGTAGACAAGGTAAAGTCCTTGGTTGGTTTCAACAGCATTATCTCCTGCAAAACCAAATAAGACACGAAAAGAAAAAGTCGTATCGGTTCTTTCGAACTCGATCCTTTCTACCTATTTTCTTCCCGAAATGCAAAAAACTCCATTAATTTGACTCTCTTGGATGGTAGGGTTATTGATTCGTTTCTCCAGTCTCATTGTGATCGTATCAATGACAGCTCCACCCCATAATTTCAAGATTGTTGGTCCTCCTCATTAATGGCCGATGAAATGGGACTCAATTAACACAGGCAGCATGCGATTGAATTAACATAGATAAGGCACTAGATAATGATATGGCAGGCCGGATGCATGTAGCTTAGACCATATAATTTTTTGTTGGCCACGGTCTACTCACCACTCTCAAGGCAGATCTCTATCTCATTCTTTTCATTGCCTTGCAGCACGGAACGAAACTGGCCTTCGAGGAGAGGAAGGAATACGGTGTAGATAGTTGGGCTGTCATCTTGATCACTTTCAGAGTTATCCTTGCTCTCCACAAGCATGAATTGAGTCTCCAGTGGTACATCTTTTCCACATGTACCCATCCTCTGGGTCATCCACCATAACTTAAATCGGAAACAACACATAAACCGGAGATCCCTGTGATAGAAAGAGAGTAAAGACTTAATATATTTGCAAAATTTTAGCAATTGAATTATTGACATATCTCATTTATTTTTCATTTCTATATGCTTTTCAAAAAACAAGAGAAAATAATCAAATATTAAGAACATACATCTCTGTTCATCAGAAGTTGAAGAAAATTATTGTGTTCCCAATTCAAGTTTACAACACAAGATATTATTTCACATCACATCACAGTTACTAGAAATCTTTTAAGAGAGTCACAATCAAAATCTCAATCCAATAAAGAAGGGTAAACAAAGTGGCATGAAATTAACCAATCAACTTCAAGCTATTATCTCTGGTGATTACAGAATGATGCAGCGTCTGCAGGAAACAACCAGCCACACATAGACATAGGGTACATAAATCAGATGGATTTCCATTCTTCAATCAACAAATCAAGTACATATGCCTTTAAAGATAAGAAGAGTCAAGAATTGTGTGCTACTGTTCTACTTTTGCCTCAGCATCACTCTGTACTTTCCAAGCTTTTTTGTCATTACTATTTTATCAGGTCGATACTGGATCTCACACATGTTACTGAAAAGACAATGATCCTCAACAAATAGGAAACAAAAAGTCGTATATTGGTATAAATTCATTTCCTACGCAGTTTAAGCTTAATATACAGAATTTCATTAAACAATCATTTCTAAGAATCTATACTTATCAGCTTATAAGTCCAAACGAATATTCCTATTCCGAGAATTCAGAATTAGAAAAAAGAAACCAAGAAGATGGATGAGCGCTTACTCCAAGACACCCATGGGGAAGACATGGAGGCTTTTGCTATGAGAAGCCGTGGCACCGATGAATGCACCAGCAACGAGCCCCACGCCATTACCGGCAGTCAACATAATGTTGTCAGGCACTCCAGTCAGGATGGTCTTGCCGTGAACCACCAAGTTTCCATCACTGATGTAGATTTGCGGTGTGACCGTCATTTTTGAGCACCTAAGAACTGCTCTCAAGAAACAGAATTCAACATCAACAACAAACACAACTTATAAACAAACAGAACAAACTGCTACAACAAATAAAATTCACCTCACGTAAACATTTTCAAAAGCAAAGAGAGCAGTAAAAAGGGGGTTAAAAATTTTGTTCGAGGGACAGGGGAGGTTCTAATAATATTAACCTAAGGGTTTATAATTCTGCAAGCTGAATCGGTGGTGCCCACGCGACTTCCACGGAGGAGGGAACCATTTGAGTTGCTGCAGCTGTACGTGTGCAGTCCTCAGCATTCTCCACAACCAACCAATAGAAACAGAGAGAGAGAGTACAAGAGAGAACAAGAGCCGTTTTATTTAAATTTTAATATTGTTCATTGAATCAGCTGATGATGGATTAATTTCCAGAAAAAGGTTCTTTTCTTGTCACCTACGCCAATCATAACAAAAACTTATTTAATTAAAAGTCAAAAGATTGGAAATAATGGTCAACTTTTAATTTTCGTTTCAATTATTTTCAGGTTTGAAGGTTAAGGAGGCTTAAATTAATCATGTAATATAATCATAAAGTAGTAAAAGCTTTTTTTTTTTTCTCTTTTGGTTTTAATTTAAAAGTTACCAAAACAGAGAGATAAATTTTAAAGAAGCCAATTGATCGCAAAAAATAATTTCTGATTTCCGAAATTTCACCTGAAAAATTAAAAAAGGGGAGCACTGCGAGCTACACGTAGGAAAAAGGAAAAAAAAAGGGAAAAGAAATTCTAAAAGAAAAAAAGTTCTCAACTGTCGATATTCATTTTTTTTGGAAATTAAAAAAAAAAAAGGCAGCGAACTTTTGAACTAAAATTAGAACCAAGGCGATTCAGAATTTGGCAAAATTGAAGAAAAGCAAAATTCAGAGTTGAATCGGCCAGAATTTACGTGAACTTGAGTCATATTTAAGGTAAATTTTCCCCTTTTTTTTTTCTCACACATATGAAAACGTTCAGATCTAGAGGCACGACTCAGAAGCTTCTTCGTGAAGCTATCAAATTCTTGTACGAAATGGAACTCACAACAACGAACAATCCATCCTCCTCAAATCAACCAATTTCAGCGACCGCTTCAACTCTCAGCAAAATTCACGTGAGTTACAACAACCAAAACGTCCATAAGTCACGTGAGCTCAACAACCAAAGCAAAAAATTCCCCACAAATAATAGATAAATAAATAAATCATGGCCAAAATTCTCCGCCAAAACTCACCGGATAATGAATACGAGGGGGAGACGAAATTACTCTTTCCTTGAGAGCTCTAAAGAGATAGTGAGAGATTCCACGTCGCAATGGAATGCTCTCTTCTATGAGAGGAAAATAAAAAAAATTTAAAAAAAAAAGCGAAGCACCAAGCAAGCAAGCAAGCTGCAGCGCCGAAGCCTTTCAATTATGAAGTGAGTTGGCAAGGTGAGTGCGGGGAGAGTTTATATACTCTGTTGGCCGTTAAACATCGAGCATGTTTTTGAAACTAGATCCTTCCGGATCTTGACACGTGGAATCTTGTATCGTAGCATTATTGTTTGTTTGATACTAATAAAATAATTTGGATATTTTTGGTTTCTGTGTTTTGGACGGGAAAAGACCAGTGAGGACTCTCTAGTAAATAATTAATTCAGTGTTATTTTATTATTATTATTATTATTTTTAAATTCAATTCCGGCTGGCTCCAGTATTTCAGTAATTTTGCGGCTGCAAAAAATAAGACGGGCGGAAGAAAATAAGACAGGCGGAAGAATACGTGTATGTAACCGCGGACGCAAGCATGAAGCAGCTTCGTTTCAAGGTTAGTCTGCTGAACATATTCTGTAGATTTAGTTGGGAAAAAGATAAAATAAAATTCAAGTAGAAAGTTCTGTGTACTTTCCCAGTATAAAAATAGACACTTTTTCAATCAGTTATTTTCAGATAAATATTATCAATTTTATCACAATTTATACGTACACATTCAGGGGTGAAAAGTGAAATACACCCCAGTAATTTTTTTTTTTTTTTTTGGGCTTTAATATATATCAGTGTGTAACAATCACAAATAGGTTAAATAATCCACCCACGAATTCAGAAAATTCTTCGAAAGTACTTCCATATTACATAAAAAGATTCAAACTTTTAATTTCAACCCCGAGAGTGAGACAAAAGGGATGTCTACCAACTCAATTCAAAAATGGTTTGTAACAATTATTAATAGTTACACATTTAGTTAATTTTTTTTTTTTAAGTAGAGAGGTGGACAGAGTCTAAATCAATTTTTATCTTCTATCTCAAAAAATTTTTTGTAAGCCGTCTGCTATATTACCCTTAATCATATTAAATGATCATTTAACTCTTTTAAACTTTGAGAAAATTCAAACTCAGGTATCTGACTAAATAAAACTACTTGAAAACCACTCGGTGAAACCTTTGAGCACAAGTTGAATACTTAAACAAACTTTGGAACTTTCTTCTTTCTTACTTTTTCACATCCGAGCTTCAAGATTTTAGCTCTAATTTGTATTAAACTGGGTAAAATTTGATACGATCCCATTACCGACATGAACATGACACAAATAAATAAGTATAAGTCGTTAATTTTTATACGATTATTAAATGGATCTGGTCTGGGACACACCATTTCTTTCCATGATTAATGACATGATTACATTTTACATATATTCTAAATTAATTTGTAAATTCTCGTCATTAAAATTCAAATATTGAACATAATTCTTTTATTCTCTCTCCCCAGAAGGATAAACATATACATTGTATTTCATTCATAAAATTCTATATAGGTTTAAAACTTTAATAATGTAAATGAGTAATATTTTGGCATGCACACACACACACACACAGATATATATATATATATATATATATATATATATATATATATATATATATATATATATATATATATATATATATATATAATGTTTTATGTGAATCTTGTTAAATATACAAATACTAAGTGGGTTATTGGGTAGCTCGTTTATTTTTTATGTCAGGTTAGGGTCTCAATATTTTGATACAATTATTAAATTAGTTATGTTTGAGTCATTATAAATCTGATACGACACGAACACGATTCAATAACATATTTTGCTAGCTCTGGTTTGTATCTATCACTGCAAATGTACATAAACATACTTCTTTTAAATATATATCGAGCATTGGAGCCAGTTATTGACTATTTAAAACAACATATATATATATATATATATATATATATATATATAGACAAAGTAACCTTTTATTCCACCAATTGAAGTGATTCTGTTTTGCGGGACAATGAGAAAATGAATCAGAACGAGTAATAATAGTGAATTGGATAAAAGGTTAGGTAATGTGTTACTGATTTTATATTCACTATTCTTGACATGCCGGCTAAAACTATAGTTTTTTTTTTTTTTTTGGAAAGGGCTAAAACTATCGTTACTTGTACATATGTGTGTGTATATGTAACTGAACCCACGCTCTGCCATGTTAAATTGTGTCATGGAGGGGCTAAAAATGATAGTAGTTGCTATGGTCAGCACTGGCGATCGATGATGTTGTTGATGATAATTGCAAACTTTTTCCCCAAAAAAAAAAGAAAAAATCTGATAGGGGCCTTCAGCTTTTTCTTTTTGAAGCAAAAGCAACACAACTTTTGCTTTTCTGAAAGGGCAAATCAAATGTGAAAGCCCTCTAATTGAGGACGCAGCGTATGCAGTAGTCGTGTAGTGCTGCAGTCTCGTGAAAATTTTGCCTCCTCTGTTGAGTCAAAAATTAAATCCGCCGCCTCAAAATCTAATTGGTTAGAAGTGGAAGTCATGAACGTGGACAACACAAAATCCTTGCAATCGATATTGAAATTCATTTTTTTCTGTTTTGTGTGCTGTGTGTTGGAAGTTCAATTTGAAATTAATTTGCATGCATGCGCACGGTAGCTTCGCATCTTAAAGTTTTCTATTAGTACATAGTTTTTATTGTGGGTGCAATACAAAATATTATTTACCATTTTCAAGTCATTTATTATCATAATTCGATATGATCGATCATGATTCATGCAGCTACATTAGCTGCTTGGGTAAGTAGAGTTGGGTGTGAGGTGTCTAGGTGCAGTAATTCTTTGACTTTGTCAAATGTCAATGACGTCTCTTTTCAATCTTCGAGACATATCTCAAGGTATCTACCGTTATGATCGTTTTTCGGCATTTTCTAAGAGTAACTTAAATTAAGGTTAGTACTAATAATTTAGCTAAAGGTAATATGAGGGTTTCGGGCCTGTGAGATATCTTTCGGTTTAATGGTGTATTTTGAGGTTATTTTTCTATGCGTCTAGGTTATCAAACATCATTTTATGTTGAAATATATATGTGTTATTATTATAGTCATTGACGTGGTTTTTTTCAGGAAGTGGCATTTAATTTAGTTGGAGAGTGATTCAACTTTTGCTCATGCTTGTTTGGGGAGTTGTCATTTTAAGCCATGATAGCTTTGTATTCAATGATTAAACTATCAAAAGAAGCTTAGTTGTATGAATTTTCATTGTAGTGACATTTTTCGGGAGGGTAATTCTGTTGCAAATTGTTTGGCAAACATGAGATCGAGTCACCTACTCGGCGTATGTTTGGTAGCATACTCCACTTACCCTAACTCCAGGTACCTTTTTTTTTAACTCCCATTCTCCAAATTTGTGACTCGTCGTTATAGCCTCCGAAAAATATAGCAGCTAGTTCTTCTTGCTTAGATTTATTTGCCATCATTATTGTAAATGATAGTCCCAAATGGAGCCTTAAATTAGTTTCATTTTATTGGTGTCCTTCAATTTTCTTTGCAATTCATGAATTAAATTCTCATAAGCCTGATGATCAGAACATAACTTCAGTCACACATTTCTTCCCCCAAACTCTTAAATCATATTTTGAGAATCTAATGTGATTAATTCAATTTTTTAAAAAATAATAACATCAAACAAAGAGCTCAAATACACGTGTAAAGATAATTTAGAATAATTCCATAATAATTCGAAATTTGGTTCTAGGAGATGTAATTCGATTCTTCAATTCCCATCATAAAATCCTGATTTAAAAAAAAAAAACTCAATATCAAAACTTTATTTACGAATTAAAAGTTTAAAATAACTTTTTCGATTGATATACCATTACTAGCATCTTCTTCATGTTGGTGGACAAAAAATAAAAAATAAAATTGCGTACGCGTATCGACAGGTTTTACCAATTAATGGAATAAATGGAATAATGGCTTGAATTAAAGTTGATTCCAAATTCATAATTTATCTCTTTGTTTCATTTATTCCTTATAATATATGTACCGTCCAATGCTTTAAGACTTGACAGCTTCCTATCAACGTTTAGTTATGGAAACAAAAAATACATCATCGATAAGGCCATGCATATTCGTCTTGCCCTAAGAATTTTGTTTACTTGTTTGTAGTAGAACCACTCATTTTGTTTCGTCATTAAAGCGGAGCAATTCACTTGATCTTTGTCGTTGGACAAGATTTCGACTACTAGAAAAACAAAATTCTTTATTCGAAATAGAACATGTCAATGTTATAAAATTAAATGATAAAATTGTAATTAGATAAATCAGCGAATATTTATTTAGATTAACGTGCCAGCCACGCACAATACCTTTATGGATTATAATGATTAAGACAAGAGAGTGCATAAAACTCATTCGTGTCATTCACTATATAAATTCTATTTGCATTTAGGTTCTTTTGAACCCAGTAAACGAGATTATGACAACAACAATAATATCACAGTGTTTAACATCTATCAAGGTTTACACAAAACATGGGTGGCTTTAACTTTAAGTATAAGTAAATAAGGCGATCGTTTAAGACCTCAAATTTTAAGGATGTCTTATTTTTTAAGTATTTCTTTAATAATTTTTTAATTAATAAAAAAAATTTTTTTTAAAATTACATGTGGTAGGAAAGCCTATTAGACATCTTTCTAATTAATAATAATCCTATAATTAAGAATTATTTTTTATAACAAAATCTATATTTGGTAACCTTATTGTTTTTAAAAGATATAATTAACAATATTGTGTAACTATTAATTCATTTATTATGAGTTTTTTCAAGAAAAATAAATAAATTTTTTACCTTTTCAGTTTCTTAAAAAAACTTAATTATTTAACATAAATTGAGTATTTCGTTTAATTTCTATTATAAACCTTATAATTTAAGAAATCATAGATGAAAAATTTATTTCGCTCTTCTCTATAAAGAAAATTATTACATGCATTAATTCATTCAAAAATAAAAAAAAAAATTAGTTTCTTGAAAAAGAAAGTCCATACCCATTATCTGACCATCAATTTATCATGTCAACTTTTTATATACTACCATTTTAAATATTCTATTTTAAAATAATATTGTTCTCATTTATTTGTTTGTTTTTTTTTTTAAAAAAAGTTCTAAAGGAAGTAAATTTTTCAAGAACTAAAGATGAAATGAATTTTGAGCTCTTTTATATTTTTTTAATATTAAAGTTATTGAATAAAAGAGGACTCATAAAATAAATTTACCTAAGGCTCCAGATACTTTAAAGCCGGCCCTGACACAAAAATAGCAAATTAACCATTGTTTGGTCGAGTGGCAGCCACCACCTCCTCATTCTCGAGACCAAGGATTCTATTCTTCTTCGAGTATGGGGGGAAAACGGGGCCATATTTTTCTTCCACTCTATGTGGGAGTAAAATTATACATTGGACTTTAATTTTAATACATTAAGGCACGTCTTAGGCAGGCTTTAAGCTGGACTTCATTAAATCACTGTAGGATTTCTAATGCATCTGTATTGTACCACACAAAAAGCTTACACAAAAATACATGAAAAATCTCTATTGCTATCACTAAACATTTTAAAACAAAATGGCCCAAAAAAAAAAAAAATAGAGTGCTTTTTAGAAAACAATTAGTGAGCTAATAAAAAACAAAAAAAAGCTGAATGCATGTATACATTATTACGTTGATGATCACAACAACATATTACAAATAAATATAAATATATATAAATAATTATTGTTGTAATAAAATAAATATAAGTATGCCAATTGGGAGTTCTTAGTTACTTCGGTTAGATGAATCTTAGTAATGAAATAATTAAATCAGAATTTATTCGACGACGATTGTACTGTTGTAATGAAAAGCATATTCCGTCCTCGATGGGCAAATTTTTAATAAATTCTAACGCAACGACAATTAATTAGCTTTAGCTCCAAATTATTTCACGTCTTTTTCTCAAGAAATGACAAAAAATATTGAAATTAAGATAATAATTTAAGCAGAGTTGTTTTGCAACACGTAAGGACGAAGACCGATTTTGCCGCGACACATGATTTTCTGGGCTCACTGACAGATCGACACGTGTAATTTCCACGTCAGAAATGTCCAAGAATTTGCATTCCGTGCTCGTCTTTTCCACGTCGGTTACACACATGTACAAAGCATCGACTCAGATCGGTGGGACCCACTGACAGCCGACCCATAGGACTTGGGAAGTTGTTTTCGGCTTTTGGCTTTTGGCTTTTGGCTTTTGGCTTCTGGCATCAAGGTCGGTATAAAGAAGTGCCGTGGTTAGGCTTGTGGGGCCCCTGGCACGTCAGATTGATTGAAACAGATCTCACGGCACGTTGTTATTCACATGGATGACAGTTGCATAAAAATGACTCCTGCGATTGAATTTTCCAATATCTTTTTAATAAAATTTCGCTACGAATTCATATTAAAAAAAAATTACATATACAAATTTTATTTACACAAAGTAATACGCCTGCGCAGGATTCAATATCATGTTCTTGTATAAATTGATTAATGAAACTTCAAAAAAATAAAATTATAAGTATAAACTTTATATTTCGACTTTGCAAGTACGCGTCATTTAACGTCAAATTATGTCGTAGTTATTTATTTTTTAAAAAATAAAAATAAAAATAAATACTCTTTAAAATCTCTTCTATATTTAAACATTATTAACGCTTTATTTATTAAGGGAATAAAATAGCAGCTAACATGATTCATATAATGTTAAATCACTATTACGTATTGTTTTAGGAAATGAAAGTAACGAAAATTATCGATTAGGGTTTCGATTTTTTATGCTAGTAAAGCAAGTAATGACGTTGGACTTTTTCACGGACAATTATGCGTAAGATTGATGACAGGGAAATAATGCAAAGAGGCATAGCGTAAGTTGGTTTAAGAATTAAGAACCAATAATAACAAAGGAATCAGTCAAAAACTCAAACTCACAGCTGTATTTGTCTATGTGGGTCATTGTATATGTTTCTTACTTTAACATTTAACAAATAATTGCCATTCAACTCTTTCTTGATTAATCATTGTTGAGTTTGATACTAGCTTTTCATTTCAATTAATTGTGAGCTGGACATTAAATGCGTTACAGCTTGAACATTGTGACAATTAAAAAGAAAAAAAATACATATATATGAAGGATTTTGTTAAGTTGGAACAGCTGTAAGTTACAGTTGTTGTAAATTTGAGTACAGTAACCCCATGTGGGTACTGTTCACTCGAATTTACAGCAGCTGTAACTTACAGCTGCTACAACTTAGAGGCTCTCATATATGAAACGTAGAATAAAGATAACAATAAATCAAGTTAACCTATAACAAGTTGACTCTTGATAAAACGAATCAAATGATGCCAATTAAACTACAGTAATTAATAAGGTACATCACTTACCATTTTAATTACTGGCCTAGCAAAAATTAATAAAAGAATATTTAACTGAGCTATCTAAGCATGGTCCTGATGGATCAATCTATATTATTTGTATGTCATAATATAATAATAAAAGAATATTTAATGAATAAATGTTGAATGTACAAAGAAAACAACACAATAATTAATCAATTACGAATATTTCTCATATATAGATATATATGTGTGTACTTTGTATTATGGTTTTGAAAAGCGTAGCTAACTGTAAAATATATTATAAATTCAGGACCAGCCGAGAATGTTATAAGAAGAGATGGTCTTATCATAATTAAACACCAGATCAATCAAATATCTTATAATTTGCTTCAAACAGGACAAGTGGATGTTGTAAAGTATTTGTTTAATGTGTAAATTGGCATGACGTGGCAGCTTACCCAGCTAACTTTACAAATTCCACTAAAAAAGCAATTGACTATTGAAATTTGAAATTGAGTGCTTAAAAAAAGTTGATTAAAGCAGCAAAACTTTCTATAATTATGTTGGTTAAAGTCGGTGAATGGCATCGTGACTCGAATATTGATTAATAAGTTTATTACGACTTAAAATCTCTATATATGATCATGTCGCTGTCTATAATGAATGATGATCACTCAAATTAGATTCTTAACGCATCAATGATTTGATTATATGATGAAAAGGACTGGTCCAAAGCGGTTTGAACTAACTTTGGGATTAGTGTTTAATTTTAATTAGGTCTTAAAGGCTCTTGATTGGCATCATTTTATACGGTTAATTTAATTTTGACTGCTTTTTGCACGAAGCTACGGTCTATGTTTTCTTTGACCGACCCACAAAAATTATAATAAAATTTAATCGAATCAATTGTATCAAATTGAGAAGTGATTTGTTTCTTCAACTTAATTAAAGTCTATCAAAAATTTACAAAATTATGGAGAAAGGTTCCTTTTTTATTTGGAATCTGAATACATTTTAGTTTGATCATAAATGCAAAAAAAAAAAAAAATTGCAACATTAAATCCAAAGTGAAATTTATCTAACGTATTATTTATTAATATTATAAACTATAATATGGAAATGCAAATGGAACCCTTGGGACAGTACGGTACTTTCCATGCATGCTAGCTTATTTACGTATTCGAACACTAGCACGAACTTAAAGCAGCACTGAAACTGATCTTAGTCAGCATAACATGTCATCCACTCATATTTTGACACGCATCCGACATGTTGCGGTAGTTGGGCGGCGTATACTAAATTGTTTTATTCGGCAAAACAGATGGTGGGAATCTCGTCAGCTTCGCCATTCAGCATCTGACATGTGGTTGGTCCACAAAATAGATCTCACGTGCGGATCTGCTGGCTACGTTAATTTTGTAAACGTAATTAGAATAATTTTTTTTTTTTGATAAGAACGTAATTGGAATATTAGGTGCATGCACAGGTGACAATGAAGTTACTGTCTATTCCATGCATGAGAGATCTTGCTGTTATTTTGTTAATAATCACATTGATTTAATAGATATATTATGTTTACCTACTTTTGCATGCTAATTGATACTCCCATAGAGGTTAATACAATGGTACTTAAGGGGTACCTCATCGTATAATTTAACATCGTTAAATAGTCAGAAAGTCAATAAAATTTCATTATCAAATAAACAATAACGAAGTCGTTAAGTAGTCAGAAAGTCAATGAAATTTCATTATCAAATAAACAATAACGAAGTAGTGAGCGGTAATAATAGAGTGGAGTTACTATAGAGAAAGAAAGAAATTTTAGATTGAAAAAAAAAAAGTCAAAACCAAAACGTATGTCTTTAAATTTTAATATCTCACTTTTTTTTTATATTTTTAAGCAAAGGTTTTTACGGTAAATCAAGTTAAAAATTAGACAAATATCAAAATTTAGTTTAAAATTTTTCAAAAGCTAAGCCGGGCCGTCAGCCCCAACATGGCGCCGCCTATGATCAAACAGTACTCAAGTTAGAGAGTATAATTTCCTTCAGGTTCTGCAGTCATAGTCTCTTGTATAGTCATATTACTTATTTCATTATTAAAATAACATTGAAATTTGTTGAGAGATACAAATTCATATGCCAAGAAAAATTGATGTTGTACAAATCACAATGAGCTAAAAGATTTGTTTGTAACAAGATAGAGAAAATGAAACTTCAATGACCTTTTTTTTCCCCTCCAATGATGAAGCATATCATAAAATTATATTTTCCGAAATGATTGGTTGTATATTTAGTGTACTCATTGCATGGTCCTTGTCCCTTCATTTAATGAGGTTAATTATCTGTATGGCAAGAATATCATCAACATGCACACGCAGTTTGAAAAAACCTGCTTGAGAAATTGATATATAGGAAACCATAATGAATTATGGAGATATTTTGGAAGGAGCCCATCAAAATTTTGAAGAAATGATGATGGGCAATTATTGTTGAAGAACTGAAGCTGCTCAGCTGGTGATGATGATATCTCAAAGGTTAATTATTACCTGGCCGCACAGCCAGCACTAATTTAATTTGCAATTATTGACTGCAACTACTACATTAATTTCAAAAGAGTAAAGACAACAATTCCCTATTATCGGCAGCTGAGGTTTGTAGATATGATTTGGGACCACAACTTGTTGAAAACTCAGGACAGTGAGCGAGACAATTTAATCAATTTCATGAGCCGTGACCTTACCCCCGCACCCAAAAATTAGATCAGGTTCAATAATTTTATTGTTATTCTTTGCACAAATCATCAGTTTGTGCACATAATTTAGTTTTTTTTTTTTTTTTTGCCTGTAGTGTTGTACCTTTTCACGGAATGTATTTCTTTCGATAAAACATATAAATATATACTAATAGTTTAGTGAATGACATTACTTGCATTATCAAACATAACACTGTCATGTACAGTTGTCTGAATAGTCCAACACCACTCGTGAGAGGTTATAAAATTGACCCATTTAATCATATTTTTCATTCATTTAACGGATGCGATTTCATAATTAGGGTTATGAATAAGGCCCTTTTTTCATTTTTTATTTTTCATATTGTAAAAGCAATAAAAATGAGAGGTGTTAAGTTTTTTATCATCTTGTCATTGAGCTATTTTTCAGCAAGACCTCCCTTCCATTATTATCACTGCAGCAGAATTTAACCACAAAGTTGGAAATAGGTTTGCATGTTAAACTCTAGTTGAACGACTCTAATTTCTTAATTAGTTGAGTTGGTAAGTCATTTTGTCGTAAGGCTTCTCCTCACATTTTTCTTAAATTTAATGGTTCAAGTCTCTCCATAAGTGTGTGAATATATTTATTTATTATTTTGTTTATTTTAAATTTTTGGGCTGAACTTCAAATTGAATACATGAACCGATTTCCGTATACATTGAGGTGGACCTTAAGTTTCAATAAATATTATGGGTTATCTTTACTTTAATATTGAAGTCATAACATTTTCTTATTCAAAACTTTTGTGCATCAGTTATTATTAAACTAACCTCGAAATGAATAGAAACCTACATTCAAAGAGAGAAATTAAGATTACATGATCATATTCATAGATTTAAGATTACGTAATCATATTCCAAATACAAAATGCAATTTCATTCGAATTTTGTTTTATTTTGCGTAGCCAGGAGTTCTTCGAATCAATCATTCTTCTTAATTTCTATTTTCTTTTAAAATCTATCACTTATCTCTCTATCCAAAATTTTCGTCCACGTGAATTTTGTAATTGCATGAATGGTGCTGGGGAATCGATTCTACCAGCCGCTAAGTTTGTCACACATGTACCCTAAGAATTTGTCCTCTTATCAGACCGTACAATTCTGAGGATCAAAAAGATTGATCTAGAAAGGATGACACATCATTCCCTTTCAAAATCAAACGGACACCATCACACGATCAGGCAAGAATATTCCTTGATTCTTGTTAGTGGGTAGTATTTTGGTAGTTATCCAAAAACTCCACCCGTTTGGAGTCATATTAAAAATAAAAAACCCACGAGCAAACTTTGATGATCACATAATATTGGTGAATCATAATCGATCTTGATGGTGATGTTATATATAATGGGGTCCACACAAGGAATGTACAGAAACCACATAGTGGAGTTGGGCATAATGGAACAAAGATGAGAATTTGTCTTTTTATAATTTTTCGTAATCCTTATTTGTTTCAATTTACAAATTTGTTCCACAAGACAAATTCCGAATTTGAAATGTGTAAGCTCGATATTGGGCCAGATGCCATGTGTTAGGATCACTGCCTGATTAGAATTTTGATCACAATCATATAATGTGGTCCCGATTGTATCTAATCAATCTTACTTACCATGATGTTGACAAATTCAATTATTAATACGAATTAAAAATCTTCAATAATTGAAACTTGAGGACATCGTAATTTGACTTAATCATTTGCTAATTGCTATAATATCTTCGACGCAAAATCGCTGACTGTGCAAATTGACGTGATATTACTAAATGAGTGGCACAAGACATACATTATTTATTGTTATTAATTCATTCACTTTTATGTTGCATAATTTTAAATACAAAAAATTCGAATAAGTGATCTTAACATTGTCATTCTCTTTTATTAAAGGGGTTTATGAGATCCTAATAGTATACACGATAACTGAATAAGTAGTGCTACATATACACACTTTTTATATAAAATTTCTTTAACACAGTTAATCATAAAGCATCGAATAACAGTTTCAAATTATATATCAAATAACAGCACTCTACGTTATCTCTTTTAACTAATTGCATTACAATGTTTTGTTAATTCGACCATCTACGTAGGGCTATTTGGTATTAAAGTACTGTAGCATAAAAAAAGAATTTGACTAGAAAATAAAAATTCAAAGTGTGCAATAAATATGACTTTTGTATAAGAACTTTGATAAAAATAATAAAAATTATTATAAATTACTTTTCATACAAGTAGTAGATCAAATCAATTTAACTTTTAAGCCACACTGATAGTGTTTACGAAATACTTTAATATTGCAGTTTTTAAGATATAACTGCCAACTAAACATGACCTTATTTTATAGCATGTATTTGATTTTGCACATGTTGACCAAGAATACGAGAATTACTACCTTATTTATGGGGCTTTTACATTAAAAAAGAAAGTAGCAATAATGCTAAAAAAATCTTAACATCTATGCCCCATATGGCAAATAATGTGAAAATTACAATTTGAAAAATGTCCGGATCCCTAATTTTTAGAAACAGTAGTGGAAAAAATAGTTAAAATAACAAATAACAGCAGTTTTTTTTTTTTTGGTGGGGGAAGGAGGGTGTTGAATTAAGCTCTCTTTGTAGTTTTTCGATGGGCTTAAGTAATGTACGAGTGCACTAAAGTTGGGCTTACACAGAGTATAATTGGAGGGGCACGCTAATTAGACCTCTCCGTTACACTCATCCCACCCCACCATTATTATTAATTTAACAGAGTTCTCTTTTATTATTATTATTGTTATTTCATCATCATGAAAACCGGACAACTAATAACTAAAGAAAATTTCCTCCACTTTAAATTGAAGTTTGCTGGAATTACATGCAAATCAGAAAAGATAATCAGCAATCTTTAATTTATAATCAGGCACCACATGCTTCAAAAGTGAGCATTTAACTAACTGTTAAAGGTCCCAAAAATGTGTATCACTTGGCTACAAAATTTATCAAATCAAATTCAGCCGAAATAAACAAAATTATATACCTCTTCAGAAGAATGTAATAACAACATTAATAGCTGCTGCACTGAAGAATCCATGGCAAGGAAAATATTAATAATAATAATCAAACATAGAAGTGTCAATTGAACGGTTAATGACCTCGCTAGGTAGTAATGGATATGTTATAATGATGTTATTTTTGTACAGGGAGAAACATAAACCTGCTTTCAGGAATCTCTGCAATTGGATTGCCGAAGTTTTTGGGAGAAACCCCAACTTCATTTTCGCCTTCGGAAAATCATATATATTATGTAAACATTATAAAAGCTCATATGGGTCTAATGCATACTGAAAAAAAATCATGCTTCTTAGAATCAGACGAAGCTTATGGTGACCGCGGCTCTAAAATTTTGTCTCGGAAAAGATTGCATGTATAGACTTGCACCAAATATTATCTATCTCGGAAGCATAATCTAGTAACTTGTGTGCTGTACATGCCGAACAACACAAGCTACTGCCCAAGAATCTCTATAGTTGAGATCTTTCAAGATGCTTCCAATTGACTCTAAATAAAAGAGCAGATCAAGAACCCTAAATTAACAAACAAGAGACACCAGTATTAACGTGGTTCTTTCTGCCATTTGTTCAATAGCCGACATTTACGGGAACAGCAGACCAGCTTTCTGTTTGATTCAAAAGTGCAGTGTTTGATACGGAGAGATTTATACAGAATGAGAAGGAACCAGAACGTTACAAAATCACGCGTGTGGCAAGTGAAGTGACTCACGTGTAGAGCACGTGACACCGACCTGAATCGGTTGCTTCAAAACGCAGCCGTTTGACTTGACTCGTCGTTTTTTGAGCTTCCAGTTTATTGCATTCATTTACGGCAACATTGGTTTGATGCTCACTTTCTTTCACTTCATTAGAAAGGCAAGCGAAACCAAGTGAATTGGGCTGCACTTGCTGAGCTCCTGGGCCTGAGCCCGGGCCCGGGTTAGTGGGAACATTTGTTTTGGTTTTTAAATTATAAATTAAATTTTTTTTCCAAAACAAAAAAAGGGGACAATTGACAATTCGGGATTGACGGGATTTTTGAACCGTCCCATTCCGGGACCCCATATACTAATTGGGATGAACTTTTGTTTTGAATTCTGAGTGATTTATTTGAGATTGCATTACTCAGCCAATCTTATAAGATAAGGAAATTGTATATCGAACATTTTAAAGTTCTATTTAATATTAAGGTTGGCCTTTTGTTAGGATTGATTTTAGAATATCTGAGACTTAAGTAAATATTTATTTTATAAAACTTCTTTTTATTCAGTAACTTCAATACTAAAAAAAAATATAAAAGAGCTCAAAATTCATTTCATCTTTAGTTCTTAAATTTCAACAAATAATCAAGAAGATACTAAAAAATTTCGAAACATAACCTAAAAAAGTTATTTCCTTTAGAACTATTACAAAAATAAACAAACAAATAAATGAGAACAATATTATTTTCAAAGAGAATATTTATAATGGTAGCATATAAAAAGCTGAAATGATGAATTAGTAATTAGATAATGGATATGGATTTTGTATTTTAAGAAACTAATTTTTTACTTGTTTGAATGAACTAATGCATGTAATAATTTTCTTTGTAAAGAAGAAAGTAAGAAATTTTGTCATCTATGATTTTTCAGATTATAAGGTTCTTAATAGAAATTAAAAGGAATACTCCAAATCAAAGATTATAATGTTAAATAATTAAGCATTTTTAAGAAACTGAAAAGGTAAAAATTTATTTATTTTTCTTAGAAAAACTAATAATAAATGAATTAATGGTTAGACAATATTATTAGTTAGACAATAAAATTACCAAATATAAATTTTTTATAAAAAATAATTCTGAATTATGAAATAATTACTAATTAGAGAGATGTCTAATAGGTTTTACTACCATGCATAATTTTTTTTAAAAAAATTATTAATTAGAGAATTATTAATAAAATATTCAAAAAATGAGGCCTTCTTAAAATTTAGAGTCTCAACAATTACCTTGTTCGCTTATACTTAAAGCTACCTCTGCTTGTTGTAGCTAAAAATTACAACACTAAAAAATAAGTCTCAATTATCGAATAATTATTAATTAGAGAGATGTCTAATAGGTTTTACTACCATGCATAATTTTTTTTTAAAAAAATATTACTTAGAGAATTATTAATAAAATATTCAAAAAATGATGCCTTCTTAAAATTTAGGGTCTCAGACGACTACCTTATTCGCCTATACTTAAAGCCACCCCGCTTGTTGTAGCTAAAAATTACAATACTAAAGCGTTTAATAAACACTAACTATTGTGACTTAGTAAGTTATTTTGATCCGCTATTTACATAATGAAAAACTTATAATATATTTACTGTCTTTATCAATATTATTATGTAAATATCATTTTTACTACATACTATTAACTTTAATTTTATATATATATAGTGTTTTTTTTTACAACAGCTGTAATTTAAAAGTTACAATACTCAATACTAAATAGGAATTAAGTAATCAATTTCTTAAGAAGTAGCAATATTTACACCTTTCAAAGGTGCACCCCACATTTTATAACCAAAGTGACATGTAAAAAATTAGATCGGGTGGTACCCTTTTTTGCCCTCGCCAAGAGGCCCAAAAATAATGCACTTTTTTTTTTTTTTCCAATTACCTCTACCTTATAGCCGGTATGAAAAATGGAAGAGCCCTTCTCCAAAAGAATTCCTCCACTCATCACTTTTCCTTGTAGTGGGAAAATTTCACAGATGGTAAGATAGAGGTGGCGGTGGGAGGCATTTATGATGATGTTGGCTAAAGAAATTACACGTAACCACACTACGCACAGCATTGCATGGTTGGCAAGATGGAGCCAATTGAATTGAAAGCTTAGGAGGTGCTCAATTGAACCAACCAAAAGATAAAAGCTAAAACGGTTGGAAAGATGGAACTCTGGCTGCATTTATAACGATGTTATTGTCAGCTAACCAATTTGGTTGCTGAATCAACAAGCTAACGCACATCACGTCTCTGAGTCTTTGAATCGTTTCAAGCTTTGCAATTGAGGGGCCGGTGACTGGTCCAATTACTCACATTAACCATAAATGAATGCTAACACTGCCGTGCACCCCTGGTGTGGCCTGTTCACATTCACAACCAACAAGCTTCCCCAGATTGGTATGGAGTTGATAATTTACCAAATGAAAGTCAAATGATTCACCTAAACAAGGCCAAATGATGACTTTGAAATTGATAGCAGTATGTCAAAATTTGACCATATATTTACAATCAACACAACCTCTCCAGCAACCCAACTCAATGCTCACAACAAACCAAAAAAAAAAAAAACATATTGCATTTCATTAAGAAATCAACACCCTACCCTGGGATTCCTACTTACACAAACAAATGATTAAAAAAATTATAACAATTAGGGAGCCAAAAAGAAGAATTCTGAAAATAAGACTTCGGAGAAAAAAGAAATTCATTCTTTCCACGAATAGTTTTCGACTTCCTGTTTAGTCATCGTTGCTGTCATCATCTGATATTGTTGTTCGACTGTAATGATCCATCCTTCATCAACTTCAAGCTGAGACTATTGAACCGCTCTCGTGAATATTGTCTTGATGCTTTCCTCCAATCTGTACCCGCCTTCATCATTGCAGCAAATTCCTCATAACTTATCTGACCATCCTGCAAGGTTACAAAATGAAATTGACCGTGGATATATTTTAGTGTGCAAAATCAGTATTTGCCTATACAGATATTAGTGTAAAGATTTTTATCAATCAATGGAAAATGACAAACCTTATCCGTGTCAACATCATGCATAATGGCGGTAATAACTTCTTCACTGGTGTCAACTTCATCAGCTAAGGCATCTCTCAGTTCCTCCAGTTCGATATACCCGGTTTGGTTTTGATCAAAGAATTGGAAGGCTTTGTGAAGGTGCTCATCATTGCCCATCTTTCTCAGGTGAACAGAAATAGCTACGAACTCTCCATAATCCAGATATCCATCCTTATCAACATCACCCTGTAAAAAGAGCCTGAAATCACTTGGTTTTCTACAAATGGCAGACAACCTTACAGAGACATAACATAACATCTCATTAAAACATCAAAGTAAAGATAAAACATTCAGCAATGTTCTGGGGGAAGAGGCAACGAGAATCAGTAGTATCAATGATGATCTTAAAACAAGCACTTTTATAAAACTCCTTTTTCATTGAACTAGCAGCCAGAAACAGAGCCAACAACTAGCTCAGGGATCATTTGCTACACAATAGGGTAAAACACCTTCGAGTAACGACTACAATCATGATTCCTTCCTAGATGTCAGACTTAAGGATGAGAAAATTGATGACAATCATTCTTTGCAGCTTCTTCCAACAACAGGTTATATAGAATAAAAATAGGGGCTTCTAATGAGGGCTTATAGAAGATGGACTCATTGAAACAGAAGCATTTTGAAGTGCCATCTGAAAGGGAACTACATTATGCAATTTTGTTTCTATGGGCCTCCTATTTTGTACCATCTAAGGAAAGAGATTTTTAACCCAACCTTTTCCTAAACACAGCCAGATCCAAATGTAGGGTATTACTTACAGCGTCCATCAGAATTTGAACATCCGTGTCAGGGATCTGATGCCCAAGCTTGTGCAACCCAACTCTCAGCTCATCAATGTTTATTTTGCCCCTGTTGCCAATGTCCATCATGTGGAATCCCTCCTTGATACCAGCAACTTCCTCCACGGATAAATGCTGAGCAATTACCTGTTGATTTTGCATTTCCAATGGAGTTTCAGTAACTTGTGACTTCAATAGAATGGAATGAAAAAACATCCAAACAAAAAAAGGAGGCCCTTACCAAAAGTTAAGTAAATATAACTTATAGGTACATAGGCAGTTAAGACATTACCTTAAGAGCTCTCTTTTTGAGCTTGTTCATTACTGAAAATTGCTTGAGCCTTGCCCTCACGGTTTCTCCCAAGGAAACATTTGGAGCCTTCTTCACGTTTTGTAACCAAGGATGTTCTGCATTAAAGGGGCAAATGGCAAGAAATATTTGCATCTGGTGATAATCAACTCTTTTAATGTTCAAAAATAGTTGTCTACTGAAAGCTTTAAAACATAAAATGCCGGTACTTCTTTAAAGCTCAACGCTACCTAGCACTTGCGGAGCAGTAAGCCGCCGCTTGGGATCAGGGTCAAGCATCTTCCTGACAAGGTCTTTTGCATTTTCAGAAACTTTAGGCCAAGGGTCCCTTCTAAAATCTAAAACAGACCGAATAATTGCCTGTGCAACTCCCTGTTCAGTTTCTGCATAAACATAGAACAGAATTTCCTGAGAGTCAGAAAAGTTATAATAGTGTATAACTCCACGGTTCATACAATAAAACTGAGACGTAAACATCAATTTGAGTCAATTTGAGTCCTGAGCTTTTACAAGAAAAAGAAAAGTGCAGAATAAAACAACAATACAATAGACTAGCATCACAAGAGCAGGATAAATAATATGCTGACCCACCCATAAAAACAACAAATGAACACTTTGAATTTGATGTTACTTTTCTGTTCAATTGACACATTTTTCATGCAACCATCCCAGGATGCATTGTTTCCATCAGACATCCTCACAGAAATATCTAAATAAACAATTCCAAGTTATAGTCAACATTTGCCGTAATGTGTCTCTTTTTTTGCAAATTGCAAACAAGAACATGTCCCAAACAGCTTCAAGGAATTTAAAGAAAAGGAAAGATATAAAATACATCTTTACTTTTCTTTTACCCCCCAGCTGCGAAGATGGTCTTGAAACCCATCTGGAGTTAAGCTTTCATAGATGAACGATACAATTCACTTAATGACAAAATGAAAGCTAACCTGCCCAAAAAGGCGGGACACCACAAAGTAAGATGTAAAGGATTACACCAGCACTCCAGACATCTACTTCTGGTCCATAATTCCGTTTAAGCACTTCAGGAGCCATGTAGTATGGACTGCCAACTATCTCAGAAAATTTTTCACCTGCAGAAGTAAATGTTCAGCAATAAATATAAGTTGAAACCTGCAGAGAAATCTAAGAGAAGACTTCATCAAATATTATAGCCATCAACTGGTATTACCAGGCTTAAAAAAAACTGAGAGCCCAAAATCAATTGCCTTCAATGGTGCCGTTTCCTTCTTGTTCGCAAATAAAAAGTTCTCAGGTTTAAGGTCCCGATGCATCACTCCATGCTTGTGGCACATCTATAATACAACATTGCCCATTAAACTTATTAACCAAAACACATTGCAAATTCTTGGAATCTACGAGAAAGCAAAATGCTGAGGCAGTCAAAGGACATTTTCAACCAAAAAAGGAACTCATGCAAAAGAAGCATGTTAATGCCGGTCATAAAGTCCAGGGAAAAAAAAATACTATTTAACGTTAATACGCTGCAATTACTTTAGTTTTTGCATGACATGAGATGAATGACAGAATAAGACAGTAAAAACAGAAGCTTCCCAAAAATAGCACCCAGATGTAATAACAAGAACCTTTTTCAATTGAATTTAGACAATAGACTATTAAAGACAATACCAATCATCATAAGAAGAGTCTAGTCTTCTCACACAACGTACACGAAACGAAGTGGCTTTCAAAGCCTATTGCTACAAGATGAAAAGGGAACAGAGAGAACTAAAAATGAATCATACAAATTTCAGCTTGATCATGGAAGTTAAATTGCAAAATCAAAAAGTGGACGATATTCAATGATTTCAAACCAAAATAAGGTTGATAAAATTAGGAGACAGGGATACAGAAGACGGAGGAAAATCAAAGAAAAGACAAACCTTTAACTTTACCTAATTTAAGCATAACAAGTCCAAAGCACAAACGGAAAATATTCCAAAAGGGGAAGCTACAGATAAAAGATGTTGAATTATCCAATTCACCATTATTAAATATACCACTAGAGCAACAGTTAATAACTAAAGATGCAAACTTAACTAACATACAATATACACACACTCATCAAACAATTAAGAAATTCACAAAATCCTCAGCCACCTTTTTCATGTATTGTGAATTCCATACTCTTCAAGCACATAATTCAATTCAAACATAGATCTATTAATGCCAGATCTAAGCAAAAAGAATTAAACATCAAAAGCCAAAGCTGACAAATACTCACCTGAACAACCTCCACAATTGTCTTGGTGACAACAGCAGCAGCCCTCTCAGTGTAATGGCCTCTAGCCACAATCCTATCAAACAATTCACCACCTTCACAAAGCTCCATGACCAAATGCACAGCAGTATCATCCTCATAAGTATCCTTTAAACACACAATATTTTGATGCTTTGGCAAATTTCTCATGATTTCAACTTCTCTTCTAACATCTTCAATATCAACAGCAGTCCTCAACTTCTTCTTTGAAATGCTTTTACAAGCAAATGTGTCACCATTTTCTTTGTCGATACACAAGTATGTGACCCCAAATTCTCCACGACCCAGCTCCCGCCCCAGCTCGTACCTCTCCTCAATTTCACAGCCAGTGGGCTCCTTCAAAACGCAGAGTTTATGGACACCGTTTCCCTGGTGATGTGTGCCATACTCAACTGAAAACGGGTTCTGTTTCTTCTTGTTGGTCTTTTTCTTCCCTTGTTTGCCTGGTGCCGGAGTCACACAGCAATTCCCCATAACGTTGAATCAACCGAAAAAAAAAAATTCTTTTCTTAAGCTTTTTGAATCTTTTCCTCAAACGGGGTTTCAAAATTTGATGCCAATTACGTTTTAAAACCAATCAAAATCTTCTCTTTTTCAAGCCCAAAGACAGACAAGAGTTTTTTTTTTCTTTTTCAAAAAACCCAAGATCCACCAACAAATTTCAGATTTTGATCGATACCCAGTTGTTAAAACAACGTAACTTCCTTGAAAACACCCAAAGTTTTTCTTTTCTGAAAGATAAAGATTTTGATTTTCCTGGGAAAGTGAGAGAAAATGCTAAGGGAAAAATAAAGAAGATTGCATGGAAATGAAAGAGAAATTGAGAGAAAATATAAGGGGTAAGGAAAGGGAGTGGGGATGAAAAAAGGAATTTAGAATGAAGATGAGAGAAGGTCAAACATGTTTCCCAGAGACTTCCCTCCTAACCCACCTCCCCATTTCTTTTTCTCTCTTACTTTCTCTTTCTCTCTCATTCTCTCTGTAAAATTTTCTTTCCTATAATCTAGAGAGAGAGAAAATTATGATGAGGCCTCTTTTGTTGTTTTCCTAAAATATCCAAAACTAACATCTAAGTTTTTTTTTCAATTACCACCAAGTTGTGCTGGACCTTCTGCTAAATTACCCCTCATTTATGCGTTTAATTACAGGTATTGCCATTTCAGTTCCGTTTACTCATTTCTCTTTCGTTGCAAGGACGAAAATGCCCTCATTCATAACTGTGTGCTCTCATCTTGTAGGTTGCGTGACTCATCAATTGTTTCCTTAACAAACCACTTATCGGTCCAACGGCGACACCTTTTCGCCTCATTCATGAGGTTAAAGAGCCCAGCCGAGCTTGAGGTTAGCGAGTTGAGTCACAATTTTATTGAAGTAAAATTTATTTTTCTTTAGAACTAATATTTTTAGAGGGGCTTTCAATTATGTTATATCAAATTTAAAGCCCAGGTTATAACGAACTTATAATGCATGTATCTTAAAAATAAACTTTATTTATAAGACATTAATTGAAGTACATCTCAATGAATTTTTTACTCGCATATCTTTTAGTTAGATTTCAATTATAATGATTCGAGATAAATTTTAACTTTACAAATATATTTGAGGTAAACTTCAATAATTATATTTTGAAATAGGTTATAACCTTTGTTTTGTACTATATGATGTGATTTGTATATAATATACAATGTGATGTGATATTGAAGAGGAGGCAAAAAAATATCTACTCCAAGGCCTTTAAAATTTTAAAAAATACTAAAGAACAAGCTTGGCAATAAAGACCAAAGTGAGTGAGCCCTACTCTTTTCATATAGTTTTCAAACTCTTTGATTATTGGTGCAAAAAAGCAATTACACCCAGCAAGCAATCTACCCTTTTTTGACTAAGGAACAATTATGATTCTATAAAATCATCAATTATATTTCATCTTAAAAGTGAAGGAAGCCTTTTTATTAGTGCTACCGTAAAAAAAAATCCTTGTCAATAATTTCACTATCATCATTATTAATTCCGTTTTAAAGTCATCTTTTTTATCATATTCTCCATTACATATTTTTGTTAAAGCTATAAATTCATCAAATGTTAGAAGGTAAAAAATAACTACCCTTTATTTCATTAGAATTGTATAAGCAAGTCCTAAATTTTATTATTTATAATTTACAATTGATCCAAATGTAATTTTTCATGAATCTTTAGTTATTTGACAAACAACAATTGAGTCATACAAAAAAACATTAATTTATGATATAACTTAACAAAACCCCATTGTATGCAGTTAAGCGAAAACGCCTAATTTCAAGGTCGCAAAAACAAAAGCCGTTGAAAACCTCCTGAAGGGTTGTTTTGACATTTCACATTTCAGATAATTCCTTCTCCAACTATTTTGGATTGGATAACATCGTAACAGATAACTCCTTTCTCATTTAACTAACAAAGCACCAAGGGTGTTTAAGTAAATTCAGTAAAATACGTTGAGCAATGATTTGGGGTGTTTAGTAACGTCCTAGCCAACAGTCTGGATTGTTAAGTCACACACGTGGCATATTTCTACTGGATTAGCTGTTCATATAGAAGGTAGCCCGCCGGCCAAAATAATAAACAACACCGCGGCCGCGCGTCGGGTTATTTTAACTTATTAATTTATTTTTTATGTTTACTTTTTAAAATAATTATTAAATTATAAAATATTACTTTAAAAAATTCTAAAAAAATCATACAAGTACTCTTATGGACTACTTTCCTTCGAAATTTTACTGTTATTAACTTCTAGGGGTGTTCGCGGATCGGATTTTACGGATTAAACATCAATCCATATTCGATCCATGATTTTACGGATTGTAAATTTTTAATCTAATCCAATCCATGAATTGGCGAATTCAATCCAAATCTAATCCATATGTCAGCGGATCGGATGCGGATTTGACCCAATCCATATCCAATCCACCATTTTACGGATTGATCTGTGGATTAAAAATTTTTAATTCTGTTTATTCTACAAACTAATTAAATAAAAAAATTTAATATATAATTAATTTTAATACCTATCAAATTCAAAATTGAATAAGATTTAAATAAATTAAGTGTCTAAATAAAATTAGAATAATACAGTTGAAGTTTCAAAATATAACATAGTGAAAAGAAAAAAAATCTCATTTATTTAAATCAATACATAAAAATTAACTAAAATTATAAAAATTTAAATCAATAAATAAAAATTAACTAAAATTATAAAAATTAACTGTTTAGAAAGCTATATTTGTTTATTTAATTATGTTTATTATATATTATTATTGGATAAAATATGTATATTGTTAATGTAATTATATTTTAACTTATTTATTTATTAGTCAATAGTAATGCTACATTTACAAGCTTTTTAATTAAATAAAGATTTATTTTTTATTTTTTGCGGATTCGCGGATTTTTACGGATTTACAGAAGTAAATCCATATCCAATCCATTGATTGCGGATTTTCAAATTTTCAATCCAATCCAATCCACCAATCCACAGATCGGATTTTTACGAATCGGATTTCTACGGATCAAACGGATTGTGCAGATCGGATTGGATTCTGAACACCCCTAACTTCTCCCTACAGTAACATATTTTAAAGGTTCCCTCTTTTTATCCTTTTTTACTAAATCATGGACCTTTTTTGTTACTATTGCTGTCTTCTTTGAGCTTGCATTTCAAAGATTTTACTTAAATATTTCTTATAGGTTTAAGGTTTTCAATTCAATACGATGGGTATGGTTCTTTTCACTTTGCATTAGATTATAATAGGGCTTAATTTGTTAACTTATTCCTAATTTGTTAATTTCTACAAGAATTTCATTTATTAATTGCAATAGTTATTTCAAGTAATAAAAGTTTTTGGTCACAGAAGAAAAAGGAAGAGAGAAAGAGAACAACGTCAAACAAGTAATTTACATAATTATATTTACAAAAATAAAATATTAATTAAAGAAAAGATGTAGTGAAGAAATTGATGGGTTTAAGTAACCCTAATGAATTTAATTAAGGTAATTAATTTATTATTTACCAATAACACCTGAGACTCCGTGTATTTTTTTAATTTTATGAAACTTACATTTATTGTAAAATTGACGTGATTTTTAGTCTTTTTAACTCTGCCGGATTTTAAAATATGAATATCTACATCTAAGCACAAATCTTGTAAAATATTTCATATTAATAGAAAATAAATCTTTTTTTTTATAAAATATGAATATGTTTAAATTTTATTGAATTTTGAATAGGTTTTAACACATCTAGCGATCAACAAAGTTTGCTTCTAATTCATTTCAAGATAAAATATCTTATAATAATCCATAAGTTGCAAAAAAAAAAAAAATTTAATTATTTTTGTAAATATCTAACAATAAGTAACATTAATTCATGACTCAGACAAAATAAATAATAAACAAGTTGAAGTCTTGATTAATGAACTAATGATAAAATTAAGGCCCATTTCGGATTACTTTTGAGAGGATCAAAGTAATTTTAAAATGATAAAAGTTAATTTTAGTGTTTTGTAAGTTTTTTAAAAAATCACCTCATCTATAAATAAAAATTAACGAAATAAGTGTATCTATTTTAGTTATCAATTATTAGATATATCCAAAAAAAAATTATATATACATGTTTATAAATGTAAATATGTATATATAATTTTATTTAACATTATGTCTATTTCAGTCATTCGTATTTTTACAATAGTTTAATAGTAAGATTTATTAAACATATACGATTGCTTTTAAAACTCACAATACTTTTAAAAACAAATTTACTAAACGTTTAATTGATTCTTTTGACAGCTGATTATTTATATAGTATAATTAACAATAATTATTTTAAAAGTTACAGTATTATCAGACTGTCCTTAAGCTAAGGCCCCCAAAAGGATAGGCTAGTTGGTTGACGACTAGGGATTTGGTACTTGACTGTATCAAGGTCTCAGGTTTGATTCCTTCTAGTGAGCCAAAATTCCACCCTTTCTTGTCTCATGCCATGAGGTTGGAGTGCCCAATTGACCCCTAATTTAGGGCTTGGCGAAGACGAATAAATTAGTTCGAGAGTTCGGATTTTCCCAAAAAATAAAAATAAAAATAAAACTAAAGCTTTAAAGCTGAAACTTCTTTTCCAATACTTTTTCTCATTTTTCTTTATCTTTTTATCCCTATGATCAATGTGAAGTAGAATGGTTCATATACTTCGTCTAATGAAAAATTTCTTCTCCTTAAATTTTGATTCTTATTACTTCTGAGTAATAATAGAGGTATAAATTTTTGTACAAATTTATTTTATATAAATTGACATGGTATAACTCAATTGATTGTATTAATTATTTATTGCTTCACATGATTTATTTTTATTATTTTATATTTTTATCCAATCAATTGAATTATATAGATCAACTTGTACAAATATAAGTATATATGTACAAAAATTTATAGGT
Source organism: Murraya paniculata (assembly GCA_030449075.1). Taxonomy (NCBI): domain Eukaryota; kingdom Viridiplantae; phylum Streptophyta; class Magnoliopsida; order Sapindales; family Rutaceae; genus Murraya; species Murraya paniculata. The sequence continues at coordinate 3,805,554 of JAEVFN010000010.1, read as the reverse complement.
CTATCATCGCTCATTACTTTTTGGTCTTTTCCTCATATTTTGTGGGAGATTTATATGCACATCCTTGGCATATGTTCAATGTATTTACGAGAATAAAAAAAAAAATCAATGTGAAATAATTTTAAGTTAAAATATCCCAACCCTCTATATAAGATTTTATATCCCCAATTATATAACTTATTTCTTTATATCTATTAATTTCTATTTAAATATGAAGAGCAGTGTCATGTACATTCCAAAGCTTTTATCCTCATTGAAGTAACACTTATCTTGTGAATTATAAAATATTATTTTTAAAAAAGTGAAAAAAAAAAAATTCACATCGCATGCCACTATAAGAGAAAATTATAAGCATGTGGGATTTTTTCAGAAAAATGCGTTTATGTTCATCATTGCCACAAGTCTTATTTTATAAGAGAGAAAGGTGGCAGTAATATAAATAAAAGGTATTTCTATTGATGGCAGAAGTTGTAATTACTACGATGATGAGGGTGTTTTCTATTGGGTGCGCAACTTTATACTACAGAAAAGCCTTCAACTGTCCCTTCCTCCGTAGAATTAAATCAAAGGGTGTATTCGTCATTTAGTGATTTTTCAAAGATGTATGAAAAGCACCACCTTCCTTTTTTTTTGGCCTTTTGGGTGGACGGTCAAACTCGTCGACTTTTGACTTGGACTTTTATTTTTGGATTCACTCGTTTTCAGACTTTAAATTAATAATAAAAATAGTAATAGTGCAAGCACAATTCTTTCCAACAAAAAAAAAAAAAATAGTACAAGTGCAATAATAAAATTAATATCCACGTTATAAACATCAAATAATTAATATTATATTAACACAACTCTTGAAATGTGTTAATATTTTTCTTATTAATTAAATTGGTATCTTGTGTTTAAGAAATAAAATAATATGCTTTTATCAACTATATAGATACGAATCTATTATAAAATGATTTAACTATGCTTGTCTTGTAATAATCAACAAAGATTATTAGCTTAAAATCACCTAGGCTTGGATAGTGTTAGCCCATACGACAAACGTTTGATCAATTCTACGGAAGTTAATCTAGTTGACTGTTTCCTAAATTTCAATAAAAAATTATTTAGCTTTAGTAGCTATATATATAATTGGCAAATATAAATAATGGGAATCCCTAAGTTGCAGCTGCTGTAACTTACAGCAGCTGCAACTTAACAAAAGCCATAAATAATTCATAACATAGTCTCAAATATTTTGATGTTAAGATTTGTCTTATTATAACTTATAGAGGGGTCCAAGCCTTCTCTTGCACTCGTGAGAGTAGTTTTTTCTTCCTTAAAATAGATTGTTCATTTTTCAAACTAATCTTTCAGATAAGCTAATCAATAAATATCAGTACTAAAATGATAAAAAAAAATTAAAATAGTTAAATTCTAGTTTTGAGTATAGATTTTTCTTTTTTTTTTCAAAGATAAATGTCTCATATTTTTAAAATAAAGTTGTGGGCTAAATTAATAAGTGTCAATACTAAAATGACATTAAATTAGTCAAGATTGTTGTCTTTGTTAAGTCGGTTTGGTGGATGTAAATGGTCAAAAATGGGCATTCACAAGATTGGTCCATAGCCTACTAATGTCACCTATATAGAAAAATGTTGCTATCCTCCCACAATAATGCGAAGATAAAGCATTTTATTAATTATTATTTCCTTATGATGATTGTAGTCAAGACCAGCGTTTAAAACACATCCTCAAAACTGAAAATAAAAAAATAAAAAAATAAAAAAATTAATAAAACTCGAAAGAATATAAAAAGAAGAAAATGGGAACAAAAACAAAATATTCTCTTTTAATTTTGTGGTTCTATAAATATGATATTAATAACCTTTGTCTTTTAGATACACAAGTTGGCTCAAGAGTTGCAATGTGACCACTAAGTGACAAAATGGATGTGTCGTTTATTTATTTATATTTATTACATTTTGATGAAACAGACGAATTAATTGTACATGGCTGCATGCTTATTATATGAAGTGATTAAAAAGGGCAAATGAAACGACATGTAGTATAATGGTTATGGCAGCCAAAAGAAGAAAAAAGATCGATGTTGGTTGAGTTGAATTGTGGTTGGGTTATGAAGCAACAAGCGTGGACTCAATAATAAAACAGTAAGCAATACAGTATCATAACACAAGCCAGCTGCCTGGTTGTCCTAAATAAGTTGGTCAAATATTGCGACTCAAATGTTAACATTCACATACATAATTTTTATTATAAGATACAGAGATTAACATCATGTTTGTTATTACTTGTACACAATCTCTCCATCTCGTGCTAACTATAATGACTCAATGTCAAATTTCTTCAACCACGCATCAGTAACGCCCTTACCTTCTGTCACAGTGGAACAATCTTAAATAGAATCTAAGTCCACATTTTATAAAACGTAGATGTTCAGATAAAAGATTATTTATGTTGATTTTTTTTATATGGCTACAATAAAAATATAAGCTGGTTGAGAAATATTTTTAAGGGCTTTCAATTAGAATTTGTAGGAATTACTTCTTGTTGATTAAAAAAATAAATAAAAGTCTACCTTTCATTTATATCTTTAAATTAAGATAAAAATCTAACATAAAAATGAGCTCAATTTTTTATTTAACTTATTTGATGTCCGTTCAAAAATTTTAAGATATTCTTCACTTTTGACGGGGAGTCCGTTGGATTGTCATTCAAAATTTTATAATTAAAAATTACAACATGATTATGAGGAAAAAGTTAATCGAGCCTCAGAACATAAGCAGGTGATTTTGAAATAGTTTTATTTAACTGAAGTTAAAAAATTAAATTTAAATTTTGCCTAATATCTCTATTTTTTGAAATAAATAAATTAATAAAAGTTGGTCAATTGGCACTTCGAGAAATGTACTCTTGGTCTCCTCTCCTTGACTGGTACTCACGTTTACTAATAATCATCAATATCTACATATAGCCAACTAAAATTGAATAAATTTTCCGCCAGAAAAATAAAAGAAAAGAAAATTATTAGGTAACGAGGACAAAAATTAATTTGACAACAAAGAAAAATGGTCTTCCATGTTGAGAATAGTGCATTAATTGGACAGTTCATATTATATTTTAAACGAACGTGTGCATTTATTTATGCTAAAAATATACCCTCATAATACCAACAACTTATTATTAGAAAATGAAAAGAGTCAAGATATAAATTCATTTTTATGTTTAACTTTATTCTATAATTAAAATAAGTTACAAGCATCAGAATCAATAAGGCTGGCCAAATGCCAACATGAGAATATATATGTATATATAAAATTAATCAATGAATATTTTGTAAGCTATAAACAAGTATAGACACCAATTGAATCTCCCTTGATTGCCTCTCACGTTTCTTGTATTGAAATTTTGTTGTCTCCTAGGGCCGACTCAAATAGACTAATTACTAATGAACTCCAGAGAATCTTTGAAACAAATAAATAAATGAAAATACAACACTACACAGATGATAGTGCAGTGATTTGTGAGTAATCAACCCTAAAAATGAGTTGCCATATCACTTAAAATAAAAGATTTTTAGATACAAATTTTATGTGTGTAAATGTTATTATAATCTCACATTCGACATTATTATTGCTTGGGCTAATTAGGAAAAAAAAATCGAGTCTCTTCTTGTTTACGTTGATACCAAGTCAATTCAAGAACTTATACGCGTACGAGTAGAGGAGAGAATTCATGTGTACCGACACGTGGCAGTAACCCAGGTGTTTAGGATCAATCATTGAACCTATAAATTGCTCTTTTTCAAGTGAGAAATAGTGAGTCAGATCTAAAAGTCAACAAATTGTGTGATTAATACCTAACTTTCTTTTATTATTATATAAGAATATGACAGGACTAGGAGGGTCAAAGAGAAAATTAACGTGAGTGTTGTTAGAAAAATGGACGGCCGGCGTTTTACTTCTTCACCCATATAAGCAAACTTGAATTGACCAATCCTATTTGTCTTGGACTCTGGCAAAGATTTTGGGGTCTAATTATTGAGGAAACCGCACCTCCAGAATTTAAGTACCGTCAGATAATTATAATGTAAATAATATTTAAGAATTAATAGTATCTAAACTGTCAGATAAGATATTCTTAAAGTCTCGTTGTCAAAACTTTATTTTTATAGTCAAAAAAGGCATTTTCACACTCTAGGGGACTTTTATTTTTTTTTGTATAAGAAATATGGAGCCTCATTTGCTTAATGTTAGAAGAGAGTTGAAGATTTACAGACCCCGTTTGGTTATTAGGCAATCATGGAGATGTACATGAAGTCAGGATTTTATACTTGCCTCACTATAATGGCAGCAGCCCTGCATTGTATAAGTTGTTGTCAAAAGTACGAACTAAAAAATTGCAGAAAAATATGAACTCTACACACACACACACACAATTTTCAACATGCTTTGAGATGAAAATGAAGCATATTCTCTAATTATCATTGGTAGCCGTCACCAAAAAGCCTCCCCCTTTCAGTGGTACTAGCCTTACTAGCGTTAGCATTGTTTATAGTTTGATAGTTAATTGTGAGTAAATTGATTTTTGACCATAAATTTGACAAAAATAGTACTCGATTATCATCCAAGTACTTTAATCAATTAACCTAACTTTTTAGCTCAGTACATATTAATCAAAGTTTTATGCCATAACTTTTAGACTATTAACTGCTAACTCTTCTAACTCAACCTGAACAAGGCCTGAGGTAACCTCCAATGACACATATGTGCAGCTGCAAGGAGGAGGCCCAATTCAGTGTTAAATGTGTCTCTCTAACTCATAAGACAAGAACTCGTACAAACCCACACCCACTGTGTGACCGTCCAAGGAAGGGGCTAAATGGAAATTAGTGTTAAAGCCCAATAGGTTTAGTAGTTATATATATATATATATAGAGAGAGAGAGAGAGAGAGAGAGAGAGAGAGAGAGAGGAGGGAGGGAGGGAGAGAGAGCGAGCAAAAATGTACTCACCATTGTTATTTAGCCCATTTACTACTATAATTAATTGAAGTCTCGTCCAAGTATATTGAAGAGACAGAGAAACTAATAAGTTGTAGTCGCCTCCAAAAACGATTCAGGTGTTGCTTTGGAGTACTAAAGAATCAACTGAGCTGGACTGGAAAGGTTGAAGCTAAGGCTTATATGCTTACCTCCAAAAACTATCCTGGTATATTGGGAGCTCGCTTCTATTGGGCCAGTCTTAGGGCCAATTTGTTCTTTTTTTTCACTTAATAATTTAATTGATTTAATTACAACTAGTTAAGTTATTAAATTTATTTATTTTTTTAATTTAATAAAAAAATTTAATCATTAAGTTATTAAATTATTGAGCCAATTTTTTTAAAAATTTTTTACTTAATCTAAAAAGTCTGAATGACATCATTAAAAAGTATTCTCTAAAATATTCTTATCTAATTAATAAATTTTCATCTATACCTAAATAAGTTTAATAATTAGTATTATTACTCATTTTTATAACTTGTGATAATAAATAATAATAAACTATTATTATTACTATTTTTATTTTATTTAAATTAGCAATATTTATGTTTATAATTTTTAATGAATATTTTTTGTATAAAACATTATAAAGAACAATAAAATTGATCAACATATACTAATTTAGAATATTAAAGGGTTGTATTCAATTGAGTATGATTATATTATGAAAACATATTATGTTATTTATGTTCTTTCAGATGTTATTAATTGTTTAACATTTATAATTTATAAAGGCATAGATGTAAAAATATTAGTTTTCAGATTTTTTAAGTTTAAAAAAATAAATTAATACTTATTTGTAACGATTCAGACAAAAAAAAAAATATCATTTAAATTCAGACATTTAGTTCTATTCAAAATTTAGACTAATTTATATCTATTCAGATTTTACATAAATAAAAAAAAAAACAAACCCTAGCTTAGTTTTTATGTTTGTGTATTAGATGCAGCAACAAATAAGATGTTCGCAATCGCCTTTATTTAGGTAGACCTAGTCCAAAGAGAGACTACTAGAATGGCTGGACGTATTTTGAAAAACTACAAATCAATGAAATTTGTGAAAACATGAGTTTTTTCTTTTTTCTTTTTTTTTTTTAAAAAATTTCCTTTTCTTTTTAAACATCAACATAAATTTCATTGCACCGGAATATCGTCAAATGATATCTCCACTAAATGTGCACATAACCAGAAAGCGCTCTAACCGGAGTACTCTCCTCCATCGCCAAAGTCGGCATCTCCAACTGATGTAATGACTGAAATCTTGCAGTGGTTTTATCCTAAGCTTATAAATTTCCAAATCTGAACCTTTGAGACTCCACAGCTATGAGGAAAACACTTGCTGCCTTTACGGATTAATTAATTAATTTATTATTATTATTAATTAATTAATAATAATAATAATAATAATAATAATAATAATAATAATAATAAAGTGTGTGGCAGCTGCTACTTTTGACCGTCACTTCTTTCTTTCTTTATAAATAAATAAACAATAAAAAATAATAAAAAAATAAGAAAAGATAAAGCCCGTGGCTGCCTATAAATTATAGCGAACTCAGAGGCAAAAAGGGCGAGAGGAAGAAAAGAATTGGAGAAAAGGAATAGAAGACAGAAGCTTAGGAAACAATTTCTTCTCTTTTTTTGTGTAGTTAATTTTCTTGTAAATAAAATGAGTGTTTTGTTTGTCAATATGAGTGATTAATTTTGGAAGTTAAGGTAAAAAGTGAAACTCAAATATTTACATTATAGAATTACCCTCTCAATTAAATTTATAATTTATTATTTTAATTATATATTTACAAGTTATATTTTTCATTAGTTATTTTCATTTCATTTTAATCTTTAGATCTAAATCCACTTTGAATCCATATGGTATTTAGACATAATGTCAACACACCAATATGGCTATGGCACATTATGTACTTTATCCTCATATTTATCCATAAGTAGTTAGTTAATAATTAAGCAATATAATAATTAAATTAGTAAAATAAATATAAAAAATAATTAAATACAAAAAAATAATTATGAGAGCGTATTATAATCATAATTAGAATACCAATAATGAATCCTGTAACCTTAGCATTTTTTAAACGAATAATTTCTTTCTCTACAAATTAATTTTATTTAATAATTAATTACTAAATTTTTAGATTTCTTATGACTCAACCCTGGATTCACCGAGTTATATTATAACTATACATTCTTATATTTGAGAATAATTAACACTTTTGAGTCTGCCACTTACAAAGGATAGCACAACACTTTGCACAAAACGTTGCATTTTGTGCAAAGTACAAAATCTCCCGTCCACCACACGCACGCATGCAACAAATGCATGCAATAGATCTCATGCATCTTGCTTTTTTCTCCCTCAACACACATCAGCAATCTCGGCTCTCTCTCTCTGTCTCTCGTCTCCGCGCACTAATAGGTTGAGCTTCGTTCTTCCTCACCACACAGCAACAGTGAGAGCTCTCTCTCTCCTCCCCTCCATCTCAGGCGTCTCACTCCCTTACTCTCCCTCACTCTCTCGGCTCTGTCAGAGATATCTTGTGGCCTCATCTTTCTCTCCCCCAAAAATCCACAGTGGCATTGCTCTCTCATCCCGTGATTTCAACTGGGTTGCTCTCTCTTGCCCCAACACAATCAGCTTGTTAAGGCCAATCACTTCAATTCATTGCCTTAATTTCTAATTTGGTTGTCAAGGGTTTTGAATTATACAATCCTAATTTTTATATGCTAGTTGAAATCTTTATCTTGTTTAGGACATTGTGTTGTTTATAAGTTGATTGGAAAATTACTTCTTGAGCTTGGATCTTTAAGGTTATTCCTAAGTATATTGCTCAAATAGTTATGCTTTGTTTAACAATGCTTTGTTTAACAAATCATGCTGGCCATTGTTTCAAAAGAATTAAGAAAAATTACGGCCCAGGAACATTGAGCTTATGCTTAAGTACGCTCCAGTTTTAAGATTTATTTTTGTTTTTGGTTATGTGTTAATTAATTATTGTTCTTCTCGTTCCTGTGTTTTGTTTTAATTTGCTAATATCCATTCTTTTCGGTACATGGTGAAACGACCCGCCCCGAACTACAGGGCGAGTCTGTCTGGACTCATCCGAAACTGTGCTGATCTAATAAGAATTCTACCGAAAATTCGGCAGAATTTCCCCTATAAATATAACATTCCAATCCTACACATGTGTAAAAGAAACACTTCCAAATAATCCAATGAACAACCAACTTCAATGCTCAACAGTTGCAACTATAGCACTGAATATTATCCAATATAATCTCGAAAGTACCAAAAGGCTATAATATAATTGATCTTACTATACAGTGGTCTATTCTTAATCTCAAAAGAATAATATACTAAAATTGTACAATCTCAAAAATGAGCTGATCAAAATGCCCTAACATCAAATATCTATAACTCTCAGTACAACGTGGCCAAAACTCAAAATATCTACAGTCTCTGGGTTGAGTTCATGTACCTGCAACCTCCTGTGGGGGGAAAAATATGTTTAAACGGGGTGAGTATAAAACTCAGTGAACTCAGTGAGTGGATAATAATTTCTTTTTAAAATATAAATTACTGTAAAAGCAATTCACTTTTCTCGAAATAATGTCATCAAAATATCATCAGAATTCCAGTAAACTTACGTAATGTAAATCATGCACTGATAAAATAATAATACATAATACTGCATAAAAATCAAGGAAATCACATTTATCGTAGCAAATGCCGAATATCAAAACCGTCACGAAAACAAGTACCCAGGGGAATAATCTCGTCATATCCGGCCCTCGACGGACGTGCAATGACGTACTATCTGGGTACCGTCATGTCCCGGCCACCGAATAGACAGGGAAGTGCCATCTCATATCTCATCATATCTGTGCATGCATATCCAGTCCCCAAAGGACAAAAGCGCCCGAGCACACGGCCCAAAGCCTCTGTGTGTACTCAGACGGGCCCCAAAGGCCTATATCTCATCTGTATCTCAATATCTGTATCTCATCATATCCGGCCCTCGACGGACGTGCAATGACGTACTATCTGGGTACCGCCATGTCCCGGCCACCGGATAAACGAGGAAGGGTACTATTTAATACTTTTAAATACAATCTTTAAATCATGCCTTTCTTTCCATAAACACATGTAAATCCATTGTTCTTATATTCAAAATTCAAAGTCGATGCCACAAAACAGTAACCATCCATTTTTTAATAGCATATCAATATGTGAATCAAATCAATTTCGAGAAAATCATTTAAATTCGTTCATTTAAAATACTTAATTCACAAACATGCTTTATTATTATCATTGACCATGAAAATAGGTTTTATATATTCCACTCACAGTGACGATGGTCAATCTCGGCGGTCGTCCACGCCCGCGGACTGATCCTCGCTCGCGGGTCCTCCTAAATCAACGAAACGACATAATTACTTCCCGTAAATCTAAAATATAACGAAACTTACACAATACCGTTCGAAATGAACATTTATCCTTTATATACAACTTCTGTGTTAATAAAATTACGAAACTACCCTCGCGTCCGTAAACTCCCAAAATTGTGAATTACCGAATTACCCTCGAAATTGTAATGACCCATTTATCCTCAATTCTAATTATAACGAAAATGTCCACAAAGTTTTCAAAGTACAAAATTGCCCTCAAAATGGTGAAATTACCGAATTGCCCTTGCCGGTCAACGGTGGCCGGAATTCAAGCAACGGTGGTCGGGAAGTTCAGGTCAGATAGTTTGGACCGAGCTGAGTCCAACGGTGCCGACGGTGAGCTCTTACGCGCGGCAACGGCGCTGGAATCTAGCTCAACAACCGCCAATTCCCAAGTGTTCGGTCGGCGGCAAAGCGGCTTCTCCGATGGCTGTGGATGGTCGGAAATGGAGGCCGATGACGTGAGGAACAAAACTCAGGTGGTTGCCCGGCCGGAAACCGGCTGAATCGCGGCAAATCACGACAGGAAGCCCGCGGTAAATCCAACTTCGATCGACGGCGTTCCGGCGGTTTTCTGGCGGCAAAGACCTACGGGAAGCTGACCAGCGGCTCAAGGGCTTCCGATCAGTACCTTCCTTGGCCGGTGAAGTGGCCGGAAAATGGAGATATGGTCGGGTCGGGTTCGCGGGTCGGGTCGGATTCGCGGGTCAAAATTCTCTCTCTCTCTCACGCGTTTGTTAGCTGCGTTTTTCTTCTTTTTTTTTTTTTAACCCATTTACTGCCTTTTATATTTTTTACCGCCTCATCTTTTTTTTTTTTTTTTTTTTTTTACCAAAATGCATATGTTACACATGGTCTTGCCAACAATCTTGTGAAATTCAGTCTTCCTGTGCTTTTTTTTTTTTAAGTTATTTGATTCATTTAAAGCTGAGGTTTCGTGATTGTTGTGATTTTTTGTTTTCTTTATATGATTTATATGATTTTTTATTTTCTTTTTGGGTTTTAAACACGTTAGTTAATTTTTAAAGATTAAGTTTCATATCCAGTGATAATATCTTGTCACACCTAGCTCCAACACTTGGCAAAATTTAAAATTTGAAGATAATAATATAGCTCTTGATCTTGATATTCTAAAAGTGTATGCGGTGAAATGGATCTTTGGTCATAGAAGCTTGAGCTACTATGGCCTCTTTTATTTTCCTTTAGTTACTGAAAATTTATTATAAATGCAGGATTTTAGTAAAAGCCAGAAGGCTGTAGTTGAGAGGCTAAAGAAGCTGATTGTTGATGAAATTACCTCTTCATTAGTAAGGAAGCATCCTAATTGGATATTTTTAATCATAATGTCTTTTAGCATGAGTGAAATTCCAAATCCACAAACAAAAACTTGTGAAAAGTGCTGCAATGATAATAAGTTTTTATAAACTTCACATACAAGAGACAAAAACAAAAACTTGTGAAAAGTGCTGCAATGATAATAAGTTTTTATAAACTTCACATATAAGAGACAATCTGAATTGTAAGTTTTGGAAGTGCAAAGAATATGGCGCTTTTGAATGGGATGACGATCAGAAGAGTAGTGAATTTAGTGAGTTTCAAGGGATGGAAGATCCAAATATGAGTGAGAATTCCGCAAGTTGGCAGATCAAATGAAATGCTTATCTCTTAAATTTCAATTGTTTGAAAAAAAAAAAATTCAACAAAGACGACAATGTAAAGATCAAAGGCATTGATAAAGGATGAATTACGAAAAAGACAATCAAGTGTTATTGTAAAATATGTCCCACAAATAATTATATCTATTTTAATATATATTATATTTTAGTTGTCTATTTAACTAATGTATTAGCTTCTCTTATTTGCAGTTACAATGTCAACTGGGTTTAACATATATATATTTGCAATGTCAAGTGGGTTTAACATTTTTTTTTTATTTGCAATCCTCAACAAGGTACTTCTAAAGTTAATTATAACTCCAGCAAAGTTAAATCTGAGTTGCCAAAAAAGATTAAGCAAAAGCACACAGCGTAATAAGCAAATTAATCTCATTCAAAACACCAAGTAATATAATCCAAAAAAAAAAAGCACAACTGCATTATGTCAAACATCTAATTCTTCATTCTTAAAACACAAATACAATATTATCTTGTGAAATCACTTCGAAACTCCATACTAACTCTATATACATTAGCTTGCTAAAAGAGTAGCTGTTGAAAATGTCCATACTGTTGCAGTTGTGGTTGCTATTATAAAAATTTAGACATCTTGTTATAATAAGAAATACAGTAGATAATTTGAACAAAAAAGGAAAACGACATATATATATATATATATATATATATATATATATATATATATATATATATATATATATATATATGTGTGTGTGTGTGTGTGTGTGTGTGTGTGTGTGTGTGTGTGTGTGAAAAACTTACATTTCAATATTTCACAATTCCATATGGATAGATATTTGTATCAACACTAGTTCTTTCCAAGTTTTGAAATGTTTACATAAGTTCATTCAATGATATACTAAAAAACCCCTATAGATTAAGTAATGAAAATTAAGTTTATGGATAAGAATTTCACAAAACTTACCATAACAACATTTCTCCCTTGTGTTGGGATTATAGTAGTCACTTGAGAAGATAATAGATCGTTTACCTATCCATCCTGCAAAGTCAACAAAAAATCATTTAAGTATTATTTATGTAATAAAATTATTTTACTTTAATTATTGTTAAAACTAACCTTTGTATCGCAATGTGCTCAATTTTTTTTTTTATATTTCGTAAATTTTGTTGACTTTTTTTTTTTTGATAAAGTGGACGACCTTTACAGCGATTAGCTACTAGATTACATACTCTTTCAATTGCATTCGTTGAAATTCTCATGCTATTACTATAACTTTCTTGACCTATAACAACATATGTTTCATTACCTCCATATTAAATTGATCTTTCCATACATTTTCAATCGAAATCTAGACAAGACAAGTTTACGACTTTCAACATTTGTTGTAACCATGTCTACAACCTCTGCAAAACTAACACATTTTCTCATATCGCTTTTATTCATTTGTGCAACTGTAGCTCATGACTCGTTATGACGGTACTATTACATCTCCACACATCTTTTCTCCATCTTCGTAGGATGTACTTTTCTAGAAGTATTTTCATGTCATTGTGTATTATGATTGTAATGGCATGCCTGCAAAGAGTTCATCTAAATTAGAATCTTAAATAACTACAACTGATTTCATCCTTATCTTTTTTCAAAATGGACATAAAAAAATTTCTTTTTTTTTACTCTCTTCAATTTTGACATCTTCTCTAACTACATATTCACACCTTATAAAATTGATAAAGTCTCAATACATCTTTCCAATCAACTCTTTTTCAAAATCTTGAAACTTTAAATGGTTTACTCATCTTGAACTTCCTTTCCATCTCATAAGACGTTACACATGGCATTTGTTGGGAAAGACACATTGGCATCTTCTTCAACTTCTTTTTCAACTTTACTCCTTAAGACACTTTGGCATCTTCTTCAACTTCTTTTTCTACTTTACTCTTTAAAGCATTGCTATATTGCTATACAAATTATTTTAAAGTGGTTTTTAAGTTAACATAACCATAAAAAAACTCATTCATATTTTTATTGGTTGAGTGGTTAACGTTCCCCAAAACTGTTCTTCAGATAACATGACACTCAACGATGTCTCTCATTGTATAAGACTTGTAACCATTTATTACCACCCAAATTATATTCTACAATCATGCGTGCCAAGTTTCCTCGAATTTTGCAGTGCTCTGTGAATTATAAACAGCACAATGCAACATATCGCTAATGTCATGATATTGTTTATAGTCCCTTAACTTACTTGGAATCTTCTTGAGTATATGCCACAAACACCACCAACATTATGAAAACATCCTTAATTATAATTTTTATTGCCCTATTTTGGTCTGTAATGATTTCAATTAGAGTAGTTCGACATACATGATAGCCGCATTTAAAATAACCACGTGAATGTCTCAATGTCCTCGTGTCAAATCAATCAACATCCAAACAAAATAGAATGACCATAATAATTTACTCTCACAAATGGAACGAATGACATGTCATACTTATTTATAAGATATGAAATGTTAGATGTAACAACATGTCCAAACTCTTTGTAGGCTTCTTTGTTCTTTGGCTCAGCCCAAAATATATTTTTTAATCGACTCTCATCATCCACTTGCGTACTAAAGAAAAACCTATTGTCTTCTGATTGCTCTTTCATAAAATAGTTTTGAAGAGTAGTAGCCTTTCTATCTCCAAGCCGTAATCGTCTTTCTTTATAAACATGGTTTCTACAATTTGTTTATGTGAATATCACATTTTCACAACCACCAGCCTTATAACAAATGAGTGGTAATTTTGGGACAAATTACTAGCCTCATAACAAATGATTGTTGATTTTGGGATAATTTAATTCCTGCTCTATCATTTATATCAACTTTCTTTTTTTCATATGAGCTAGGCTAAGATTGCTCATAAAAAACTTAGACTTTGTTGGAGTCAACAATGTATGGTTGTGTTCAAGATTTAAAATTCAAATCCTCCACTTTCCATCTTCCTCTAAACCTCCTCCCAATTTAGCAATGCATCCTATTTTTCCATTAGGTTGGGGCTTAAATAGATTAGTAGATTTGCTTCTTGTTGCATCGGTTCACCCACAAGCATAACTCACATGTTTTACTCTTCCATCATTGCCTTTATTATTACTTCTCCACATAACTAGAAACCTTTTTTTTTTAACCATAATCTCTGTAATAACTAAACAATTCAGTCTCACTATTAAATGACATCCCAATCATTGGCTTATCACCCTCTAAATTGTCCTCTTTAATTTTCTCTAACTCTTCAATTTCAACAATTTTTTTTCATATTCTTTAATCTTTATTCTTACAAAATGAATCTATTTCATATTAACCAACTGGAAACAACAAAAGATTACTAAAATGAGCCATATACAAGTTAAATATGCTATAAATTAAAAAAATGAGTCATTTTAAATACCACATAAATTATGAAAAATGATTCACTTTAAGTGACAATTATAGCATAAGCTAAATGTTGGTGCACTATAATATTTCTTTTTTATTCTATTGAAACAATGGGCATTATAGTTTGTTAAACGAAGCATAAGGATTTGAGCAATATATTTGAAATGACCTTCAAGATCCAAGCTCAAGGAGTAATACTCCAGTTAACTCATAAACAACAGAATGTCTTAAATAAGTTAAAGATTTCAACTGGAATATTGAAATTGGGATTGTGGAGTTCAAAACCCTTGCAACCAAATTAGAAATTAAGGCAATGAATTGAAGCAACTGATCGTCACAGATCGATTGTGTTGGGAGAGAGAGCACAATGCAGCTGAAATTAGAGGATGAGAGAGCAAAGCCGCTATGGACCGGGGAGGAGGTAGAGAGAGAGAGTGAGGCCACAAGTTCCACACATAAGCAGAAAAAATTTATATTTTGTACAAAATGCACTGTTTTGTGCAAAGTATTGTACTAACCTTTGCGAGAATATCAGCACTGTTCATTTTTTGGCTACTTCTCGCAGAGCACTTAACATGTCATGCTTTGCAAGCCATTGGACATCCTCTGCAAAAGAGTATTTTTTTCAAACTTTTTAGTAGGTTTGCATTCTAACAGAAGATGTTAAAAGCTTTCAGCTGCTGTTCCATAGATCTGACACATGGGATTGTCAATTTTGCAACATATTCTTCTTCCATAGATTTTGACATCTTGGCAATACATCTTTTATGGCTCTGCTCATGAAGATCTTGATGTTTTCAGGAAGTTCAATTTTTCAAATAACACTCTATGGTTCCAAAGTAGTACTTGAACAGCTTAGTTGATCATAGAACTTCATTCTGAATGCTACCTAGTAACCAATCTTGAACACCCTAGCTGATCATAAAACTTCATTCTCAATGTTACTTGATAACCAATCTTGACATAATATTGCCCTTTCTTAACATAATGCCATAAAACCTGATCCATTGTTGGTCTTCCTAGAGGTGGGACATTCAATATCATTTCTGCATCTTCTTGTCTAAAGTGTTGGTAAATCAAAATTTCTTTCCATTGACTGTCTTCACTGCTCAAATTTGAGACTACAGAGTTTCAAGGTAGAGTTTATTTTGTCATTAATTATTTTACATGTTTTCACTATTTAGTTGCACTTTTATCCTTTGAAAAAAGTATAAAAAAAAAAACCATGTTGGAAAGGGGGGGGGGGGGGAAACCACCTCCAAAATGACATAAAAACAGCTCAACATCTCTTCATCCCTTAAAACAATAACGCCATTTTTTTTAACTTGAGTTTGCTGTTAATGATGAAGCTAGAAGAATATACAATAAATAATGACGACAGGAATGAAGACTTGAAATTCCAACTCAACCAAACCAATGAAGATACAAAAAATATGCACAAAATGTTGGTAAATCAATTTATGGTAACATGAAAGGTGATTACAGCGGATGATAACAAATTGATGTGCGGAACGCTTGGCTAGGATATGGTCTGCGGCGAGCTTGGCTGGCTTACGATAGGCACACTTGTTTGTTTTGACAGTGGTCACAATTGATAGAAAAAACTAGTAGCGGGAGCAACTATTGTGGGTGATGGCTGATCCTATTTGGGATTGAGATTGGGCAAAAACTACAACTCCAAAGTATTTAGGAAATAATAACTGCAATAGCTTGAAAATTATGTTGATTTAATTTTACAGTAGCTTGAAAACTGTATTGATTTAATTTTACTCTTATATGATGAAAAATTTATTATATCTTCATTAATTTTGTCATAATTATTATTCAAAATTATTTTTATCATATATCATTAAGTTTTATTTTATAATTATAATTTTTTTCACAGTAGTTGTACCTTAAAAGATACAACACCTCAATATCAAATAGCGTCTTTAAAGCAAGGTGATGGTTGAAGCGATGACTAGGGTTTGAGCTAAAATTATTTGTGAAGATTTGAATATTTGATAAGATAGATTATTATCTTAAAAAAAGGTTAAGAAAAGGCAATTTTAAAAAAAAAATTGAAAAAAAAATAAAATTCAAGAGATTGGTGAAATAATTAATAAAAAAAAAAGATCTTGTCCACCCATTTCAATAATTGCCTCATTAAAAAATTTGAAGAAGCCTAGATTTTACTTGCATCATCACAGGATTTAAATTCTGAAAAAGCACCGCAGGAATTTGATAGTGGGGAGGAGAAATTCTAGAATATATCTGGTGTACCATGTCAGCCATACAACAAGTAAATAATGCTATGACATGTGTATATTTATTTTGAAAAACCATCATATAAATGATGTTTGTATTAAATATAATTATACATGTCATGCATGTATCAATTAATTATAATACACCAGACGTATTCTAAATTTTCTCAGTAGGGAGACCGGAAAAGGTCGGGTGGACTTGGAATTTGAAAGAAAAAATGAAGCGGGAAAAGATTTTGATTTTTGAGAATGCGCGGGAGAAACGGTGAGTGGTGAAAACAAAATAATGCAAGCCCAGGCCCATGTTGAGAAACCGAATCATGCCGTAAAAGAATAGCAAAACCCAAATAGACCAGTGATCTCTTCCTCTCTTGGAAGTTCCAATTTTCAAACTTCTTTGGCAAAGGCATTTTCAATTTTTCATGTTGTGCCTGCTGCTATATAAAGCTATCAAATCCAAATTCAACTAATTAACATCAAAATTATATTCTGAAGATAATGCATAAAAATTATTATGGCTGCCGGTTGTAGGAGAGATGACATTCGAATTCCACTCACAGAGAACAGGTTTAATGAATAGGAAAGAAAGATAGAAGATTAGCCAATAATAAGCCTCCTCTTTTGAGTTTTTTATTTGATTTCTCTACACACAATCAACTTCTTTCAAAAGCAAGATAGACCTGTGTTTATCACAGATAACGTTCATAAAATAAACATTTTGCAAGTAATTGCTATGATAGATGAATTTAATCTCTATAATTGTAGCAAACAAGAAATGGTATGAGGTATATCCGAGAAAAGTGTGCTGTGTGCTGTGTGAGAAACAATAACAAAAATAAATAAATAAACAACTATAATTTTAGGAAAGGAAAAAAAAAACTTTTTATAATATGTTTTGATTTATTATTATGCTAAAATTGGAGATAGAATTACAATAAACCTAAAATTTATCATTTTCAGTCGGTTAGCAAAGTGACTGTCTGAATCTGCATTGCCGCTCAACTCAAAATCTTCAGCTGCTCATTTCCTACCAGTATATTGGCTACTAAGCATCTTTAACAAAATTATGACTTCACTGTGCAATAACTGTATATACAATAATTATACAAGGAAAAACTAAACATACCTGAATTTTTGCAAAGAATCCCAGTATATAAAAACATAGCTGTGAAGGCAGCTTGAAATCGAGCAAAATATGAGAAGAATCCAATTGCAAAAATATGCAGCTTCACTATACTTTGTTATAATATCTTAAGGAAAGCTTTGTTGACTAATCCGCAATGTGTAAGTCCAAGAGATATTTACCGACCCCTTTTCGCAAACTTTGGATTTTTGCACATACGGATGCTTAAGGAAGTCACCTCCACTAGTTCATCTTCTTGAATGTACTCTATGCAGTCGTCCAGACTGTAATCCAAAGGAGTATCAAGGACCACTGCATAAACCAAAGTAACTTTAGCAGATCAGAAAAAAAGAAAAAAAGAAAAAAGAGAAAAAAGGAAAGAAAGAAATTAGAGATTAAACTTTGGAGATCTAGCATTATTGTTTTTACGTGCCTTCAGTAATTTCTTAGTTATCCCTGCCCAATCAATTCCCAGCCTATTTTATAGCTTAAACTTGGAGAGCCTTGGCCAGTTTTCCAAAATGCATATATGACTAAAGAGAATGTACGTACACAGAACATAAATATATAAATATGGAGTACATCATCTCCACTACTAATTTCAATAATAGAATATCTATCACCTGTAAACATAAATTATTAGGGATATTGAAGACCATTTCCAATTATTTCTTTTTGGCAATTTAGAGTAAATCCTTGCTGCCTGACCCAATTCAATAGTTTACTAAGGAGAACATGAAGGATAAGCACTTCCTATCTTATGCAGCAAAATTCTAGTTAAACCAAGTCAGAGAAGATTCATTATTCATACGGCAATTGAACAGACAAAACCTAACCCTCCCTACTTTCCTATTGGACATTCTCTGCTTATTCCTATTAAAGCATCAACAAAACATTGAAAAAGAAGAAGAAAAACATAAAAATTGAAGCAATCAAATAGTCAAATTATACTCTTTTGCATAGAAAGGTAAAAGATAAGCTGTTTCTCACCTGTCTGTTCTTTGTTGGAACGTATATTTGTGGCTGCCTTTTTTTTGCACACGTTAAGAGATAAATCACCAGGCCGCTGATGGATGCCTACTATTTGACCTTTGTAAACATCCACTCCCGGCCCAAGAAACATCTGCCCCCTTTCCTGCGAGCTAGAAAGAGCATAAGAAGTAGTCGTTCCATCCTCAAAGGCAACCTGAAAATCATCCAGTGATTAAATTTAGCATTGACACAGGCGGGAGACTTTACCCCTTCCAAGGGACATAGAGGTCCATTACAATGTGAGTTATATAACCATAAATTTATGAAACATAATTGCTTTGCAATAGTGATAAATTGTTTTTGATGTTTAATAAGGTAATGAACAGATATTGTGAGTTAGATTAATTCCCATCCATGAAATACTAAATCAGCATATCAAAGCTTGCACATTTCTTCAAATGTAATTTGATGACCAGAGCTATAACCAGAATAGCAATAAGGCCAGCCCATGGTGGGCTTATTATTAAGATTATTTAATTTCAAACTTTGCGGCGGTCAAAAGATTTTAAAAAATTGGAAATTACCAATGAGCCCTGATCCCTTGTAGAAATATCACCAGCCCAAGGTCCATAACCATCAAATATTGTATTGAGAATTGCCGTGCCACGTGAAGCAGTCAATATTGCATTTCGTAATCCAAGAAGGCCACGGGTTGGAATCTTATACTTGAGCAATGTTGTTCCTTCCGACCTAGTTCATAAATGAAGTCTCAACATTAAATCCTTCTCGCATTAAGAAAGTACAAATACAACGGGCTGCCGTGGCTCAATTATGCATATAAAAACACAGCTGGGTAGTAATTAAGAAACTGTGTGCCATCATCATATGGAAAGGAAAGGAATAGCGCATACTGCCATTTATGGACTAAAAACATAAATTTCTCTAGTAACCACAGTTTAATTCATGAAGTAACAGCAATGCCAATGACAAAAGACTGAAGCTCTACATGTTAGCTGAAACCCAAAAGATGAATCTATATTACCAAGGGTCCAAGCGAGGTTAGACTGTCAAAGATTTTAAGCTGAGTATCCAAAAGATAGTCAAGGCATATTTCACAGCAATTCTTGGTATCAGCTGCTTTTTCTTTATTGATACATGGTCAAAGAATATGCATACAATTAGTTGTGCATATGCAAGAAGAGGTTGGCAACCTATTATAAAGTCAAATTATAAAATATCTACAATCTACGCGTGCATCTCTAATTCCATAAATGCCACACTGCTTTGTACCTCAAATTGTTCATGGTAAAAATTAGCAGCTACTGTAAAAATAGAATAAGAAAAAAAATGCTAATACACACCCAACTCCCTGCATATCAAACATCTGCCCGCGTCTTTTGCCAAGAAGTTCAACCACAGGCCCCATATGTTCTTCTGGTACCTCCACAGTGGCAATCTACATCAATTTCACAGATGATTTCAGATGGTTGGATAACTTGGTTTTTCGATCAATAAGACCAACACAGCTGTTTTTCTTATTATCAAGCATTTGAGAAATTCTATAGTTAGATATCAAATCACGGCTTTACAATTTTATGATCCATTATAATGCAAAGGTGAAAGTATTGCTCATCTTTGCCTTATTCATCCACGTGCATATGGTCCATGTATACAAGCTATTCCAATGAGAATTGAGAAAAATAAAAATGCTGGTGGTTATGAGAAGCTTCAAGGATAAGAGAAGCAAAAGGTTGACATGCCACATCTTCGTGATGATCATACCACAACATTATTGGCTACCATCTAATAATGTATACTCTTAATCAAGCTGTTATCCTTAGAACAATGTTTCTTCTCTCAGTTGAAGTATGTGTGCATGTACAACCATGAAAATGCATATGCATACCTAGACAAGCATTCTGATGCAAGGATAAGAAACTGACCTCATATGGTTCCAGCAATTTGTCATTCACTTTCTTATTAATAACTTTTGGAGGTCCCACCATAAATTCATATCCTTCTCTACGCCTAAGACACATGATGATTTAGAACTGGCTTGCTCAGGAATATTGCAGAGCAACGAGATAGCTTATACTTACATGTTTTCTATCAGTATAGTGATGTGCAAAGTACCACGCCCACTAACGATAAATGTATCTGCCGTTTCACCGTCTTCAACTTTCATAGCCAAATTTCGCTCAAGTTCACGGTAAAGTCGATCTCGTAAATTTCTGCTAGTAACGTACTTTCCCTGAAAAGCAAACACAATAATCATTTAAGGCAATAGCAACATGAGAAGACCCTCCATAAGTGCATGCACGTGCAACTAAAGCAAAATGCCCGAAAAAGCATTGGATTTTATTTCTTTTATTTTGCATGTGCTAAAATGATTGGTAAAGAAAAAAATTACAAATGTGAACAACATGTAGTACTCATACCCAAGATTACTCATATATTCTGTAGCAGACCTTTTAAAATTGAAAGAAACACTCGCTATTCGAAAATGCTAGTGTAGTTTATTTGAGTTGTGCACTTTCATCACTTGGCTTTCTTAGAAATTTTCCTTAAACTAAACCTCATGGGGAAACAAGTAGATAATGCATGCAGAGAAAGCTGTTTACCCAGTTTGTTGAGTATCTTTCAGTAAACATACCTCACGGCCAACAAATGGTGAAGTATTTATAGAGAAAGACATTTTTACAGTTGGCTCTTCCACTTTAATAGAAGGAAGTGGTTTTCCAGATACTTTATCTGCAATTGTCTCCCCAATCTGATCAAAGAAGAAATAAGTTAAGTCATGACAGGCTTACATAAAGACACGAAGAATCTCTAAGATCCAACTTTTACTACCATTACATACCATGAAATTAAACAAAATGAAGATAACAGTAAAATAATTCAAAATTGATCAAGTCTTACCTGAATGTCATCAATTCCACAAACAGCACAAATGTCTCCAGCTTCCACTCTTTCAGCAGAAACCCTACTGAATTTTTCGTACACAAAAAGCTCACTAATTCTTGCATATCTACATGAATCTTCTGAGGTGCATACCTTAGGGGAAAAAGAAAAATCAAATAATAAGAAGAAAAAAAAAGATGCTTACTTTCTTTTCTTATATATGAAATCCAATTAATATTTCAATCTGATTCCTCAAGAGTAGACTTCATTACAAGAAATATTGGAAAGAATTAGATAAAATCATCATAAAAGTGTAAATAGATACAAAGCATTGGTGAAAAATGTCAAATAGATGGAATGTTATCATATGGGCAAAATGAATTTTGGTTCAAACTGACAACTGGCCCTTTATTCTTGTGAAAATCCGATTGTATAAGCCCAAGAGTAGCCTGCAGATTCAAAACAAACTCACCCTCACTTCCATTCCTTTTCGCAGAACCCCAGCATGCAAGCGTCCAATAGCTATCCGTCCTTTATGTTCATCATACTCAAGGTTTGTAGCCTATAAATATGACAACAGAAAATTTGAAACAATATAATAATCCCATCAAAGTCAACAGAAAAACTTGGATGACTTCTAAGATTAAAATTGCAAAAGAACCATAAGATAAAATGTATCATTTCCAAGCTTTCTACTCTCTTCAAAGGGGTATTTTGGATCCTTCAATGTAATTTAATGTGCTCAATCTTCTAGGTTGGGAATCCTCTATGAGATTCATTTCATTTTTCTAGATATGCAATGTATTTCTAAGGGCATATATTGTTAAACATCTATTAAGTAAATTTATTCCACTGTTTTCTATATGAAGACTTAAGCAGGTTGACCAAAGCCAGATTGCTGATATAAAATCAGAAATAAAGTAGATAGCTTTTCCAATTAGCCCCTTACAGATCCATCCAAAACAGTTTCCATTGACTATTCTTTTCAACAGCATCTGGTTACTTTGTGGCATAAAGGTCTTATCACACAGAACCTGAATAATTCATATTGATGTTCAGAACTATCCATTCCATCATAAGCTGTAATTCTTTCAGAACTTTGCAACAACATGTCCCATTAAAATTAGAGGACAACATGATTAAAAAGACAGTAAAATATGTTGAAACAGAAAAACAAGAACATTCACTAACAAGCATTTGCAGTGCACCATCTTTCTCAATGCGTGGTCCAGGTATGCATCTCATTATAGACTCAAAAAGTGGCCCAAGATCATCAGCCAAATTGTCAGGAGAAAGCCCTGCCTTTCCTTGGATACCACTGGCATATATTGCTTGGAAATCACACTGCGAGTAACATTAAATTCATAAAGAAATTAGACTTTAGATGATATTACATGATAGAATTAAGATTCTATTCTCATATGAACCTGCCAAACTTCTGAAGGATCTTTTGATGCATGTAATTCATGCGTGGTTAAGATGTGCTTCTTTATTAAATTTTCATTCGTTGACTACTAATCAAATGCGTGTATTTGCTTAGATAAAAACTTAGGTCAAGTGGGATTGTGGGAATCTTGGTCCTACTTATAAAGGTGATTCTACATAAACCTTTGAACAGAAAAGAGAAAAAATTTGAAAATTCCAAAAAGAATTTAGTAGGGTTAGAAACCATTCCCTACTTTAATTGTCTGAAACATTTAACCACCAACTTCCTTGATATCGATTCATCTTTATCCCCTCAATTAATCTATTCAGGCACAAGATAGTTTTCCTAATACAGGTCTGCTTTTGATTCACAAACGGAGTCAAAACAGAATAGCACCTGTTCATCTGTTGCGTTTAGTTCAATAAATAGCTCAAAAGTGGAATTGATGACATAATCTGGGCGAGCTGAAGGTCTATCAATCTTGTTGACGACAACAACAACAGCAAGGCCAAATTCTAAGGCCTTCTTTAGAACAAATCTTGTCTGCGGCATTGGACCCTCAACAGAATCTACCTACAAATGAACATAGATGTTAACCTACGAGTATGAAGACATTTACATTTATTAAATCTAAGTAGTTGAATTAAAACAAGTCTCCCAAAAGATAAAAAACAATTTTTTTTTTAAAAAAAGACAAGCATAGAATAGAATCGAAAGAAGTGTCAAAGAAAGTTATAAAAGAACTAGCATTAACCACCATATTTTTCTCCACAAAATATTTATCAAGTAATAAAATCATTTTACCGATACAAACTCCTGAACTTGAATACTACAGCGGACTTTTATTATGTCAAATCCACAAGAGTTAAATCCCATGTTGAAGACTTCACCAAACTCTAGATTCCAAGAAATCCTAATTTTTTGACTGCTTTACATAACATGGAAGCTGAATAAGCATAAACTTCTGAAATATTATTCACCTCTGTAACACCATTTCAAGACCAGAAACAAATCAGAAATGAAATTTGTTTTTGGCAGAGTGATAGAAATATTGGCAACAAAATGCAAGTAGGTATGTGGTTACCAAATTGATGAAACATATCTTATCAATTATAAGGTAGGCAACCAAGTAAGAGAGGATGTAAAATAGTACCACTAGAAGAACCCCTTCCACCATATTCAGGATGCGTTCCACTTCACCACCAAAGTCTGAATGGCCTGGAGTATCTATTATATTGATTTTGGAGTCATTGTAAGTGATAGATGTATTTTTGCTGAGTATCGTAATCCCCCTTTCACGCTCAAGATCGTTCGAGTCCATGATCCTTTCTTTCACAGTTTGGTTATCACGAAATACCTGAACAAGATAATAAGTAAAAGCACCATCAACATATCATTAGCCGCATAATTTTACGTAGTTGAAAATTTTTAAGTTGTTAAGATTACAAGCTAACATCCTATTCGGAGTGTTCTAATACATTCAAGAAACATACGAGCCTTAGCTATACCTTGTCAATTCATTCATTTTGATATGTTTTCTCGATGCATATTAGTGGTTCAAAAAAAAAAATGATGAGTTCAGCTAATGAAATATCTGAGGAAAAAAATTCACCATGAGTTCCAGAGATATATTACCTTAGCTTGTTTTAACATCGCATCAACCAAAGTCGTCTTTCCATGATCAACGTGAGCTATAATCGCAATATTCCTTATATCGCTTCTCCTCATTAACTGGCTCTTCTTCTCTGTGGCAAAATAACATCAAAGTATTAAATATTGCACAAAGCAACGCACATTAAATCCTAAATTCCAGACAATAACATATTCAGATTAAAAAATAAGCAAAATAGCTTTAAAATACAACTAAATAATCATAGAGTGAATAAACAAGCTCCTAATTATACAGAATATTCACAAATGAGAGTAGAAACGAAAATTAAATTAGAATTAATAGCAGAAAGACGTAAAATTATATAAATGAGAAAGTGAAATCACCGGCGGCGGTTTTGGCAGGCGGAGAAGCGGAGCATTGGATTCGCCTGTGACGTTGAGTGGCGGTGTTACAATGACGAAATTTGAGAGAAGTGGTGGTGATTGGAGAGGAGGATAAGTTGAAACCGAAGTGTTGTTTGGCCAACAGAGTAGGAGAATAAGACGAAGGATGCGGTGTTCTAGGTTTGACTAAAGAGAAGGAAGAGTTGTTGCGGAAGCTAATTGCCTTATCCATTTTTCGTCTCTGTAACTCTCTCGCTCACATACAGTCACAGAGAGAAATGGAGGATTTGGCAAGTGAGGCTGTTACTGAGAGTTCCGAAATATATATGGGCCGCAGCCTGCTGTTTAAATTAAATCTTTCAAAAAAGAAAATATGATGAAAATTGAAAAGAAATGAGGCTAGTGCTAAATTTGGGTACTTTTTCAAGTTGGGAAGGCCAAACTTTTACCACGTCATGGTATGATGCACTTGGGCTGGGGGCCCACTTAACCATGTAATATTTTCTTTTTTTTTTCTTTTTCATAAATTTTGATGAACATATTATTTCGTTTGTCCTCGTAAAAATGTAAATTTCTTAATAGATTTACACGATACCAAGAGTAAAATGGTCTTTTAACATAAATTTCTTAATGGATTCTAATCAGATATAACACAAAAGTGGTTACTTGATAAAAATGAAAAAAAGAAAAATTAGTGGTACAAAAATAATTTCAAAAATCTTTAATAGCATGTATTTTTGGGATCTAACTAGTAATTTTATAGATCACTTCCTAGTTGAGTAATGATTTATTTATATATATAACCGGTTTAGTTTCGAATCGGGCTAAAACGATTAATTTTTGTCCAATATATAAACTTAATCGAATGATTTTTAGTTGGGTTCGATTTTTTTAATTATAAACTTTAAAGTTCCTTTGTATTTTGTGATTTTTATTTTCTTATATGAATTGATTAATTTTTATTATTTTTTAAATTCAATTGAATCACCGGTAGTATGGTATTTTCGTGGGCACAGATTTTTGTGCCCGCTACATTAGTTAACTCTATACTTTTTTTTTTTCAATTTGGTAAATTTTTCTATTGATTTTCCCTTTGTTTTGATCTTATAAATTTAAATTCAATAACCATGTCTCTCTAACCTCTTTCTCTTATCCTCTGCAAGAGTCTAGAAACACATCTTCTTTTGTCCCAAAAAAATGGCTCTCTTGAGTTGTTCTCCCGGCAAAAATCTCTTTTGCTTATTTACCTTTTATTTTGTTTGCTCCATAGATCTCTTAATCTATTGGTGGTGGTTGTGTCCATCTAGATCTTTTGATCGTGGTTCTTTACCCGTGGAACTCTTGATCCGCGGTGGCCGTTGTTTACCCCAGGTCTCTTTATCCATGATGGTAATTGTCTCTTTTAGTTTTTTGTTTTATAGTGTGGCTTGCCTTGCCGGTTCGAAGTTCAAATCTATATGATTGGTTGCTGTAATCAGTTGATGTCAGCAGAGAATCTGTCACAATATCCATTCGAAGAATCTAATTAGTTGAAGGGGGATGACAGGAATGAGCTAAGGAGATTTCCGATTAGCAAACTTTAGAGGAAATTTTTCTTACATGATAAGGGGCAGCGCCCCCGTTGTGGGTTTGTCTTTATCAAATTTGCACCCACAAAAAATTTAAATAATTAAATTCACCTGCAACCAGCAGTGAGTTTTTTTTTTTTTAGAAAAACTCGTCGCTGCGGGTTTTAATAATTACCAAGACCACCCGTAATTCATAGTGAATTTTTTTGTGGATTTCCTCATTTAAAATTATAAATATAAAAAATATTTTTAATAATATATAAAAACTTAAATTATATAATTCAAACGGTAAATATATAAATATAACCTAAAAATTTTGCAAACAGTACTCAATTCTAGATTTTATCAATGTAAATAAGAAATTAAAATTTTAACAGTAAAAAATACATAAAATATTTCTATTGTAGGCAAATTATCATCACTAATATCAATGCCTTGCTCCATCTTTTAATCATTATACAAGTATTATCAATAATATTAACAAATAAATTTTATACAATTATGGCAAAACAAACAAAATCAATTAAAGTAAAATAAAATATTAATGATATTAAACTTAAAAATTATAAAATTTCCACTTATTGAAAGGTTATTGTATATATGTTGCAGTGAGATAAGTTAGGTTTAGGAATTAGAAACTTTAACTTAGATATATTTATGATTAAATTTTTTTAATGCGGGTTGGTGGATATCCACGCTGGTACCTAATGGATTTTTTCTCAATACTAAACCCATGCGGCCACACTGGTACCTAGTGGATTTTTTCTCAATACTAAATCCACCCGCAACCCGTAGTGGATTTAAGTTTGAAATACTAAATCCACCCGCAACCTCCAAAATTACCCACAGCGAACTGGCTTTTGCAGGTGGATTTGGACGAGTTTGGGGGTTGGTGGGTAATTTTACCGTTGGCGAGTAATTTTGCCATCTCTACTTACAGCGGAGTCTTCGTTGGACTAGTTTTCATCCCGATTTTCAGTGTCAAAATATAATAATTTGACTATTTGGATATAGTAATAGATGGACTGTAAAGAAATCTTGATGTATTTCTACATATATTTTAACATGTTGTTTGTTGGGAATAAAATTTATGTACATTTCTTTAAAAAAAAAAGGAGAAAAAAAAAAAGAGAGAGAAAATTCAGTAACCATGTTGTGAACGCATTTGTCATCTTGTTTGTATGATGTGCCAAACTGTTAGTAATAAATACATGAGTAACGTGAGTATATAGTGACTAGTGAGGAAGAAGGCCATATAAATGGGCATGGGCATACAATGACAATAGTATGGAATATACGTTATTATCACATGAGAGAGTCAGAGAACCAAAATTTGAATTTTTTTGTGCTGTCATATGAGAAATATTGGAGGAAACTAATAACTTTAGGTTTAAATAGAAGATGTTGTTGCGGTACATAACTCTCATAAATTGACAACCGATAAAGTGAATTATGCTTATATTCTAGTTTCTTTTCTTCACGAACGCATGTAATGACAACACAATTGGAAACATGATATATTGCAAGGGAATGTGTAAGTGAAATAACTTAAAAACGGTGGTAAATGTATTTGAGAATCACAATCAATATCTCTGTGTAGGTCCGGGATAATCCTTTGTTCCATAGTCCTGGGGCTATTTACAATTAACCAATTGAGAATTCTCAGATTTCCTCAAACAACAAGGGGTTGGGTCAATTATTCAATCAAATGATATTGAGCGTTTTTCCTATCTCTTCTTGAGAAACAAGTGGGTTATTTTTTTGTAAAATTGTGGTCAATTTCATATGTGGCAATTCCACCAAGATCTCTTCGTTAGTTGGGGGAAGAATCCGCACGAATCGGATTTTTTGAGGAACACAGTGAGAGAGAATTGGATTTGGTTAGACAATGTGTGGTTGGTAAACAAGGATCGATTCTTTACCAAGGTACGGAATGTATCGTCAAATATTCAATATGATTTTACAAGATCTAGTTTAACAGTAGTATTAGATTCAATAGGTGTAATTAATATTATATTTTAGTTGAACAGGTCACGTCAATTATTTTACTTTCAATTGATAAAATTGAAAAATTATACTACATTTTGGATATGTTTGTAGCAATATCAATATATATGCGGAATTAAAACTATATTGTATTATTAAAACTACATTATTTTTTTAACTCAATCCATTCCATACGAATGATGATCAAATGCCATACGAAGGAGGATACCAATACAATCATCCAAATAATGAATGCCTGCTTCCTTTCAAAAAACAAAAATGATTGTGATCATGATCTGGAGTAACAAAATCATGCACTCCTCCTCTTCTGCAGAGGGCTAATTCACCGAATTCGATCCAAAAGGGTGATGGTGGCGGTGGTAGATGCAATGTGACCACTCAAGTACTTTAGGCACTGGAATTGTTATTGTGGTGGTGATTCCGTTTTTTATTCGGTAAAAAGATGTACGAGACACATATTTTGTGTTCTATTATGGTTATGGGGTAGTTGTGTTAGTAGTCATCCACAAGAATGTTTTATTTAAAGAGGTTGAGAGAAATAAGATCTTTTGGGTTTCTACTGGAAATTGAGAGCAATAAGAAAGGTGGCGCAATGAGTTTAATCGTCGATCGCCATGATGGAACAGATTGCTAAACATCTTGAGATGTCATTCAAAATGTCAGTTTTCGGAAAATGAAGATTAAGGATCCGATTGCGTCTTTTTTCAACCGCTGTAGTGTTTAGTATGGTGGTTCTTTCTTTTTTTAATTTCATAATTTTGTAATAGTTATTAAATATAAAAATTAATGTAAAACTTATTATTTATCATAATCTGTAAGTTTTTCTTCGATAAATTTAGTTTTTATCCATAACAGCTATAAATTAAAAATTAGATTATTTCACTACGAAACAGGCCCCAAGAGTTCAATTGGGAGATTGTACCAGTAAGCTAACGGTTCTGCAACTTGTGGTGCCATTGAAACCAAACAAATGAAAATATGTATACGTATTAGAAAATTCAATTGTTTGCCTTTGTTTGATTTAAATTGGATCCATCATCATACAAATACTTTTCCAAAAAACAAAAATCTCGCAAAATTTGACAGAATAATATTAACTGTAGGGTGAAATATCGAAAGGAATATCTTTATTTATTACTATTTAAATTAAAAAATTTGAAATAAAATATTACTACAGTCTTTAAAAGATAATTTTGGCAAACAAAATCTTGCATTGGAATTATAAAATATCAAACGGAATACCTTTGCTCGTTAAACTTTACATTAATCTTTTTATAATTGAGTTTTGTATTAATTTTTTAAAACTATTTTGACTCTAATCCTGACAAGAGATCATAAAAAAATAAATGTAACTCAAATTAACACTGCATTTTTAAGTGCATGGTATTCTTAATAAACATAATTTTTTTTTTAAAAAAGGACAAGGATGGTAACAAAATTAGGGTACAAAATCTATTGTCTTTGAATCATATAACCTAGAAGAGCAGGATTTATTTATTTTTTGGACCTTGAAAATTAGTTAGTATTTAATTTATCTTACCGAGGAAGCTGTCTTACTTCACGTACTTTACAAGATCCGATGCGTACTCTTCTCCCCGCCAATTTACTTCAACCACCATTTAAATCTCAACAAACTCTCCCGCCATTGAAAAAAAAGGTGCCCATTAACACATTCTCACCAAATCCCAACTCCCAAATCCCCCATTTATGTTCCATTTCAAGCGTTTCGTCTTCTGAGCAGACACTTCCCTTCAGCGACTGGCCTCAGCTTCTCAAAATCTCAATTGGGTCAGGAGATTTAAAGCTGGGTCAAGCTGTTCATGCCATTTTACTGAAGTCTGGCTCTCAAAACGATACGTTTGAAGCTAATAACCTCATTCATTTGTACGCCAAGTTTAATAGATTAGATGTTGCGCAGAAGCTGTTCGATGGAATGCTTGTTAGAAGCGCGATCACTTGGACTTCGCTAATAAAAGGGTATTTAGATGATGGTGATTACGAGTCAGTGCTGGGAATTGCATGTGATATGTATCGGTCGGAAGAGAATTTCAATGAGCATACTTGCTCCGTGATTTTGGAGGCGTGTAGCTTGCTAGAGGATCGGATTTTTGGAGAACAAATTCATGCTTTTGTTATCAAAAGCGGGTTTGAGAATAATGTTTTTGTTGGTACTTCTTTGATTTCTATGTACTCCCATAGCGGCCGCTTTTGTGAGGCGGAGAAAGTGTTCCGAGGATTAGCTTACAAAGATGTCCGGTGTTTGAATTTTATGATTTTAGAATACAATAAGGCGGGAGAGGGTGAAATGGCTTTTCATGTCTTTGTTCATCTGCTAAGTTCTGATTTTGAGCCAAATGATTATACATTTACTAACATTATTAGTGTGTGCTATGAAAATTTAGGTGTTGAGGAAGGCAAGCAATTACATGGGCTTGCTGTTAAGTTTGGTATTGTGAAGGAAATTTCAGTTGGAAATGCAATAGTTACAATGTATGGAAAGCGTGGAATGTCTGAAGAGGCTGAGAGAATGTTTGGTACAGTTAGTGAGAGGAATTTGATTTCATGGACTGCTCTTATATCCGGTTATGTGAGGAGTGGTCATGGTGGAAAAGCCATCAAAGGGTTCTTGGAATTTCTTGACCTTGGTATTTGTTGCGACTCTAGTTGTTTGGCAACTGTAATTGATGGCTGTTCAGAGTGCTCAAACTTGGAATTTGGACTTCAACTGCATGGATTTGCGATAAAGCATGGTTATTTATCTGATGTCAGCTTGGGAATTGCTTTGGTTGATATATATGCCAAAGGTGGGGATCTAAAATCTGCAAGGATGCTGCTTGATGGTTTCTTGTTTAAATTTACTGCTGCGTTTAATGCAATTCTTTCTGGATTCATGGAAAAAATTGCAGATGATGAAGAAGATGTCATGGTTTTGTTTAGTCAGCAGAGATTAGCTGGTATGAAACCAGATCCGGTGACATTTTCACGACTTCTTAGTTTATCAGCTAGTCAAGCTTGTTTTGTTAGAGGCTGTAGTCTTCATGCCTATTCAATTAAAACAGGTTATGAAGCTGATGAGATTGTAGGTAATGCTTTGATTACTATGTATGCCAAATGTGGAAGTATTGACGGTGCTTATCAGATTTTTAAGGGTATAGATGACCGAAATTTAGTATCATGGAATGCAATGCTTTCTGCATATGCGCTCCATGGGCTAGGTAAAAAAGCTGTCTTGCTTTTTGAGGAGATGAAAAGAGAAGGTTTTGCACCTGATGGCATTTCAATACTGGGTGTCCTTCAAGCCTGTATTTACTCTGGGTTATGGGAAGATGGGATACGCTTGTTCAATGAAATTGAGCCAATATACGGCCTTAGGCCAATACTTGAACACTTTGCTTGCATGGTTGATCTTTTGGGTAGAGCTGGTCGTTTGTCTGAAGCTATGAATTTTATTAACAACAGCCCTTTCTCGGACTCACCTCTTCTTTGGAGGACTTTGGTCAGTGTCTCAAAGTTAATGGCGAATTCAGAATTCAGTATGTTAGCATCAAAATGTTTGCTGAATTTAGAACCCAAAGATGCTGGTTCTTATATACTCGTATCAAATATGTATGCTGGACAAGGAATGTTAGATGAGGCAGCAAAAGTTAGAACGACTATGAATGACATGAAGTTAAGTAAAGAAGCAGGATGTAGCTGGATTGAGATTGATAATAAGCTTCATCACTTTGTGGCAAGCAGCAAAGACCATCCAGAAAGTAAAGAAATTTATGCCAAGTTGGATTTACTAAACGATGAGATGAAGTTCAAGTATGAAGATAGAACTCATCTCCATCTGATTTTAGAACCCATTTGAGGATTACAGAGTAAAAGACTCAGCAGCCTTCAAACTTCAGGATTACTCGATTCCATTTGTGAAGAAATGCCCCTCTGTCCACGGAGAAAGTCTTCAAGGCAAGTGCATCATGTTGTCATGCTTAGGCGGTGTGGCTGTCATAAATCATCGTCATATCTACATTTAAGAAGCTAGCAAGCATGATAGTGATCCAAAGTGATTAAACCTGTATCTATTATTAAAAGGAAAAAAAGTGGGATAGATAGTGGTTCTTGGTGGGGATAAATCTAACCAACCTTTTTCATAGATATTAGGAACCGCTAACGCAAATCAAGGTTGAATAATTTCGCTTTTCACTGTTTGTAATCTAGGGATATTTTGTTCTTTATGAAGCAGATGATATTTTTCTTGGAAGAGTGCTTTCTTGCCTGTAAAGGGATTGATATTACCAATTTAAAACATTATCTTTGTATAACTTTCAGTGATTTGTTTGTGCTTCAATTACAGAAGCTTTTACACATGCTTCTACTAGTTTTAAGCACTATATATCTTCTGATTTTATCTAATTGATCAGAAAACAATAATGTTTAAAGTCTCTGTGCGCTGATGTGAATACGCATAAAACAAAGTAACATTGTTACTGATCTAATGTTACTGATCTTACACATTTAAAATGTGATACAAGATTTACATTTTAACTGATATGATGTTTATCAACACCAACTCGAATCGTAAAGATTTGAATCTTAACTGATATGATGTTTATAACACCATCACGGAATGTGAACATGGTTATTATATCTTCTTGGCTACTACAACTATAAAAGATTTTGATAGACCGAAAAGGATCTAATGTTTTGATGAAGCCTCGAAGATTTTTTTTTTTTTTGTTCATATAGTTTAAAACTGTGATTAATTTGATGCCTACATATAAGCTGACTGTAATCAGATTTTGGCACTGAAAGATGGGATCTGATCTATTGTGTGCCGGTGCGCATGGTGAGCTATCGTTGGAGGCGCATTGAGCCCCACAAAAAGCTCCACCAATGGGAGCTCGCCACGCACGTTGTCCCACACCATAACTAGATCAAGTTCCATAGAAAGATTAATGGCGCAACTTAGAAAGCTTTCAAAATGTTTAATTGACAGTTTATTATTTTATAGCAAGTTTATTCTAACAAATAATTCCTTGATTAAACTTTAAAATCTTGTAATCACCTAAACAAAACTGATGATGAAGATGATGATGATAAGCAGGGCATTACATTTATAAAATCTGAAGGAGCCATTACTCTGTTAGTACTGGAAAAAAAAAAAAGAGGAAATTTCTCTTGAAAACTTTTCCGACAGAATTTATCAGCTTTGTACGTATAGCGGTTTTCTGTCACTTTTCAAATGGTTACTTAATTGGCTTAAATAGTAAGATACGGAGTTCAAGCACACATTTCATATCATTTTCATGTATAATGATTTTCTCATTATTTATCGTTATTTGAATTTCTTCTGAATAAAATTTACATTGTAATTAGTAGTTAATAAATAAAATATAATGCAAAAGTGTTTTAAGTCATTTTTTATAAGTGAGAAACACGAGCTAAAACATAAGTGCACTTGCTTTTTTAATGGATGGAAGTCTTGGATAGAGGAAGAACCCAAGTCAATATACGTAGAAAATAGTAGAGAATGATGAATTTGAGGTTTCTAGGATAGTCTCTGTGGAGGATACCTGCTGGTAATTGGCAGCACATTATTAGTGACTCTTAAACTTCCTATGTGGTCCTGTATAGTCATTATCACATATCATACAGGAACGTGGAGAAATTATAGAATATCTTTATTAAACTACATTCACTGAATGCATATATAATATTCATGTATTTATTTTAAAAAATTATCATGTAATTAATAGTTATATTTAATTAATACACACATATCATACATGTATTAAATGTATTAAATGTATACAGTACAACAAAGATGCTCTGAAGCCTCATCCAGAAATATGCGACAAAACAGACATACTCTAAACCCTAAGAGGAGTGCTCTTTAATGGTCCCCCATCCACTTTATTCTTCCACCCTCAACTATTCCATTGGGTAGTTCATATTTTCCAAATTTCCGGCATTCCATTATTTTGCCTTAAAATATCACAGAGAGTAATTAAATCTATTGATAAACGCGTCCCACAATTTATTTTTCAAAAACTC
This sequence comes from Murraya paniculata, assembly GCA_030449075.1. NCBI lineage: Eukaryota > Viridiplantae > Streptophyta > Magnoliopsida > Sapindales > Rutaceae > Murraya > Murraya paniculata. The sequence goes on along the minus strand of JAEVFN010000010.1, from coordinate 3,770,719 downwards.
GCACCTTTGTGGTTACTTTTGTAACTATTGGATCGGAATTTTCAATGTTAAAATGATGTTTCTGTCTTATATTACTTAACAAATTTGACATGCAATAGATTAGCAAACGATAATAATTAAATAAATTTTTACATAAACAAATATACAACATGAACATTATAGATAATTTTTGAAAATAAATTAGCTAGTTAATTGAGTAATTGGCACAGATATTTGTGGGGACTAAAGTGCTTTTACCCGTACATGAACTCCAACTAGATCATAATTAATACCAGAAAAAGTTTAAATCCTTAATTTACTAGAGAATGGAATCAACATTCCATTGCTAAATACTCATTTAATACAATTATACCCACGTCATTAAACAAATATGAACAATCAGCAATAAGCACCAACTGTCCATCCACAAACACAAGCAACCATTAATTAATTTACAAAAAAGAAAGTGTTGTTATACTACCTTGTCAAATCTTCACAAACTTAATTAATTCAGACACTCAAAATACCCTCATACAATTATAAATTCCATAATAGTTCACAATTCGTCCATTTGTTTTTTGGGAAGCACGTGCGGTTCATAGAGGATAAGGGTACCCTACATTTCAAAAGGTGAAGAAGTACCCTACCCTTACAATTAGGGCAAATATTTATTGTGTCCACACATTTTTTTTTTTATAATTTTTGTTGTATTGATTTTTTGTAGAAAGCATAGAGATAGAGCAACAAGGTGTTAACTAAAAGAAGGAGCGTTTAGCAGGAGCCCTACCAACAGCTCTCATCAAATTGGCAACTTCAAGAACTCTTGCCACTTTGGTTCCTCTCTTGGCCTCAGACGATGCCCTTCTCTCTTCTGCTTTTCTATGTGCTTTTGCCACAGTATTTTGCATCTTTTCTAGTGCTCTTGCTCTTTTCTCCTCTAATTTCCTCTGCACAAAAGCAAACCCCTTTTTGTTAATGGGCTATCACTAATTTACTTCAGATTAACATATACTGCATAAAAGAAAGAAAGAAAGGAAAAAGAAAAAGGGAAACGATGATTATCACTCATTTTTTCAGCTAATAGAGAATGGACAGAGTAACTTGACCAAAGAGTTGACTCAACATCCATACAAAAATGAAATTGTAAATAAGAGCATAGTTAAATTCAATTATATCAAGAAATGGAATTTCTTGCCACTAATAATTCCCTTATTAAATTACAGGTTTTTTCTTTAGAAAAATAAAATTGTAAGTTAACTAAACTAAACTAATACTAAAAGATTTGAGTAGATTTTGTTATTGTAAATACCAGTAAATTTATATTAAAATAATTTTTAACAAATCAGAAATGATTATATATTGAGCCAGCAAGGCATAAAACAAGTCCTTTCTGATTCTTAATTTAACCCACCGAGTAAAAACGCCATTATTAAATTGAAGAATCCTCTCAATTAATATTGGACTATCAATAATTGAGTGGCCCTAATTAATGGATTGAAAACCAATCCAATCAACCATATAATCAAAACTATACATGAAATCATGAGCTGCAAAATCACTTTTTGCATGCAAATTAATTAACATAACATAACAATACTAATTAAGAAAATTTTCTACTTAGTTACCTCAACTTTCTTCATCCAAGAAGTAGCTTTTTGAACTTGCTCACTCTCCCACCCATTAATCACAGCGTCCTCTCTCTTAAACCTATTATTAACCTTTGCAATCTTTGCGTTTTGCCATGCTGATATCTTTGACTCCACTTCTTCTTTCTTCACTCTTTGCACTGATGAAACGTGATCACCTTGACCAACACTCAAACCGACCCGTCTCGACCCGGCACTCGAATCCAACGGATTATTGTCCGGTACAATAGCCAAAGGGTTAGTCTCTTCAGGTGTCTCATCTTCACCAATCCTAGCCAAGTGAGTCGTAGCACTAGCACCGTTAATATTATTCATAACATGATCACTCTCGTTGGTTTCTATAGCTGAACCTGCAAGAACCAAAGCGTTAAATTCTCTACTCATGGTTGTAAAGTTTTCACTTGATGAACCATCACTAGTTGTCGACATGGACGATGATCGATGGCTGCTTGTTTCCCAAGCTTCTCTTCTACGGCCCCGATTCACCGGCGGGGGTTGAGGTGGGGTCAAAGCATGGATGTCTCTGATGGGTTCATCATCTTCCTGATGATCATCATCATCATGATATTGCTCGTGCTCGTTTTCGCCATTGGTGATAGCTCTTTGAGGGTTTAACATGAGAGAGTTGTTGTATTATGCGAGGAGAGAACTATGAATAAGTGAAATATTAGAAATTGGAGAAAGGTCTAATAATAACGAGGGTTTATTAATAAACATTAGTCTGTGTTTGTTGTGTTTGTTTTTGAAAGGTTTGAAGAAGAGATATGAGCCACATACATGTCGAAGGAGAAGTCAAGAAGAGAAAGATTGCAGGTGAAGTAAAAATGCTACATCGATAATTGTAATTCGATCGAAAAGTAAATAAGAGCGCCTCGGTATAGACAGATGTTTAACTATGTGACAATGAGATAAAAGAGGACAATGCATGCTTTAGACTTTGAATGTTCTTTTGGTACAAATCGGATAAGCCCTTGAATCTTTTGTGTATTCATTTTTTTGCCCACATATTATAAGGTTTTTATAATTTGGGCCCTTATTTAAGTGAGTGAGAAATTTAGCATATTAAATAATTTTATTTCAAAGATTGGATAAATGTTATTCAAATTGATATGATAAATGATGTGATTTATTAGAGAATGACATGCATTAAAGAATACCAAAATAAATGATAAATTAAATAATTATAAAAAACATACATGATAATGACACTCCAATACAATGTTTGTATATATATCATTTGCCATATTAGTTAGGATAAAAAATTTTTACCTTAATTTTATTATTGTAGTGCTGCTTATATATATATGTTAACCAAGTAAGTGGAACAATCTTAAGTCACTTGCAACATAGAAGAAGAGGTAAATTGATGGTATTAATATTCTTCTAAACTTTGAAAACCATTTAATTTATACTTGTTTGGTTTTCCTTTATTAAACATCTCATACAAGAGCTCCAACAAAATATAATGAAAACAAACTCTCTATATAAGATGACATAAATATTAAAATAGTCTATAAATATGGAATCTTTGATTGTCAATTTAATGATAAGAAACTATTAAAACAACCATTTGAGTCAAAAAGCATAGGTTTAAATATAATTAAGTGCTTAAAATAGCATTTAAACTCTAACAAGAACAATATATATATATATATGTAAATTGAAATGTAGTTGAATTACATGCTTTTATATTAAAATATAAAAAGAAACTATCTCAGATTTGATCTTTTCTCATAGAAATAAGATGTCAATGGTTCATTTTCCCAATTGATATATAAAATACTCATTTTTAATTTTCTTACTTTTATTATTCAAATTATTATTATTATCATTATTATTATTATTAGGATTTTTTAGGTACTATAGAAGTCTTGGATGCTTTTTTTTTTTTTTTTAACTAGTGAAGTATCAAATGACTTGTTAGTTTGAGAGGTTAATGGACTTGATCTTTAAGATTTTAACCACTAAAGCTGATTTCTACATCATGTGAGTTATAACCCTAAGTATGGTATTTTCACCATTGGATATGAATCACATGATAGGTTGGGTCCACTATGTCGAAGGAATATTAAAGAATTAAAGATGTATACACTAAAGGTTAGCAAAAATAGATGTATAAATATCTCTTTATGCCCTACCAAATATGATCGGAATATCATAAATTAGTTTTTTTTCTTTTTCTTTTTTGCAATAATCTTTGGGATTATTAGATCATCACTTCTCAAAAAAGTAGATTTAATTATCTTTTGATTTTGTAAATGGTTAGTTATACCTATTTCATCTCACAGACTCTACCAAACCTCTCTTTACGAATTTGGCATTTGCATGAAATGTAAACCAACTACATTTAATAAAGATTTTATCTATTTGATGAGTCTTATAATGGCTTATAAAAATTGGTTCACTAATATGCATTGGTCCATAACTTCAGTAACACTTTATTGAATAAAGTCATTCTAGAAAAGTTTCATTTTATAGTAAATTTTTTCATCTTTGTATGTTTATTAAAATTTAACACATGACGATTGAAAATCAAGAAAAATATCTACAAATTTACCATATTTTAGGAGTGATAAATTTAAATTTATTTCCAAGTTGGTTTCACTTCAAAAGATGAGGATTTTTTTTAATATTATAAAAGTCTTCCAAGACCTACTATTATGAAGGATAGCTAAAAATTTACTCTAAAAAAAGAGTCTATTTCTAAATAAAAATAAATTATACATTCTCAGCACACATGAAGAGATTTAAACCCTCAACTTTTATAATATTGAGAAGAGAGAATAGCCATTAGATCAGGAGGTAATAGTCGAAATATGGGAGTTAGATTCAAACCTTATGTGAAATTGATGATGTGGTAGAAATGGTGAGAATTAAGAAGTACAAGAAAATAAATAATAATTCAAAAACTTTTGGCCGAAACATGAAATAAGCAAAACAAAAGGTGCAAAATGAGAGAGTCCCATTATTAACAGTTCTTATTTTGTTAATAAGTGTCGGCCGAAGAGATTTTGCGAGGAGCCCACCAATATTTGGTAGTGCGTGTGGACCAGTCCAATACTACACACACATCACACTGTAACAATCAAAGTTTTGTTTATTAGACACACGTGGCAGATCTTGCTACTAAAACGACCCCACCAAAAGAACCTACGTAGATCACCTCCATGCAAGTGCTTTCGGAATACCAGCAGATAAAAGCCACGTGTACGGTACCGCTTCCATTTTCCATTCTGAAGTATTCAAGTTGCCCACGTCTCACGTGATAATTAAACTAATGTTATCATATCACCCTCCTTTAATAATTATCTTTCCTTTTTTTTTTTTTAGTTATTTGGTATCAAGACAAAATAAGAAAAAGGTTATAACGAAAGTTGCTTAATATTATTTTTGTATTCGGCCTTTTATAAAGTCGACCAATGAAAGGAGAACAAGTGTCATTATTGTTAATTCGGAACTATCTTCGTGATGTAAAAGAAGTGTAATAATAGAAAGTGCAATGCGACACGTGTCCACATTATGTGACAAAGTTTGGTACAGGTGTTTTTGAATCTATTGGGAGATTTGGAACTTAGGTATTTGAGAGTGACCCGATTGATACAAGATGTTATTTTTAGTCTTTTTTTTTTTTTTTTTTTTTTACTGAAGACAGGTGATGTTCTAGTTGGATTTAATAATTTTAATAATTGTTGTAATGATTAATTATTATATTTGCTAAGATAAGGTCGACTTTTCAATTGTTTGAATGTATATATGGCTGCAAAGTTAACAAATTAATAAATGTTTTATTATAGTTCCCAAAATTTTTCTTTAAATTTTTCGGAAAGCTTAATTTTTGTTTGTTACTTACAATTGTTGATTTGATTTTTTTTTTCTCTTCTTGTTTCGGATTACTTGCGTTTCAAGATGTTATATTATGTAAAATTTTTGTATTTTATCATGGGCATGGGTTTTATTCAAATAAATCAAAGAAAGAATAATGTAATTACATTTCTTTTCAAATAAGTGAAGAAAGAATGGGTGTATCTCTCATGTAAAAGTGTTCGCAGATCGAATTTTACGGATTAAATATTAATTCATATTTGATCCATAATTTTACAGATTATAAATTTTTAATCTAATCCAATTCACAGATTGATGAAATTCAATTCATATGTTTGCAAATCAAATGCAGATTTGACTCAATCCAGTATCTAATCTACCATTTTACAAATTAGTTTACAGGTTAAAAATTTTTAATTCTGTCAAATCAATTAACTAATTAAAAAATATAACATAAAAATAATTTTGCTACCGATCAAATTCAAAATTGAATAAGATTTAAATAGATTAATTGTTTAAATAAAGCTAGAATAAATATATTCAAAGTTTCAAAATATAACACACTGAAAAGGAAAAATCTCATTTGTTTAGATCAACATACAAAAATTAACTAAACTTATGAAAACTAAGCTATTTAAGAAGTTATATTTGCTTTTTTAATTATTTTTTATTTTATATGATTATAGATAAGAGATAATATGGTGTTAACGTAACTACATTTTAAATTATTTGGTTATTAGTAAGTAGTAATGCTACATTTAAAAGTTTAATTTTTTAATTAAATATTTTTTTTTGAATTCGTGAATTATTGTAGATTTATGTAAGTAAATTTATATCTAATCCATTGACTGCAGATTTTTAAATTTTCAATTCAATCAAATCCACCAATCCATGATCAGATTTTTGCGGATTAGACGAATTGAGCAGATCGGATTGGATTCTGAATGCCCCTACTCTCATGTTTTCATATATTTATTACCTGATAATTTTCATTATTTTAAGAAATACTTTAATACTTTTTCTTCAAAATTAATTTTATAATTTTGTGTGGATGCAAATTAGTTTCGATAGTGAAAAGAAGTAAAAAATAATATAAATTTGAGTAAAATATTGTGTCTAACTTTTAAGATTAAGAGTATTTTTTAGTACCATATCCCATAGTTTAGGTACCGTCAAATTATTAAATTTGTTTTGACGTGTTTAACATTTTAATTATTTGAGAGCGTTCGGTTCAAACCGAGTACAACATCAGGGAAAAAACAAAAAAAAAAAAAAAAGAAAGAAAAGAAAAGAAAAAGAAAAGGTGTTACCGAGTATGACATCCCGGGATACTGTAGTTGGGCTTGGGCCCGGTCAAGTCCACATCAAACTGGGCTGACAAGCAAAGGGACCTATGACATGCAATTCCTTTCTTTATTCTCAGTTTGCAGAAGAAAATAATAGAATCGAGCTATTAACTAGGGGTGTTCAGAATTCAATCCAATTTACTTAATTTGTCTGATCTATAAAAATTTGATTTTTAGATTAATGGATTGAATTGAATTAAAAATTTAAAAATTTACAGTCGATGGATTGGATATAGATTTACTTATGTAAATCTGCAAAAACCTATGAATTCGCAAAAAAAATAAAATATATTTATTTAAAAAAATAGAATTTGTAAATGTGGCATTACTATTTGCTAATAGATAAATAAGTTAGAATGTAATTGCATTAACACTATACATATCTTATCTAATAATAATATATAATAAACATAATTAAATAAATAAATAAATAAATAAATAATTATAGCTTTTTGAACAGTTAATTTTTATAATTTTAGTTAATTTTCATGTATTGATTTAAACAAATGATATTTTTTCTTTTCACTAGGTCATATTTTAAAAATTTGACTATATTATTCTAACTTTATTTAGACACTTAATTTATTTTTTATTAGATTTTTTTATTTAATTAGTTCGTAGAATAAACAGAATTAAAAATTTTTAATCCCCAAACCAATCTGCAAAATGGTGGATTGGATATGGATTAGGTCAAATCTGCATCCAATCCGTAGACATATGGATTGGATTTGGATTGAATTCGTCAATCCGTAAATTAGATTAGATTAAAAATTTACAATCCGTAAAAGTATGGATCGAATATAGATTGATGTTCAATCTGTAAAATCCGATCTGCGAACACCCCCTACTATTAACACCTCTTCATTATTTCCTAAAAACCCCACTTTGAAATTTACAGTTTTATCCTAAAGTAAAATTGCAGTAATAGATGAGAGCGAATCAATTGCTAAATCCTCTGATTGATCCCACCAACAAATTCCCAACGACTACCGACCAAAACCCCTCAAGCGAATCATATCCACGTGTTTTGATATTGAAACAACAAATATATGCTCCAAATTGAGCGACAACAAATTAATATCAAATTATTCGACACAATACAGTAACAAAACAAACGATTTGCGAGTAAAACAGCAAGACTAATAAACACGTGGAAGAAGCAGAAGAAAGCAATGAGGGCTTCTTGGACTCCTCGGACTATTTTTGTTTCAATTATATTTTTATTTTCAATAAAAATCGTTTTGAAAAAAAAGTGAAGTTAATTAAAAAGTGAGGGACTAGTAAGATATATTGAGGACGCCAAATATCTGGCTCAAAATTTTATTTCTTATTTTTTAGATATTTTCACAGTGTAAACAGAAAAAAAAGATTTTAAGAGAATTTTTGGAGGGGTGCTAATAGACTCAAAATGATCATGAATCAATTCACAACTACTCCGTGAATTTGATCATCAAGCCCAAGGCTGATTACGGTGTGCATGGGCGCTTATTGATGGAGTCTTAATTTGATGGCATGTTGTTAATTTCCAATTTCAAAGTTAAGCATGGATCTCTTAATGCCTCAACTAGCCCATTGGTTTCCAAATGTTTGTTGATCGCTTAAAAATCCACACTACCAATATGCAACTACTAGCCAAACATGGCATCTCTAATAATTTTATACCAACAATGCTATTTTCACAAAAAACTAAATTATAAAATTTTGAGGTAAAGTATAAAAAGATTAAAATATGAATATAATTATAATATTTTTACTTTTTAAAAAAACATTTTAATGTTTTCATACTTTTGTCAAAATTTTATAACCAATTTTTTTTTTTTAATTAAAGTAACATTTTACGTTTTACACCGATCACAAGTTCTAAATTAGAATTTAGAACACACACCTTCTGCCTATGCTCTACCTCTTATATTCTCCAGTTGTAAGAAGCTATTGGATTTTGGAACTTCAATTTCACAACTCGGTGGGTTCCAAATCTATCAGTATCAGATTTTGCTATGGATCGTTGCCTGCATGGCTGGTAATCCTTAAAATTTTACTATTCTTTCCACTTTTAAAGTATCTGGTTTTTATTATTCATTTAGGTTGTATTATCTATCATTCTGGTGATTTTTGGGAGAATAACACTGTTTTTTTTTTTTTTTTTATGAACTAGTTATTTCTTTACTGTTTTCTTAATACCTTATTTTTTGAGATATTCTAATTGTAAGGGGACAGTGAAGTATTCCGAAACAATAGTTGGATAATTATCATTCGTCATTTGACTTGTTCACTATGTAAAAACTCTAAATTTTGAATTGACTATATACAGAATTAACCCATGGAATATAATGATTAAAAACAATAATCTTGGTTAAGATTGGGTAAAATTTTTCTAAACGATTATTTGGCCATTACCTATCTAGATCTGCCGACTGATTGTATCCACCATGTGAAACTTGTAAAATCGGAGAGATTTATATATCTTTATCAAAAGCAAGATTGTTTGATGTATCTAAAATCTAGGATAATATCTTTTGACAATTAGACATGACACTGTGGATGATTTGGTGTAGGCGCATGAAAAAGTGATCTGGATTTTTAACTGTATAGACAAGTCATTATATTCATGAGCACTTTAATAAATGAGCACTTTAATAAAATAAACTAGTAAGTAATGAGATTATACTGTGATAAGCGATTGAATTCTTATTGATGTGCCAATAAAGTTTCGGCCACTAAAAGTTTTAATTTAGAAAAGACATATGAAACAACTTCTCTTTCACTGTTGACTTGAAATTAAGACATGATGTAAATTACGAAATAAACAATGTATCCATCTAAACTAAGCCAATCAATAACCTCAAAATCAAGTTGTATAATCTGTAAAGGATTCGAAAGCATAATAAAGAAAAGCGAAAAAAATGAATAAGCAAATGTCAAAAGTGACTAGAACCCATTTGGCAAAAGAGAAAAAACGAATCTTGCTTACAAAAAAAAGATCAAAAGCACTCCGGCTTTTAAGCCTAAATTAGTGCTTTCAAATTGATAACAAATGATGCCTCTCTCAAATTATCCAATTCAAGATTTTGGACTTTGTTAAAATCTGAAAAATCTATTACATCAGATGGTCATTACATTATTATACCATATAGTGTAATAATTTTCCTTGACTTTATCGAGGACCAGATCTATATATATAGTACTCACTGGTCCAAAATCTTGGACATGATTTAAATATACATATAGGTGTTCATTTAATGCAAGATCTTGGACTTTATTCAAATTCAAAAAAATTGTTATGCCATATGGAGCACACATTGAAGATTAATTTGACATGATACTAATGTGACTAGCAAACAGAGTGTTTATCAAAAAATTTAGCGTGACAATAAGATGGAGATTAATTACTTAGAGAAGGGGTACTTATGAGAGAGCTTCATGCTTTTGGGATTATTATTTTTTAAAAGTGAAAAACTCAGTAGTCAGAATTCTACAAAACAATAACCTATTAAGGGTCGTCGATGATGTTACCAACGTAGACCTTTTGATGTTTAAGTCAAAGATTAAGAGTAGTGTGATAATAAATAAATGATAAGAGAGAAATGAAGAGAAGACTTGGAGGATAGAGAAAAGGCTTGGGGGATATTATACCACCTCCTTCAAATACCTTTTTCTCCTCCTCCTACCTTTGAGTGGTGGCCACTTTATATACTAGAATATTAGGTTAATAAAACTTATCTTATATCTTACAGTATTCGAGTTTGATGAAGATTAAAACTTGTATCACTATATCCAATTTAAATTAAGACATATTATTGGATGTGGGTCAATGGGCACGGGGCTCATTCGATTATATAATTGGGTTGGGTTAGTTAAAAGTATGGCCACAAACATTGAGCCTCTTAAATTTTTTAGTTTGAAATAATACTATTCTCATCAGGGCGTATAAGTATTTAAGTTTGATAATTCTGTGACTGATAATTGAGCTAATTTGGATATTTATGTTAATGGTTTTGTAAAAAGCGTCTGCTTGACCCACAATTACTTATGAGGGCGATTTATTGGACAAGTAATTACTCGTGAATTTGACAATCTAACATCTCGAATTAGCATTTGGCCTCGCTGATTTTGACAAATTTGAGTGCAAAGTCCATGGACTAACGGTAACTTAAGTACCTAACCATTTGAAAATTCCAGATAAAATATCATACAAAAACTTGAAGAATGGGTCAATGAGAAGCAATTAATTTGAGATTCATAGACAGATAGACTCGTTCAAATTTTGGTCCCTTTAGTATTTTATTATTTCCACCCAATAATTATTTTTTAGTCTCTCACAAATAGCTGAACCAACACGCTTCTAGATTAATTTGTACAAATTTGTTGCACGTAATAGTTGTCTTAATTCTTTAAATATGAAACTGCTTGTAATATCTCCTTGCAAATTTTTTTCTTCCTATTGTCTTTCTTTTGATTTTTCTTTTTTGAATATATACAAAGTTTCTTCTTATTTGATATACACTCCTCTTCATCTTCAACACAAAACAAGCTTCGAGATTGCCAATTTTTTTTTTTTAATTCGTTTCTTTAAGCAAGTATTTTTTTTTTTGCTCGTTACACATGGAATAAATAACATGGGCTTATTTTTTTTTTGAAAAGAATGAGGAATTTTCATTCAATGGAACAGTCAAACATACACAAAATGTCAGCTGGGAATTCATCTCGCCAAATGATAGATTCTGAGCTTCGTAGAGCTCTTTTAGCAAGACAGTGAACAATAACATTACATTGTCTTGGCACATGCTAGAATGTTATCGATTGAAAGTCTTGCTTTCCATTATGAATCTCTGCTATGGTCCACCAAATGTCGGTTTTGCTACTGGCCTTGTTGTTGGCTAAGTCTACCACTGCTCTGCAATCAGTTTCTATGATCACATTTGAAAACCTTAATTCTTTGGCCACCTCCATTCCCCAATTGACTGCTTCAGCCTCTGCCATTGAGACATCTCTTTGGAAGTTAATAATTTTCACTGCTGCAGCTATCACTTTACCCAAATAGTTCCTTATTACAGCCCCTAAGCCTGCAACCTGCCTATCTTCAAGGACTGCCGCATCAACATTGACTTTCACCTTGTTGATAGGAGGTGGATTCCATTTTTGCATCATCTTCTCTTTTGAGCTTGCTTGGCCCCCCTTATCTTGAACCTGCACTACTTGGTAAACATCCATGATTGCTTTGGCCTTGGACACTGAAACTACTGGGTCTGGATTTTTCCCTTGGAAGAGAAATTTATTCCTTGCATGCCACGTAATCCACCAAATAGTCATTATATAGTCCATCTCAGCTTTGCTTCAAATACTCATTAACTTGTGTAAAACGCTCAGCATATTTCCCCTCATTATTTTTTTTTTTACTTCAGACTCCAATTGCGCGTATTTCCAAATTTTTCTATTCACTTTGCATTCCATAAGGGCATGAGACATCTTCACTACCGGCTTTGCAGATTTGACATATCGGATCTTGCAGAATTTTCCTTCTCCAAAGGTTTTCTGATGTTGGGAACAGATTCTTAGCAGCTCTCCATACAAAATCTTGATTTTCTTTGGCAAGTTAAGTCTCCATATGCTGTGCCAGCCCTGAGAGGCACCTGAGGATCTTGCTGGGAACTATGAGAATTTAATATCGAGTGCTCACCGATAGCCACTCTTTACTGAGTACACACCCTTTTTATCATAATGCCATATCACTTCATCTTCTTGGGGAGTTTTTGGAAGTGGGGTCATTTTTATGATTTCAGCATCCTCTTTCGCAAAGCTTTGGTTGATCGGACTTTCATTCCACTGCTAGTTTGGCCCTATAAGCTCTGCTACTTTGGCTTCCGCAGGCAGGGAAGGCATAAAGATTGGCTTGGTCTAGGAATCCAATTACTTGGGATTTGATTTTTCTCACCATTTCCTACCCTCCATCCTGTTCCTTTTTGAAGCACCTGCCTCCCTACAAAATACTCCTCCAAATGAAGGATGGATTTGATCCTACTTTGGCTTTCAAAAAATCTGTTTGCTTGAAGTATCTGGCTTTCAGCACCTTAGCTACCAAAGAATCAGGATTTTGAAGAATCCTCCACCCTTGTTTAGCAACTAAAGCTTGATTAAAACTTGACATGTCTCTAAACCCCAGCCCCCCTCTAATCTTGGCATAGCTAAATTTCTCCCACTTTTCCCAATGGATTCCCTTCTTATCTTCTTTCAACCCCCCCCGCCAAAATCTCGCAATTGCTCTCTGAATGTCAGTGCATAATCCTATAGGGATCTTGAACACACTCATGGCATAAGCAGGTACAGCTTGAGCTACTGCCTTAATGAGGATCGCCTTGCCTCCACTCAAAAACAATATGTGTTGCCAGTTGGATATTTTACTCAAAACTTTTAGCTTCACTTCATTGAAGAAACTATTTCTCTGCCTGCCCACCATTGAAGGCAGCTCCAAGTATTTTTCATGCCTCAATACAACATAAAGTTGAAAAATACTCTTTATTGCTGCTTTCTGACCTTCTGGAATTTTGCCACTAAAAAACATGGACGATTTCTCATAATTGAAAATTTATCCAGAGGCTACAGCATAACAATCAAACACCTTCTTCAGCTGCTTACACTCATCAACAGAGGCCTTCGTGAAGATCAAGTTATCATCCGCAAATAGGAGATGGGAAATTATGATATTTCTATCAAATCTCAAGCCATGGATTAGATTTTGCCTCTCTGCCTGTAGCCAGCAAGTTAGAAAAGACTTATGCACACAATAAAAACAAGTAAGGGGATAAGGACACCCTTGCCTTAATCCCCTTTGAGGGTGTATTAGACCTTTTGCAGATCCATTGATAATGATAGAAAAAGAAGGGGTGGTTATACTATTCATGATTAAATCTATCCATTTGTTGGAAACATGGGCTTATTTACTTGTCCCTCTGTTTTGTTTCTGATTTCTTTTTCTATTTTGATTTTTGATTTTTTTTTTTGCATTGCTTGTTTATGTCAGAGTGTCAGCGGCTAGCTCATTCCATGAATTTTAGCTAGTTTATTGAGGTTTTAGTTTAATTGTTTGATTTTTATTTTCTTGTATTTTTTTAATCGACTGTTTTTTCTTTACACATAATTTTTTGAGAATTTTAAACTTCATGGTTTATTATTATTTTTTATTTTGTTTTGATTTGGGAAATGATTTTGGGCATACAAGGCGTTTTCAATTTGTGGGATTTATTTTGATGATATGATGCTCAAGTTTAGGCTTCTTCTCATATATATATATATATATATATATATAATTACAATCTATTATCTTAGATTTGTTAAAGTTAGGAAAAACTATTAAGTTATATGGATTTCATGGTGTAATGACATTATATTAATTAAACTATATATATATATATATATATATATAGTCATTCTCTAGTGTGGGGGCGCTCTTTTTTTTTATTTTATGCAGAAATACTTTTAAATCATGAAATTTAAGAAATGCAGTTTTTAACTTTTTTAAACTGTACGATTTAAAAACATATCCGCATTAAAAAAAATACGGACACCTGCACTTGAAAATGATTACATATACATGCCACACAAGGCTACAAAGCCCAATCAGCAGTTGGTGGCACGATGCAGTGTGCAATCCACCGGTGGCAGCACGATAGAGCTCATAGTTGCTAGTGGCACATATGCACATGAAGGCTGCTGATTGTGGTGGTGTACAAGCAGCATTGACTGTCTAGCTCCAAATATCAAAAACCTAAAGTTTTTAGGGTTTATTAGTTTATTGGTTTTAGGTTTTTAGATTTTAGTTTGTAGAAATTAAGTTGTATTTTTGGATTATTTATTTTAAAAAAATTAGGATTTAAAAGAAAGTACGAAACTGAAGGACAAAGATTTTTTTAGAATATAATTTTGTAGTTTTATTGTAAATTTTACTTGTATTAATAGGAATTTTAATCATTTCCAGATAAATGACTACTATTCGGTTATTCTATCGCATATGGTAAGGGTATAGTTGTACATTTATTTAGTCACTATGGTCGGTGAGAATAAAATATTAAGATTCATACAACCTCCCCTTGTCATTGAATTTCAGTCTCTCTCACAAATAACTAGACCAACACGCACATTCTAGATGAACTTACAAATTTGTTGAATGTATTATTGTGCTTCACGTTGGATTGAATGCGACAATTTTATGTTTGACTAATTAATTAAACAAACCACCAAGTGTGTAGATCAGCTGGTATGAGGTTGTTCTATCTTAATCGAGATCCTCAATTTGAGGGTTGAAAATGTAGCTACATTAAATATTTGTTGAAAGAGTTTTGCCACCCTAGTGGTCTTACCCAGCTCGAATCTAGATTAGTCGGGACCCAATATGGTTTTCGGTTTAATATACCCAAAAAAATTAATTAAACAAAATTTTGATTACAATGTAGTGTATGATTTAAAAGCGAAGATCTAGGTGGCTCTAGTAGTAAGGAGTGATTTTTTTTTTTAATATTCATATCATAACGTTGCCATGGTGCTCCCGCTCAAATCATGATTGACACGTAACATTAAATTGTCAATAATTAATAAATATATGAAAGATTGTGAGTTTTTCCATACGTAAATTAACATATACTATTTATCATATATTGTTTTCATAATAATCAATAATCCTTTGATACCATAATCTTACAATATTATCTTTATTTTTAAATACATTTTTATTCATATTTATTATAAATTGAATAAATTATATAAGCACAAATTGAAGTACTAAAAATAAAAAATGTAAGTTTCAGTGTAAATAAAATAATTAATAAGAAGATATTTCTTCTACTTTTATTTTAAAAATATTTTTTAATAATAAATATATATTTTAATATCTAAGATAAAATATGAAGTACAACGACCTACTTATCCTTCCTTCCTTTAATTTTTTTTTTTGTTAGAAAAGTTTTTGGATATTACAAAAATAATAAAGAGATAAGTGGTGTATATTGATTTTAGAGGGGAAATTGATAATCTCCTCAAATGTATTTAATTGAAAATGCTTATTTAGTTCTTATATTTTGAGTAAGTACCCGTTTAGTCCTTATATTTTAGAAAAAATACCTCCAAACACTGCTTGCTATTAATTATTATACTCATACACCTTAATTTTCTTTCCTTTTATAATAATACTCTTGCAACAAAATTCTTAGTGATATTAATGAAAAGACAAAAATGGTAATTTATCAACTTAACCTTAAAAGTAACATAAAAAAAAATTGCACAAACTTTTATATTATTATTTTACTTTTAGAATTAGTTTGGTAAATTAATTTTTGTAAAATAATGATTATTCATACTATTGTAAGGATGTTACACATTGCTTTAAGTTAGATGATATTAATTTATCTGTAAATACTTGGCATGATTATTGCTCAAGAGCAAAAAATACTAATTCTTTCACATTGATATTTATTGGTTAATTTGCTAATAAATGACTATTGGTTAATTTTTTAATTAACACTTTTTATAAGTTAGTTAATTAACATCAAGAATATTGTTGCAAGGGTATTAATGTAAAAGGAAAGAAAAAATAAGGGCAAGAATGTAACAGATTTAACTGCAAGGGTGTTTTGATGCATTTTTAAAGTATAGAAACTAAATGGATACTTAAATTAAAATATAAAGACTAAACGAACATTTACCCAATTTTATTACATTTAATTCAATATCAACTATTATGCCCTGTTGAGTTGTTGGGATAAGAGTGGAGAGTGCAAATTCCTCCAACTTTATTGTTTACTTATGAGTAAGACTCCGTAGATTCTACTCATTCTTGGAGTGAGAAGTAGAATTTCCACTGTCATTGGGAAGATTAGCATCTTTTTTTACCTTTTTCTTATTAAATATAATAGAATTATATTTATTAAAGTAAAATAATGTTACATTTATTTTAAAAAATAATAATACTAAACCTATTTAAATACAATATTATTATATTTATTTAGTTTTAATATTATTATTATATTTATTAATATTAATAAATAATAATAATAAATAGTCTATTATAAGAAAATATTAATTTTGTACTATCATAATAATGTTTAAGTTGTGCTACTCTTATAAATTATTTTTTTAATTTACATAATTAAATTAAAATTAATTAAAAATATTAATAATTATTATTAATTTATATAATTAAAATTATCAATAGAATAAACAATTTATATTCTTTATTCACATTGTACTTAAAAACTATAATTCTTTAAGCAAATACGAAATTATAATTTCAAATAATTCACTCTCAATTTAAGACAAAATAAACATATAAATGAGATTTTTATTCTTATTTGACACTGTCATTCCAGTGTAAGTAAACAACTTATTCCCGTTCCCCCTCCAATCCAAAAAATAAATGCTATCTTATTTTAATTATCATCTTCTTCCTTCTCTAGTGCTTCTACATTACTCTTAACTCAATTTAATAATTTTTGCTAGATCCGTTGATTTTCTAGTGATTGCGATCACCAAGTTCATATCATTATTTTATGTACTCATATCTTATCCTTATCCTTTATACCTAATCAAGCTAATTTATACTCGTATGCTTAATAAATCCTTTGCTTTTAACATTTTAATTTTTAGACAAACAAATAAACAATAGACGTTGAACTTTCCTCCACTCACTTTGAATGGTCCTACTTATTTCCAATTAAATTGATTCACTTCTATGAAAACAAACAATTGATCATCTTACTCAATTTGACTGCATCCAATACCGCATACTTTATGGTCGATTTGCGTGATCTTCCCATATCTAAAATTGCTCAACTTCAAAAAGTTGAAAAGCATTTTCTTTTTTAAAAGCTTGTGTTAGGTATCAAATCATAAGTTTTCGATTAGGATAAGTTTGCATCAAATAAAATTTTATTTGTATTTTAGTGTAGACATGTTTTAAAATATAAATTTAAAATTATTCGTATTTTAAAACGTCTTCACTTGTGCGTTACAACACCTCGCTTTATTCCTAATGAGTTAATTGCAAATAATTAATTAAACTGTTTTTTAAATGGATGGTTTGAAATATTTTAAATCAAGCAGTCAACATCTACTAAGAAATAAACAACCAATTAACTTTACATTTATTATTATTAAAAAAATTCAAAAAGTCACGATTCCATTTGCATGAAAGGCCAAAAAAAAAAAAAAAAGGAATGAAAGATTGTTCTGTCAAAGAAGATACGTGATATTATAATTCTATCTGCAAAGTCTCCATACGCACGTTATCATTATTGTATTTTATTGTTTTGATTTGCGTGGGCTTGAATTTTAAAGTAGATAGCTTATTGTCACCGACCGCTTACAAAAATTACGAGTGAAGGTTAATTTAACGCGCGCACTGTCATACTCTACAACAATCTGTCAACGGCTAGATACTCGCAAATGGTGGAGTGCGTTTAGTGCTGGGCCTCCTCGCACCCACTTGCCGATTCGTGATAAAGTCCGCATCTCAAGCCCGAGTGCCAAGTCATCGCCTGAGTGCATAGTCGCCCAGTCGTCGCCTAATCATCGCCCAAGCGCTAAGTCATCGAAGCCCAACGGGCCAAGATCCACCAAGGCTTGCTTGCTTAGCCTATCTTCTAGAATTCTCTACACCCTTCTTGTAGATAAACCACTTGTGCAACTTGCCCACTTGTGCAACTTGCCAACTTGTAAATAAGCCTCTAGAATGCTCCACCCACATCTATAAATAGGGGAAGACACTTAGCATTTGAGCCATCACCCACTAACAAGCAATTGTAAAGCTCTCTCTTATAAAAGTTCTCTTGAGTAATAAAATCTCTCACTTGGCTATATTGCTCTCTCTTCTCACTAGCTTTCCTTTAAGCATTTCCACTTAGCTAGGTTGAGAAGCTCTCAAAGGCTTACTTAGCGACTTTGCGCTTGAAAGTTGTCTAAGTGCCGCACGGGTTGCTGCGCATCAAAACTCATCCCGTGACAAGTGGTATCAGAGCTACGGTTTGCACCCACGCAACTAGCTCACAAAGCAATGGCCAATCTACCAAGCACTTCACAAGAGGGCGTTGTCGGTGTGGATGTTCCACCGGAACCAACCCGTGGCTGTGAGGAAGGCCGTGGACAAAGAAGGCACCGTGGCAAGTCCAAGGCCGCATCCGTTGATGCTTTGGAGCCTCGCGTCACCACACTCGAGGTCTCGATGTCCACCACTCAAGACATCATCGAATGGTTGGAGGAGAAGGTGAGCGGCCTTGAGGGCGAATATGGCGAATGCTCGGTCGCCACCAAGGCCCTCATGCAAGACCAAGCGGACACACTTCGGGCGGAATTCCGAGTGTTCCATGACGAGTTGCTGAAACTTCGCAGCTTCGTGTGAGATGAGCTGCGAGTGGTCTGTATGGAGGTTGATGAAGTTCGCTCGGATTGGGCTTGACACAAGCGGACCATCTCCGTTAGCCCGGCCTCGGCAAGCACAAGCGAGGCCCGCCTCATAGATGTGCCGAAGCCCGACAGCTACGATGGTGCGCGCAACGCTACCATTGTGGA
Source organism: Murraya paniculata (assembly GCA_030449075.1). Lineage (NCBI taxonomy): Eukaryota > Viridiplantae > Streptophyta > Magnoliopsida > Sapindales > Rutaceae > Murraya > Murraya paniculata. Next base: position 3,751,374 of record JAEVFN010000010.1, on the reverse strand, counting down.
CAACTTCCTCTTTGGGCTGGACCAATACTTCGATGCCATCGGTGTTCGTGATGAGGCATCAAGAGTGGGCACAACACCCATATATCTTCGAGGCGCCGCACAACTATGGTGGCGGCGGAAGCATGGCGACATAGGCAAAGGCATTTGCGCCATCAACACATGGGCTGACTTCCAACACGAACTTCGGAAGCACTCTGCCCCAAGCAATGCCAAGAAAGAGGTAGAGCACGCCTTCGTCGGCTCAAGCAAACGGGTAGCGTTCGCGACTACATCAACGAGTTCATCACCCATATGCTTGAGATCTCCGACATGTCTGACAATGACTCTCTCTTCTACTTCCAAGACGGCCTCAAAGATTGGGCTAAGGCGGAGATTGTTCGGCGTGGCGCACAAACTCTTGACGACACCATCGCCATTGCGGAATCACTCGCCGACTACTCCACCCAAGCCAAAGACAAGAAGCCTAACCAAGGCAAAGGTGGGGGAGAGGGCTGGAAGGACAAAAGCAACAACCGAAAGGATTGGGGGCAAGAAAAACCCCCAAGTGGCAAAGGTAGGCAAGGCAAGAACGAGGGAAACAAAGAGCAAGCCAAGCCCCGCACCCCATGTTCATTTGCAACGGCCCACATTGGGTTCGCGATTGCCCCGAAAAAAAGTCGTTGAATGCCCTCGCCGCACATCTCAAGGGCAACACTTTAGCCATTGCGGAGGAACCCCAGCCCAACATGAGTTCTCTCCAACGTCTTGACGCGCTCAAGAGCCATCCGTCCACACGCACGAAGAATGGCCTCATGTACGTGAGCACGGCTGTTAGCGGCAAACCAGTGCAAGCATTGCTAGACACTGGAGCAACGCACAATTTTATCTCGGAAGAAGAGGCCAAGCTCCTAGGCCTTAGGGCCACGAAGCAAGGAGGCACAATGAAGGCGGTAAACTCACCCGCTAAGTCTATCACGGGCACCGCCCAAGCTGTGCACATGACGATTGGGACGTGGAGTGGAAAGCTCGACTTTTCCATCGTGTCCATGGACGACTTTAAGATGGTCCTTGGCATGGAGTTCTTCGACCGAGTCCATGCCTTTCCACTATCGGCCACCAACTCCCTAAGCATCCTCGATGGGAGTAGGGCGTGCACGGTGTCCGCGGAGCGCACCAAGACCGCGGACAAGACACTCTCAGCCATGCAATTCAAGAAGGGTTTTGGGAAGGACCCGAGCTTTTTGGTTTCCATCCGGGAGCTCAACGAGGGGGAAGGACGCGGAGACTCACCTAGCCAAGTCCCACCACTCATCCATGGAGTCCTCGATGAGTTCGAAGATGTCATGCCTCCGCAACTTCCGAAGAAGCTCCCACCAAGGCGGGAAGTTGATCACGCCATTGAGCTAGAGCAAGGTACGAAGCCACCATCCTTGGCGCCCTACCCTATGGCGCCACTCGAGCTCGAAGAGTTGCGGAGACAACTTACGGATTTGCTGGATGCCGGCTACATCCGCCCATCGAAGGCCCCATTCGGTGCACCCGTGCTGTTTCAAAAGAAGAAGGATAGCTCGTTGCGGATGTGCATCGACTACCGTGCGCTTAACAAGATCGCCATCAAGAACAAGTATCCGATCCCCTTGATCGCGGACTTGTTTGATCAACTTGGAAAGGCGCGGTACTTCACCAAGCTGGATTTGCGGTCCGGATACTACCAAGTGCGCATTGCCAAGGGAGATGAGCAAAAAACGGCATGCGTCACAAGGTACGGATCGTATGAGTTCCTAGTCATGCCATTCGGCCTCACCAACGCCTCGGCCACATTCAGCATGCTCATGAATAAGGTGCTTCAACCTTTTCTAGACCGCTTTGTTGTCGTGTACTTGGATGACTGCACCACGCTTGAGGAGCATGCCCAATACTTACAGCAAATCCTCCAAGTACTACGAGAGAACGAGCTCTACCTCAAGGTCGAGAAGTGTTCGTTTGCTCAATGAGAGGTGGAGTTCTTCGGCCACAAAATAGCGGATGGGAAGCTGATGATGGAGAACACAAAGGTGAATGCCATCCTCGAATGGGAGCCACCCACCAAAGTCTCCGAGCTTTGATCATTCATCGGGTTGGTTAACTACTACTGCCGCTTCATCAAAGGCTACTCGGCAAGAGCGGCACCCTTGACCGACTTACTCAGGAAGAATCGGGCATGGCATTGGTCCAAGAAATGTCAACACGCCTTCGAAGACTTGAAGAAGGCCGTCTCTGAGGAGCCCGTGCTCATTCTGCCAGACCACACCAAGCCCTTCGAGGTCCACTCGGATGCCTCCGACTTCGCCATCGATGGGGTACTCATGCAAGAAGGCCACCCAATAGCGTTCAAGAGTCGAAAGCTAAATGATACGGAATGCCGCTATACCGTGCAAGAGAAGGAGATGACGGCTATTATCCATTGCCTACGTGTGTGGCGACATTACTTGCTTGGCTCACACTTCGTGATCCTAACGGGCAACGTAGCCATAAGCTACTTTCAAACTCAAAAGAAGTTGAGTCCCAAGAAAACAAGGTGGCAAGATTTCCTTACGGAGTTCGACTATCGGCTCGAGTACAAGCCCGGCAAAGCCAACGTTGTTGCGGATGCTCTAAGCCGCAAGGCAGAATTAGCAACACTTAGTGCGAGCCAGCCAAGGTCCGACCTTGTCCAGCGCATCAAAGAAGGCCTCCAGCTAGATCCACTAGCAAAGACTTGTTGGAGAGGGTTCTCGAAGGCAAGACAAAGCAGTTTTGGCAAGAAGAAGGCATCCTCCTCACCAAGGGCGACCGCCTCTTCGTTCTTCGATGGGAAAATTTACAGAGGGAAGTCATCAAGGAGTGCCACAACTCAAAGTGGGCTGGTCAGCCCAGAATGGAACGCACTACCGCACTCGTCCAAGCCTCGTATTTTTGGCCACACATGAGAGATGACATCGAAGCGTATATGCGGACTTGTCTTGTGTGCCAACAAAACAAGACGGATTGCCAACTACCAGCAGGATTGTTGGAGCCACTGCCACCCGCATCAAGGCCATGGGAGAGCATCACAATGGACTTCATCACAACTTTGCCAAAGTCCGATGGGTGCAGGAGCATCATGGTCGTGGTAGACCGATATAGCAAGTATGCAACCTTTATTGCTGCACCTGCCAATTGCAAGGCCGACAATGCCGCCTGTCTCTTCATCAAGCATATCGTGAAGCTATTGGGAGTCCCAAGGAGCATCGTGAGTGATCGAGACCCTCGCTTCACCAGCAAATTTTAGATGGAGCTCTTCAAGATGCTTGGCACTGACCTCAAGTTCTCAACGAGCTTCCACCCACAAACCGATGGGCAAACTGAGCGCATCAATGCCTTACTTAAGTTGTATCTAAGGCACTATATGAGCGCTCATCAACGAGATTGGGCTAAGCTACTGGATGCTGCCCAATTCTCATACAACTTGCAGCGGAGCGAGGCTATGGGCAAGAGTCCGTTCGAGATTATCATGGGATTACAACCCATGACTCCCAACGCCATAGCTTCAACCTATGGAGGGAAAAGCCATGCAGCTCACAAGATCGCTCACGAGTGGCATGAGGAAGCGGACATCACGCGAGCATACCTTGAAAAAGCCGCACGCAAGATGAAGAAATGGGCCGATACTCGAAGACGCCACGTCGAATACAAGGAAGGCAATCGAGTGATGATCAAGTTACTGCCTCAACAGTTCAAGACTTTGCGAAAAGTCCACAAAGGGCTAGTGAGGCGATACGAAGGGTCTTTCCGAGTACTACGACGTGTGGGCAACGTCTCGTACCAACTCCAACTTCTGCCAAGGCTCAAAATTCACCCGACCTTCCACATGAGCCTACTCAAGCCATACCACTCCAAGCCACGGAGAATCAAGGAGAGCCTACAAAGATGTGGACTACATCATTGCCGACCGAGTCATTCGAAGAAGGGGCGTGCCGCCTTACAATGAGCACTTGGTAAAGTGGAGACACCTCCCCGAAAGCGAAGCTACGTGGGAACGTGAAGATGACCTATGGCAATTTGCGGAGCACATCCAGAAATACAAGCACGACAACGCGACGAGGACACTGCGAGCATAGGTAGGGGAGGATTGTCACGGGCCGCCCACACAAACCGTGAGTGAAGGTTAATTTGGCGCGCGCACCGCCACACTCCGCAATAATCCGCCAACAGCTAGATACTCACAAACGGTGGAGTACGTTTAGTACCGGGCCTCCTCGCACCCACTCGCCGACCCGTGATAAAGCCCACATCTCAAGCCCGAGCGCCAAGTCATCGCCCGAGCGCATAGTCGTCGCCTAATCATCGTCCAAGCGCCAGGTCATTGAAGCCCAACAGGCTAAGATCCACCAAGGCTTGCTTGCTTGGCCCATCTTCTAGAATTCTCTGCACCCTTCTTGTAGATAAGCCACTTGTGCAACTTGCCAACTTGTAAATAAGCCTCTAGAATGCTCCACCCACATCTATAAATAAGGGAATGCACTTAGCATTTGAGCCATCACCCACCAACAAGCAATTGTAAAGCTTTCTCTTATAAAAGTTCTCTTGAGTAATAAAATCTCTCATTTGGTTATATTGCTCTCTCTTCTCACAAGCTTTCCTTTAAACATTTCTGTTTAGCTAGGTTGAGAAGCTCTCAAAGGCTTACTTAGCGACTTTGCGCTTGAAAGTTGCCTAAGTGCTGCACGGGTTGCTGCGCATCAAAACTCATCCCGTGAAATTATGCTTTATTCCCTTTGTTATGTTAAACTAATGACTTTGAGGTTTACAAAATTGCGAAAAAGCATCTTTAAAAAAAAATTGCTGTAAATATTATAATTTTTGTTTAAACTTCAAATGAAAGAAAATACTCTTTTAATTAAATTCCCTGATTTCATCAAAGTTATATCGAAAGCACACAATTAATAAATGGATCAAGTACAAAACTTCTTGAAGAAGAATCTTTCTCAAATTACTGTTATAAAAATGAAAATATTTAATAAATGATGTATTCATTTCTTGCATGAAATTGCTCATAGTTTTTGTTGGACAAGTTCCTGAAAAAGTGTCGATGGTAAGGGTGGGCAAAATCGGATTTAGATCAATTCGATTGGGTTTCAAATTAATTAGGTTGTAAAAAAAATTCATTCGAACTCAACCCAAACATGTTTGGATCAGATAAAAAAAAACGGGTCAAGTTCAGATCGGATCAGGTTGAAGCTACTTAACACTATCATATATAATACAATATTTGATTTTAATATATTCAGGTATTCATAGAAAAAAACAAAAAATTCAATTCATAATTTTGAGTTAAGCTTACAAGGATTTAACCAACCAAGCTTTAAATTTTCAATATCTGAATTTTTTATTTTATTATTAACAATACCATCAAAAATTCGGGGTTGGAGACTTGGTGACTTGGAGCTTGGAGGAGCTCGGAGGGAACTAGGAGCTTGGAGCAGCTGCAGCAGTAGATCCGGTCACGGAGCAACAAATCCAGTCAGCGGTGATTGCGGGTTGCATAGGCTATCGGTGAGTGGTTCGTCTGCATCTCAACATTAGCGTCAGTTTGGTGAGAGTTGCAGCCGGCTACCATTGCTGTGTTGTGTGTGAACTGTAAAGTGCTGCCACTGCTGTGTTTGTTGTTTGTGGACGCGCGCTATGCTGCAGTTGCCGATGTTTGTAAGTTTGTGTTGTTGAGTGTCGACTTGTTGTAATGTTCGTTCAATTAGAATAGAATAAGTTTTTTTTTTTTTTGGTTTAATGAGAAGAGACCAATTCGATCGGATTTTTAGATTGGATTAGGTTTAAACCAATCCAATCACGATCCTATCAGGTTGGTTAAATTACTAGTTGATCAGATTGGACAAATAATCCGATCTAGTCCTAACTCAAATTTTTTGGATCGAATTGGGTCACTTTTCAAGAAAAAAAAAGATTTTATCAATTAATATTCAAATAAAGGATAGAAGAAGACTAATTTAAACAATTATTATTTAACAAAATAAGTTAACAATTAGGATCAGCTTTGCCCACCCCAATGATTGAAGGATAATTTATTTATTTAATTAAATAAATAAATAATTAATAAATAACCAGTGCATTTCCCAAAATATTTTTTTCCTTAAAATTTCCAAGCTTTGATTAATTTCCTCTCTTTATTTTTTACTGATAGAAACTTGGATTAAAACTTAATCTCCTTCAATTTGATTTTGATTAAAACTAATCTTAATTTAGCCACTCGCCACAAAGCCGTGTGTTGTGAGAGCTACAGCTTGAATACCCTTAAGGGGACTCGTGTTCTGTCCAAAATAAAACTTGGGTAGAGATAGCATCACCTCCAAATATGAGATATCCTTTCAGTTTTTGTAGGTAGATATCTGAGCCGTGTTATCATAGAATATACATAATTGGTCTTAGTAAATATCAAACAAAGGATGAAGGAAAACCGACTAAACTCATTGTTTTTAATAACCGGAAGAAAAGACCCCTCAAGAAAAGACCCCTCAATATATATATCAATAATTAAAACAAATAATCTTAATTTAGATTTGCCACATGTGAAATTTGTCAAATCAGAGAAAATTATACATCTTTATCAAAGCGAGATGTTTCATATGTATTTAATATTTAGGAAAATAATTATTGATGTGACCATTTTATATGATTTTTGTTGAAATTGATTTTTGGTCAACTAAAAAATTAAATAAATGGTACGTACGAAAACCAAAACTGAGAGAATTTGCATGGCATAGTGCTTGGCTTATATTCACGGGAATCGAAACAGTAACTTTCACTATTTAATGAGAATACAACGATTACTTTTTTTTTGTTTTTTGCTTAGCTATTCGCCTATGCTGTCTATGCATTAAGAGCTTTATATTTATAATACAATTTAGGTATCCTAAGTCCTTAATAACTCATTGTTTTGATTGATTTTTACTACTTAATTTTAGTTTTTTTTTCAATGTCAATATTTATCTCCTTATAAAATTAGGTTTCTGAGGCTTCCAAAATTTTTCTTTTGATTTACATAATGCATCCTAAATTCTTTGTTTGCAATCGCAATAATTTTGGTTTTGTGACCTCATACCTATGTCGTGCCACATGCTTTTAGCTCACATATCATCACAACATCTTGCTTATGTCATGTAGCTCATATGCATGCTATCTTGCTCATATATTTTTATGACATCTTACTTGTGTCATGCAGCTTACATTCATGCTTTTATGCTAGGGAATTTTTATCCCACCCAAGATCTTTCAAGCAAAAATATGAAACAAATAATAAACAAAAAATAAATGGTGAGCAAAACCAATCATATAACAAAAGAATTTATATGAAAAACTCCTATACTGAAGAAAAACCACAGCTGCAAAGAATGACGAGAGAAAAAATTACTATGTAAAAAATCATTACAATCACTCTAGTATTTTTTTTCATACCCAAAATTCCAATAACACCTAACCTCTCAACACACCTTTCTCTCACATTAGAAACTGTCTACTTGCAAAGAAAACAGATTGTTATCTTATGCAAACAAGTAAACTTAACCTCCTTATAGATAGTGATTATTTCTTATAGAAGAAGTATTCTTTTCCTTATATAAGTTGTATTCCTCTTTGAATAAGTTAAGTCCCAAAGGGAAAATTACTTATTTCTGAAATAAAAATGTTTCTGCATAAAAAAACTACTAAATAAGAAAGGTCTAGGAAATATCCTTATTAAAAAAGGAGACAAATTTCTTAATAATCTCTGCCTTGGCGAGTTTTTCAATCAAACGACAAAACATGATCCCCCCATGTATCGACACAACCATGTCATCTCCTCCTTGTTTCCTCCACCACAACCACACTCGCATAGGATTTATGAGAATTACTCTACCACAAGTAAAATCTTGTCATCTATCTAACAGTTATAATTTTCTATATTGAGAATAATCATACTCCACCTTATCTACAGTATATATATTCAGTACATGTCAATCACCTTATTGTAGAGATGGCAAAATCCTCTATGGAACCCCCCCAAATGGGGTGAATTTTGAACAATTTTTGGAGAATGGAGAGGGGGGACTGGGCGAAAAATAATCTCAAAATTCTTAATTGGGTGAGGTTTAGTTTTGTACACCCCACCCTCACACCAATCCCCATTATATATAAGTATTTTTTAATTTTTATTTAATAATTTTTATTTTATCAATTACAATGTTGGTTAATATTTTTTTAAATTTTTATCTAATATAAATAGGCTATAACTAAAAGAAAACTTTATAATATAATTATTATTCAACCTTAAAACATTGTTATATTTTCTTTTCTCTCTTAAGGTGCTGCTCTCTTCAAATATTTTTCAGTTTTGATAACATTGCAAGATATTGTTTCAAACTTTTGGAGATTTTTTAAAATAATTTAAATATTTTATAATATGGTGATAATTTTATTTAAGCCTTTAATTTTTAATTTACTAAAATTATGTGTTTATACTTACTATAAAATAAGTACATAGGAAATGAAATGGGGATGAGAAAAGCATTCTCCACATGAAATTTCTCTATCTCCATCCCACTAAATTTATTGGGGAATGAGATGGGGAATGGAGGTGCAATTTTTAATGGAATTGAGAATGGGGTAGGCCTCCCCACCCCATTACCATCCCTACCTTGTTGAAAATCTGCACTCTCATTTTTTGCTTCCTTGAGCGTCCTCAGCCATCACATAAAAGTTCTATCATACACCTTGCATAAATATCAGACAATGCCTAGTCTTCATGGAGAAGAGAGACACACTACCAACTGACATTGCTAGTATCTCCTATCTACTGATTTAGAGCTATTTGTTGAACTTGGTCTATTTTGAAAATCTTCTTTAAAGTGTCTTGATTGTCAACACACCTCTAGGGGTTTCCACCAATGGGAATAAGGTTTATATCACCCTTGCTTTCCTTGTTTAACTAGATGCAATCAATATATGCTTGACTTGAATTTGCCATTCTTCCATCAAAATTTTTCTATTCGTACTTTCACAGGTTTTGAAAACCTCATTACTTTGCTCTATGTTACAACCTTATCTCTTATACCAGTTGTTACGAAATTTTAATCCTACATAAGATTTTACAAGCAAAAATTTCTGACAAATAATAAGTAGAAAATAGATGGAGAATAAAACTAATCACACAACATAGGAATTTACATGAAAAACTCTTGTACTAAAGAAAAATCATGGTTGCTATAGACGATGAGAGAAAATTTCACTATGTGAAAAGTTATTACAATCACTCAAGTATTTTTTTCACACATAATCTCTTAATAGACATACCTTTTCTCTTATATTAGAAATTATCTACTTGTAGAGAAAGCTGATTGTTGTGTTATACAAACAAGTGAGCTCAAGAAATGAAAAACTCACATATCGTCGTGACATCTTATGTATGTCATGTAGCTAACACATCATGCCTTCTTATTTTCTCCCGACAACAATTTAGGCACGTGAAAATATGATTCGAGTGCCCAAACTTATTGCTAAGTCATGACAAGTTGTTCAATTATATTTATAAATAGATCATGAGGTGATAATAATATATTAATATAGATGAATGATTGAACTTTTCATCATTATAGTTTTGGCCGTTAAAACATTTATTTTGAAGAAAAAAAACAAATGAAACAAAGTATATGAGCTTGAACTTTTTAATTCCATCCCAAAGTCACATACTTGTTTATTTTCAAACAGTTTTATTGACTGACTATTCAAAGTTAAATTTTAAGAAAAATAAGAATTAAAAATTGAATTAAATTTTAACCATCCCTTTACTTTATTTTGTTTTAATGTCACTGGACAAGAAATGAATTTGTGATCAAAACAATGAAGTAAACCAATTTAAGCCAATCAAGAACCTTAAAATCAATCTATAAAAGTTAATAAAAACCTTAAAATCAACAAGGTTTTGTAGGACATATATTATATTTAGATATAATGATAACGATTAATAAATAGAGCCATGATGTGTATAATCGTCCCCTTTATTGCACAAAAAGCCACTTGGGCAAATCGATTTATTAACCGGACTTGTGAAGTTGCCAATTCAAGGTATCAACAAGTCAACAATGACCATTCCTTTGATTCTTTCCTTTAAGATATGTGGCCAGAGTTGAATAGGTTCTAAATTTTAATAATAACATTATTGTATTTAATTCTTTTAATTTGCATGAGATTGAATCTTAGAATAGATAGCTTATGCTTTATTCCCTTTGTTATGTTAAATTAATGACTCGGGGGTTTACAGAATTGGGGAAAAGCATCTTTTTTCTTTCCCCTAAAATTGTGTAAATATTATAATTTTTGTTTAAACTTCAAGTGAAAGAAAATACTCTTTAAATAAATTCCTGGATTATCAAAGTTATATTGAAAGCACCCAACTAATAAATGTATCTAGCAGAAAGATTCTTGAAGAAGAATCTTTCTCAAATCGCTGTTATAAAAATGAAAAATAATTAATAAATGATGTATTCATTTCTTCCACGAAATTGCTCATAGTCTTTGTCGGTCGGACAAGTTCCTGGAAAAGTGTCAATGGTGTCACTTTCGAGAAAAAATAGTTTTAACAATTAATATTCAAATAAGGGATTGAAGAAGAATAATTTAAACAAGGTCCAGCTGCGATGGAACATATCCAAAGTTTAGCAACCGGCAGAACCGTTGGATGCACGTTGAATTAGTTGCTGCCATTAAATAATCAGCTTTGCCCACCCTGGTGAAGGAGAATTTACTTGTATATTTTATTAATTAATAAATAAACAAATAACCAATGCAAGCCCCAAAAAATTATTTTTTTTTCTAAAAATTTCCAAGCTTTGATTAATTTCCTCTCTTTAGATTTCACCGATGGAAACTTGGATTAAAACATAATCACGTTTAGTTTGATTTTGATTAAAAATAATCTTAATTTAGCCTCTTAGTTAAAAAGCTGAGTGGCATAGAGCTATCGTTCTAGTGTTTTTAAGGGGACTCACGTGTCTTTTTTAAAATAAAATTTAGGTAGAGGTAGACAGTTTGCCTACTAATTTGTAGGCAGAACATATATGGATATCCTTAAGTTATTGTGGGGTAGATATTTAGACTATGCTATTATAAAATAAATGTAATTGGTCCCGTAAATATCTAACGAAAATAAATATCTACACTATCCTATTATAAAATAAATATCATTAATACAGATAGAAATTGGATGTAAATATTAATAGACCTATCATTGTACACATATCATTAATTTAGAAAAAAATAGTCTTAATTTAGATCTGCCCACTAGTTGCACCTACCATTTGAAGTTTGTCAAATCGGTGAAAATTATACATCTTTATCAAAATGAGATGTTTGATATGTATCTAATATTTAGGAAAATAATTATTGACGTGACCAGTATGATTTAGGCAAATGAAAATACGATCCATGTGCCCAAACTTATTGCTAAATCATGCTAAGTTGTTCAAATTATATTTATAAATAGATCATGAGATGATAATAATATATTAATTTTTTATTGATATAGTTTTGGCCATTAAAATATTTATTTTAGAAAAACATGAAAAAAAAAAATGAGCTTGAAGTCTATCCTAAATTTACATACATTTTTTTTTTAAATTTTCGAGTAGTTTGGTTAACTAATTATTCAAATATTGACTAAGAGTCAGTTTGGGAATAATGTAATTTTTAAAATAATTATTGTTAGTTGTGTTGTACAAATAATCAGCTGTGTAGAAAATCAGTTAAGTGTTTGGTAAATTTTATTTTCAGAAATACTGTGTGTTTTGAAAGTAATTATGAGCGTCAGATAAATCTTAATATTAAACTGTTGTGAGAAAGAAAATGACTAAAATGTACATAATGTAGGATAAAATTTACTTGTACATATAAAAACATATACATACAATATTTTTAATTGTATTATAATAATTTTAACTAAAAATAAAATTATAATATATTGATATATATTTTTTTATTTTTATCTTAAAACAATTGATAGTTAAATTTATAATATAATGAAACAAATTTAATAATAATTTCGACCAACCAATTGATTTTAATAAATTGATATTATGAATTATAATAAAAATTTATTAAAATATTAATTTTGTTTCCAATTTGAACAAGGATAATTTTGGCTTTAGGTAAAATTTTAAGGATATTTATAAAATTTTATTAAAGAACAAAATTGATTCTTAAAATCAAAATATAAAAGTTGTTCCTTCATTACTTTTTAAAATGATAAAATCAGTTGCATAAGGGATTGATTTTAACAAAAATGATTTTGATTTTTTTATCAAATACAAAAATTAGATTTTAGATTTTTAAAATCACTTATAAACCTCCCAAAAATAGTTCTAAACGGTACCTAACTATTCAAAGTCAAATTTAAAAGAAAATAGAAGTTAAAAAATTAAATAAAATTTTAACCACTTTTTTACCTTAAATTTTTTTTTAAATGTCACCGTGGATAAGCAATGAGTTTGTGATTTAAAACAATGAAATAAACCAATTCAAGCCAATCAAGAACCGTAAAATCAACCAATGAAATAAAAAAAAAAAAAAATTAAGATCAAGAGGGTTTTGCCGACATATGCTATTATTTAGATAAAATGATAACGACAAAGTAATAGACTGCCCGGATGCGTATAATCTTTCACCAAAAGCCACTTGGGCAAGTTGATTTATTAATGGACTTGTGCAGTTGCCAATTCAAGGTAATTTTGAACTTTCTAGTTGCATAATCTACGGCACTTGATTGGTAAGCATAACGAAGAAAAGCAAAAGTTATTGGAACCCAATCGGCGGAAGGGAAAGTGGCTCTTGCTTGTACAGCAGAGTTAAAAAGTATTCTAGCTTTTTTTTATCCTGAAATGTTGCTTTCAAATTGATCACGAGTAGGAAAGCTCATGTACATTGAACTTAGTTTAGCTATCCTTTTATTAGGTTTAATTTTGACCATTTAAAATTAATTTATGTTAGAATTCTCTCATAATCGAAACTTCTCGTAAGTAAAAATTTATGTGAATGATCAATGATTAATAAATAAAAAATTAAAAAAATTAAATCATAATCATACATAATATCTATAAAATACATAATACAAAGATCTTTAAAAATTTACGAGAACTCAAATAAAAAAAAAGATCCTAATTCTCGTTGCCTCTTAATTTTTTAGTTAACGATTAACTCAATATTTAAGATTGTATAAGGTGAGTGGTATAATAGGTAGTGTTTGATAACACAATATTAACCAATTTATGCCTACTCTCATCAATCTTTCTATTAATTTTATTTTAAAGATAACTTTCAACGGTTAACATGGTATAAGATGAGTGGTATTAGGTCATCGGTATATCAATTAATACATATACAAAATTAGTTCTGAAAAAGGAAAATTTTGTTTACGATAGCCATCTTAATCCAAACTTCAAAGTCATCATCTACGTGTCATGAAATTAAGTCTTAGTTACGACACAATAATAAAATTAACAGCTCAATAGTTGATGTACTAATCAATTCTTGTCTAATGAAAATTATATGTCATTAGAAGAATGATTAAAATAATTGCTTTATTATGAAGTTGGAAACTACTTCAAATCGCTTGGACACGTAGCTTAGAATATCCATACAAGATTCTTTAGCCGGTACGCCATCAAAACTCAAATTAAGGCATATCAAAACTTTATGAATAAATGTTTGAAAAAAAATATGCTTAATGTTTTCTTTCAATAATATAGTAATGTATTTTGAAAATTTATCATGCAATCTATAACCTCAGTTATGTTCTTTTAATGCTATTTTAAACACATTTCATGCGTGGAAAATATTTAAAGTAATAGTCATTGTTTTGATATATTCCCGCAATTTTGATTATTTGATGACAAATATATGAAATTTTTAACACTATTTACACGGTCAAGATTCCGTCGTAATTTGATTTTTTTTTTGTGTAAAATACATATGAATAATTAGTCGTCGGTAAATAAAAATATAAAGAAACTTGAATCTCAAATATTTATTATTAATATTACACACACATATATATTTTTAAAAATTTGGAAGAACCGAGATTGTGGAGAGGATCGTATCTCATAATCTCTATTAAAATAAAACTATCTGCTCAAATACAGATGTAACAATTATGGTGACGGCGATTGATTTGCGTAAGCTGGACTCATGAATTTGACAATCTAACGTCTTGAATAAGCATTTGGTCTCACTGATTCGATAAATTTTAGTCCAAATTCCACCGACTCAATGGACCAAACCATATGAAATTTCCCCCTTGGAATTTATCGGTCGTTATCCAAAAAACTTGAAGAATTGGTCAATTGATAAGAAATTAGTATGAAATTCCTCGAAACCTCCAAGTATTTATTATTTCCATTTTGAAAATATTGCTTTTTGGGTCTCCCTCACAAATAACTTGGTCAATACGCAACTTCCATAGATGAATTTGTACAAGTTTGTTTGTGCTTCACGTTCGATTGAATGTGATAATTGAATTTGTGTTGGACTTGTTAAACATATTTTGATTGGGAATAGATAGTGTAAAAATAATACGCTGAATTAGAAACAAATATACTTTAAACAAAAAACAAAAAAAAAAGGAATTGAGAGTTTAGTTGCTATGATGATTTTGATTCGTAAATGCTGTAAATATATATAAATTTAATTTTATATGATTTGGGAGACGGTAAAAATTTTTGTGTGAAAACAATAAATTCGTAAATGCTGTGATTGTATAAATATGAAAGAAACTTAAAACTTTTCTAGAAAAATATTGTTTGTCATGCATGTCATAATCTAGAGTTATCCAACACAAAACTCCGTATTTAGTTGTGCTTTTTTGTCTCATATTTTTCTCTTCTTTATCTATTAAAATTATTTAAACATTATTTTATTATTTAAATTCATTTTAGGGAAATTTTTTTAGCGGTCCATCATTCTTAACGAAAATAAACAAAATTTGGCCGTGTATATTAGCAAAAGACCACTATACCCTTTAAGTATATTATTACATAAAAGGAAATTTCAATGTTTAGTTGAACTTTCACTGGAAGTTAGATGAAACTGGAAGTTAGATGAACATATTATATATATATATATATATATATATATATACACACATGTGTAGTAACTGAACCTTTTTTTTTTTATCTGTACCCACGTGAATTGTAAAATATGAATAAAGTCTAAAATTTGAAATCAAATGTCGACTGAAAACAAATGCTTGAAAAACATTCGATCGAGTCCCTTCGGGCATAAAATGAAAGAATAGAATGAGATAATAAATATGGAAATAGGATCCAGTGCAGAACATTTGCCAAACAGTGACACACGTGTCATTATCCCACTAAAACAGAATCTGAACTCCTCTTGCCTTCGTCACATAAATCATAATCCTAACAAATCAATAATCTTTGGTCACATAAATCCTAATCTTAACAAATCAATAATCTTCGTAACCTACAAGCAACCCAACAGCTAAAACCCTAGAACTCGTTAGACTCCTAAATAACTTCTTAATGAGAGACCCCTTTTTCCAAATATAAATGCATTAAAAAAAAAAAAAGGAAAAAAAGAAAAAAGAGAAGCTTCATAAGCATCTCACAGAAAAAGGGGGCCGGTCTTTGTTTTGAATTGAATGCGACCCAAAAGCCACCACTGCTTTAAATATGAAAACGCTTGTAGTATTTTCTTGCAACTTCTCTTATTATATTTATTATTATTATTCTTTTGATTTTTTCAATACCAAGTTTCTTCTTCTTTAACAGAATCACACTCCTTCTCCTCTTCAACCTCACCTCAACAGAAAGACAACCGTAAAATCTTTTTTTTTTTTTTCAAATTCATTTTTGTTTTGCATAAAGCAAACGCTGCAAGCTTTGTGTTTTTTCAAACAAGTGAGGTTTTCGCTTGTTACCCAGGTAATCACATGGCCTTTTCTATCTGTCCTTCTGTTTTGTTATTGTTTCTACTGGCTTCTTGTTTCTCTTTTTTTTTTCCTTTTTTTTTTAATTCTAGATAATTTTTGGTGCATTAGTTTTCTATGTCAATGGCGGGGTTTGATCCACGGAATTTTTTTTTTTTTGTTTTTGTAATTAAGACATGATTTTCTGAGAATTTAGAATTGGATGGTTTCTAATTATTTGTTTCGTTTTGATATGGAAATTTTTTATGGGCAAATGGGTTTCAATTTTCGGAGTCTATTTTGATTTGATGATGCTGAAGTTTGAATTTTTGCTCACAGTTTTGTTGACATAGACATGGGCTCTTTTATTATTTTGCTTTAATGTAATCTATGCACTTTATGTCCCTTCAAGCTTGTACATTTATGTTAACTGCTAGATCTAGGATCCTTAAGTGTACTTTTGATTTGATATTTTTACATCTCCATGTTGTATTGATCAGGCTGAATCCTGTATTGGAGGCATAGATTCTCTATGGTGAGCTTTTTTATCATGATTTTTTCTTTTTATCGTCATTTGAATCAAATTGATGAAAGTTAAGAAAGAAGCGCTATTTTCTCTCTAATGTAATTCAGTAATTGGTTGAAATCAAGAATCAAAATGGTTTGCTTTTCCTTTTAGTGATCTTGTACGTGCTGGTTTGTGTTCATTAGGGGGAAGCTCCAGCTTTCATTGTGGACAATCTGCAGAATGGCAATGGATTTTCAAATGGCTTTAGTTTAAAGTCCAGGGACCGTGAAACAACCACTGTCATTGGTGACAAAACAGTAAGATAACTAATTATGTTGATACCGAGTTTTTTAAGAGCCGTTTGTCTTAATCTTCCCATCAATTAATGATTCTTTGCACAATTTCTTGACAGTATGTCATTGCTGGGTCTGATGAATCAGTTGGAGTTAAGATTTATGACAAATCTACTGGAAACTGGTGAGCTTGTAGCTTCATCTATGTTGTTACTTTGGTTTGGTTTTGGTTTAGGTTTAATATTTTGGTTTAATTGATTTCTGGTAATATTTGCAGCTTGATTCCCACTGTGCGGGGAATAGAGCCCAAGCCATGTAAAGGCCATTCAGCTGTACTTCTTAATGAAGACCGAATTTTGGTTATCAAGAAGGGTTCAAGCTCAGATGACTGCCTTTGGTTTCTCGAGGTTAGCTTTTGGAGGAATTAGGCTATTCCTCAGTTTGTTGAGACCTTGTTTAATTTAGGGGCAAAGCAAATAAATGACAATTATGATTAGAAACACTTTGATTTTCTTGTTATTTACTTGTTTTGGTTCTATTAAATATTGGTAGGTGGACACTCCATATGTTAGAGAGCAGAAGAAAGTGGTAGGGGCTGAGGTTGTTGCCTGGAGTAAAGGTGTGATTGGCAATGTTGAGAAACCAGTTGTTATTAGTGGTCCTTCTGGAGTAGGCAAGGGTACATTGATATCAATGCTCACGAAGGAATTTCCATCCATGTTTGGATTCTCTGTGAGCCACACAACTCGTGCACCAAGGGCCATGGAGAAAGATGGAGTGCATTACCACTTTACTGAGCGATGTGTTATGGAGAAAGCGATAAAAGATGGTAAATTCCTCGAGTTTGCCTCTGTTCATGGAAATCTTTATGGAACCAGTGTTGAAGCTGTTGAGGCAGTAGCAGATGCTGGAAAGGTAAACAGAACTTCCATATATTTTATATCTTTGCTAATGACACTTAAGCACAAACATTGAATATTAGACATGGGACCAAGGTGTTCTTGTCTTTCATGCATTGCAGTGGAACAGCAACTTTTAAATTCACCAATTGCATTAGTCATATATCTTTTGGATGTTGTAGAGATGCATACTTGACATTGATGTTCAAGGGGCGAGGTCTGTGAGGGCGAGTCCTCTTGATGCTATTTTCATATTTATCTGTCCACCTTCAATGGAGGAGCTTGAGGAGCGCCTCCGTGCAAGGTAAATACAGCTACTGAGTTCGATCTTATATTATTCCAATTTTTTCTGTGTACTGGTTCTAACTTTTAATATTGTAAACAGAGGAACTGAGGCAGAAGAACAAATTCTAAAACGACTCCGAAATGCCAAGGAAGAGATTGAGCAAGGGAAATCCTCCGGCATCTTTGATCATATATTGTACAATGATAAACTTGAAGAGTGTTACGAGAACCTTAAGGTAATTTGCTGCTGTTTAATGCAAATTTCTGATAATCTTATTATATTTCTTTTTGCTTTCATATCCTGATTTGACATCTCTGCTTTGTATAGAAACTCTTGGGACTTGATGGGAGTATTGCTGCAAACCATCAAACCTGTAAGAAAGCCCCTTTATTATCCTATGCTCTTATTTTGTTTTATTCTTTAAATAGATGTTGAATATATGTAAATATGTTATTTCAGCACCCAAAGGGATTGATTTGCCAGCTGACCATTCAGTATCAAAAGTTGATAACAAAGTCATCATAAAGTGTGCGGCTGCAGAAGGAAAAGCATCAAAGAACTTGTAAGCTGCTGCTTCTTTTTTTCCCCTTTTTTGATAAAGTACCCAATGATTGGATTCTATACTAACCGATCTATATGTAACACAGAATCGTTTTGGATGTATCCTCACTGAATGGCGGAGCACCTGGACGGACTAGGGGGCTGCAAGTTTATACAGTTGATTCATTTTCGGATGGTTTAAATGGGGTCAATAAGTTGAGCTAATAGTTCCCATCCTCGTCGACACTAACATGGTCTCTCATTTAAAATATTTCTCTAGAGCATCTTATATAATTTAGAAAAAGGAGCCTTGATGAAGCTCTAGTTGTGATTTCGTGAGACTACGACATTAATTTATTTCAATTTTTTTGTCTCCACGATTCTTTGCTCGTTTTAGAATAGAACTGACCTTTAGTGTTTTGAACGATTACTATTCCCAAATGGGCAATGAAAGATGATTCATGATTTGTACGGCAAGAATTACAGTAAGCGAAATGCACGCTGGGGCGTTCAAAGGATCAGGTTGAACAATTGAGATACAAGTAGGAAGTATGAGTAGTGAACATTGATCATTCAGAAACTAGTATCACATTAGTGCAACATTGGGGGGAACTCTTCTTCGGGTGTAGGTTAGAACACCAGTAAATGTTGCATGTTCTAAAATTCATCTATTTGAATAGCTTGTGCTGTAGATTGTAGAATAGATATTTTTAGACTAGTAGAAGCTGGCCGTTAATGCAGTTTTTCAGTTTTGATTCTTGAAGCTTCCAGCAAAAGGACATGCTAAATTGGCATGGTACTGGAATCAGAAGACTTTTTCTGGCAATGGCGCATCCGTGAGGGCCTAAACTTAAAGTGGGGTATGTGAATTGTGGGTGATAAAGACTTGTTGTAGCTGCTTTCTTTTCTCTGTTTGTGTTTGAGGGCAGCACGGCCATTGGTCAGCTTTTTTCTTTGCTGGTTTTGGACAAGTGGGGCTAAAAGAAAAATGCACCCATCCACTAAGCTTAAAATTTTTGTTTCATTTTCAATTCATAAGTGTCTTTTTTTCTTCCTTTTTTTTTTCCCTGAGGTCTTTATTTCTCCACATATATAATGCCAAACTTGGGGTTTGGCATGACCCATTGGGACTCACTCTTTTGATGAGATCAGAGATTGAGTCGAGCTGAGAAGCTTCTTTAATTTACTTGCAATTGACAAATGCAATTCGGAATCTTTCAACTGACTTTTTTCACTTTTTTGGCCTTTTCAAGCGTGGGACAGAGCAACACCAGGCCAAGTTGGTGTGTATGATGACTGTTAGTAGGACCCACTCTATCACATGATTAACCGAACTTATGATACGCCGGCTTTGATTGAATAGAGGGTCAGGGGTGTGTTTGGACAATAATTGATGAAAAAGGATCGCCTTTGAATTTGTTGCACAAACAGTCTTCTGACATGCAAAATAGTAATTATTGGCAATTAGAGGTTATCTAGAGGCTCTTAATTCATACAAAGATAATATATTTCATTCAGCGTCCACCAAACAGCCCTTTATGGGTCGTGGAAAATTTCGAGGAACGGCCAAGGACACCATTGGAAATTTAGAAAAGATAAAAATCTGATCACAAAGTCACAAACTGAACTCCGAAAGGTGGCAGATCAGAATTCAGGTCAGAGGAGCCTAATTACGGGCCCCTACATGATCTAAAATGGGCCATATCACGGACAGCTCTTGCATTTCAGTGTCCTTTCACCGACTCGTGTTTGCCCACTTTACAGAGTTGTACGGATACGATATATTCATTATTCTCGTATGGATGGGCTTCAAATCAACTGCCTTAAGCTCTACAAATGGGCCAACGTTGGCCCAAAAACTTATCACTCATTGGAATTTCAATCATGTGTGCGCCGTCAGGCACGTTATTATACGCGCTGTGTCACATGATCATTGGGTGGCGTCTTATACCCCCGACCAATAATCAAGTGAAATGTGGGCCATTGCCCACAAGCGCACTTGGTCAGATTCACTACTCATAGCTAGTGGGGAAACCACAACGTTGATTTTGGGCTTGCCAAAACATATCACAAATTCAAATTTTTCGTTAAAGACTAATTTGTAACTTAAAATTTGAAGTTCATGTTAAAAATCATGAATATGTGAAAAAAAATTACAACAAAAATAAATTAATAGTATTCCGATCTTAAAATATATGAAATAAACTCGAGATAAATAAAAGAAGAAGAAGTCAAGCCTTGACGTACTCCGTTGCTTAATTGTCATTTCAGTGCATATTTTACATCTGCATCATTTGAACCAAAAGTAATTATGTTAAAACAATAATTTTTAAACTACAACCTTTATTCAGTTATAATCTTCTCATAATAATAAAACTAATTTGGTTTTAATATTATGACTACAAAGAGATTCTATTGTATTATTAAAAAGAGAAGAAAGAGAGAAAGGGGGCGGAGGGGGGAGCCACAGATGCTCCACACTAAATCCACACTAAATTTTGTTCAACTTATTATTAACTTATTCACTTTTCTATCACATTGTGTCGACTTCTACCGTATTAACCCATGAATATGAATGAAGAATTTTTAGGCAATACTTTTGTCTGTTCAGCTTATTTTATTCAAACAAACACTGCCGTCCCGACATGACATGAACCGGCCATTTTCGATTGTAGATTAATAATCTGGCACGACCCAAATGTTTGGACCCAAATGCTTGGACCCAAATGTTCTACCACGTGCACAATGTTAGCACATCAATTTTATTTTTATTTATCATTATTATTAGATTACCAAGACAAAGCATAAACGAATATCCACAATGGTCAAAAGTTTTTATAATAAAAAGTAGCTGGGGAAAGATAAAAATGTCAATTTAGAATCAGCAAACATCATAAATATTAATTATGCAGACGAAAGGAGATAACACAATATACCTTCACACAATGCTCAACACCCATTTTGTACAACCAAAGGAAACATCTTACAATAATAATAAAATTTAATAAGCCAATCTCTCACTAGTTTATTTCCATTTCTGTCTTCCTCTTCTCCCTCCGATAAACATAACCGAAACCAAGCCAAGAATGATTTGCCTGCAAACCAAAAAGTGAAAATACATAACGAGGCCTGTTTCTTTCAAGTCGATTAAGGGTCAATGACTCCAGCTTTCTTACCATCCGCCATGGTTGAAGGAAGGTATTTTAGACGTGATGCCTGGATCCTAGGGAGTACAACATATGATCATATGTCTGCAATGTGAGGGAATCTATACATATGCACTGAATATATATATATAATACAGGATATCCATGCTGGAGAGACCCTTTCACCGCATTGTGAGGAAAGTTCATTTGATGGTCAGGGCCCTTTGTTGAGCCCTGCTTGCCACAATTCTTTCACTTTGCTGCCCCGAGAAACCTCCTTCTTCCACCTTATTATCTGGAAGCGAGTGATACTTGAACAACTGAAATCCCTGATGATGTGGGAAGCATCCATTACCGTTGCCTTCATAATAAGTCTGGCCATTGCCATTGGCGCACCTTTGTTGCTGTTGCATTCTGTGCGCTTGGAGCTCGGTTACTTCTCGATGACCAGGGGATGCATCAGTAGTACTCCTGGAGTATTTGGTTGCCACAGATTCAGAGCTAGAGGAGTTTGGTGGTGGTGTTGAAACAGCAACATTCGAGCTGGAACCATTGGTAGGTGTAGCATTAGAAGTTTGACTATCAAGCTTTTTTGTATTCACAAAACGACCTCCACAACCTCTTGCCCGTCGCATAGCATGTAAATGTCTGGACTCATGAAGATAGGGCTGTTCAACAAGACAACAGAAATCATGCAACTGTAGAATATAGAATATGAAGTAGACTTCCTTTGTGTTTCATCTATGAAGTAGACTTCCTCTACATAAATTGAGTTGAGCACTACTGAGTACCATGATGAGAGATGGCACAGAGTCTTCAAATCAGTTTTTTATCAAGCACTAGCACAGGCTCCTTATCTCACACTACCTTCCCTGCTTTCTTTCTCTTATTATAACTCGAGAGGCTAATTTTGAATTTTCTGTTCTATTATCCATCAGATTAATCATTTTTCATGTCCTCTCAAGCAGTAAAAGTATAATATGAAGTAAAAATTTGTTATGTTGGACAGGAACCATGTTAAGGCAAAAGTTCTTCACCATTTCAAAGGAATTTGCAGGATAAGCTCAAACACATTTAAACACTAAAGAGTTGAGGATAATATAGCTACCTTCTCCTGAAATGGTGTCAAAAAAATCAACTGCATAACAGCCTCTCTATGTTCAGGTTGTCAAATTGATGACAAGCAAAATTCCCATCAAGCATATTCATGACACATGTACATCTAGGCAATCTCTAAATAGGATGCAATTAGGTCAGCTTTTTGTACCTTGATCTCACATGGATCTTCGTAAAAGCAACCAATATTGTGGCCAACTAAAAGTATTTAGCTCTTTGTTATTGGTTTTCGATAACTATATCCACAAAGAACTCTTCTCCCAATAAAACCAGTCAACTGTCGTATAAATATTTAACAAGAGCTTTCTCCCCCAAATGTGTAAAAACATTCCATATTTTCAGTCTTCACATCCCATATTTTCAGTCTTCACTCCTTCCTCAAAGACTACATTTATTCTAACCTCAATCAAAGAGTGTGCATCATGCATGTTACACTCAAGACCAACCTTCCAAAGCTAAAAAATTTTCGCCCCGGGTGGGGGGGGGGGGGGGGGGGTGGTGGCGGATACCGACTCATGAGCTGCATTACCTAAAATAATTTTTCTTTTGTAGGTACATAACTACTGTTCTTTGTTGTCTATTTCTTCTATATTTATACCATATCATCTTAAACTGATTATAATTTATCACCCATTGCTCTGCGAATGATGCACATGGTTCGGAAAGCTAAAATTACAAATCATTCATTTTTTAATTCAATTCAATTTATTGTTTCTATCCTGATGAGCAACAACACGAAAATCAAAAGGCAAGCAACTGCTACTTCATTCTCCCACACAAGGAAATACTTGATGATAAAAAGGCATGTTACCAGTGCATCTGTATTATATAGTGTATTTTGTGCACCACATCAGATATCACAGATTGCTTATCATGAAAGAGACTTTCAGAAAGAATGCATGTGGTAAGTACTGAATGGTGTTGTACATTAGAAGTAAACTGATAAATATACACATGCACACATAACAGACAGGGAAGATGGTACCTTTCTAACTCTTATCAGTTTCTTTTCCAGCTCAGCCTTGGCACGCAACTGCCTTCGTCTCAGAATTCCATGATACTGCTTGGCATTTACATAAACAGGTTCCTCTGCCATTTCCAGGGGCAAGGCCATTCGAGCAGAATGCACTCCAATGCTTTGAGGATGGACCTAAAGAATATCTGGTTAGGAATAACACATTCCAAGTCTTTGCATTTATTTAATAGAAAAAAATATTTAATGTCCATACTACCTTTGCAATTATCTATAGCATGTATATCCTTACAGGCTAAGCAACAGTATTTGTAAAATCTTTTTCGCTATGGATTTGTAGACCTCTTTATAAGTTTTCAGTAAGAGTCTGAAGATAAGATGCGCATAATATTTCTAACCTTTTATGTTAAATCTTTCAAACAATTAGATACATTTTGTGTTTAACCCATCAGCAAGAGTCTAAAGATAACATTGCCATCTCCCATCACCTTAAGATTTGGTTGCTATCGCATACATATGCCTTATTTTAATTTTGTTTGAAAGAACTTAATGATCCTAATATTAGAACTCTGGATTTAGGACACGAAAAAGATAGAAATGAATGATATTAACTTTCTATTTCCATTTAAAGTTGGTCTTAAGTACTTTCAAATTGTAAAAGCTTTTTCCATTGGAAATTTTAACACAATAAGTTTTTAACTTAACCGTACCTTCATTATGTTCAGCCTGATAGCCCTTCTATCAGGAAAACCAAATCCATACATCACGCATATTTTTGGCCAAATATTTACAAAAGCTGAGAGATTTTTATTTTTTCAAATTGTAGAACAAGTGAACTCCAATAAATGGGGATACAAATCCTAAGTAAAAAACATAGAGCCTTCGATGAATCTGTAAGCATTACAGTTTAGTAATTAAGCAACCAGACATATATTAAACAAAAATTTAAGAATATAAACAGGAGCAAAAGAGTTGCATACTAAAGCTTGATGTCCATAAGCAGGTACGGCTCCCCCATAATACGAATCGGAATATGGATACGATGCACATGCCTGAAATAAAGTTACAGGCTTGAGTAATCACTCTGTGGCAATAAGAACATCGGGACAAACACTGAAATGGCTATTTTTCAAGCATCATAAACTAAGCAAATGCAAACATCACTAACTTTGAAAAAGAATTAAACAGTCAGAGGGTTAAGTATGTGCACAAGAGAATGGAGACATGCATTTTGTACATCTGAATGAAAGAAAGGCAGATATTACAATAGAGTGGCCAACAAGTTCCAGCTGTGAAGGTTGTGTGAGGTATTCACTGAATGGCGGATGCATAAGGGACACAGCATGCTGTGGCGGTTGCTGTCCTCCAAATTTTCCATCTGTCCACAGAAGAATCTCTTCAGTTTCATTATAGAATCTCTTTAGTTTTATTATGTTCATAATGTGAGGGCTAGTTTTTCTCATAAAGAGAAAAGATTATATATTGTTGATCGATACATGTAGAAACCATTAAACAAGGTATATTTTATATTTCATTTGAAAATTGACATAATAAATAAAATAGGGGTGAAAAACCTTTTACAGCATAGTTAGTCAAGATAAAAGCAGAAAAAACAAACAAACAATTCTGCAACAACAAAAGGGGGAGGGAAATCAAAACGCAAAGCAATTGAATGCCAAGACCTAATACAACGAATACAACTCGTAAATAGTTGCCTCAGTATTTTGCATATCTCACGTTTTACTGCCACCAGTACACTTCCATTCTAGGATCACAACCCTTGAGCCACTTCTTTCATGTTTTCAATCAAATCCAACATGCCAAACAAATCAATCCACATACTTCAATTCAGTGCATTTAACTTACCAAAATCAAATGGGTAGGTAGTCTTAGATATATTTTTCACACACTTAACCAAACTACCTAGCAAACTCAAGCTTGCAATTTTACCTTAACATCATATAAAGCGTCTAATATAATGGTATACATTGCTGACATGACAAATACTAAAGCTGAAATTGCATATAAACAAGTTTTACACTTGTCTGGCAGGTATATATGTGAATATCCTATGCTTAGACAACAAACATTCACAATTAAGAAAAGATATTGTACAAAAAAATGGAAACCTGCTTGTGAAGCCACACTTATTAGCACTTCCTTGGTTGCATCAGTTCCCGCATCCATCCCTCTGTTAACTTGTGATTTGCTGGTTTTGGTCACTAAACCACCGTTTATTGGCTCTCTTGGCGAAGAAATATTTCCAATGCCACCACCTAACATATCTCGGGAGATACTGTCATGCCCTACACCACGCCACCAAGGTTGAGAAGAGATTGTGAATGAATTATTGCTGTTAGCTTCAGGTTCTGAACTCTTTGTGTTGGATTTATTCTGGTGCATGCTTCGTAACATCAAAAATTAACTATCCCGAGCTCTTCTGTGGGAAAAAGAAATTTCTGAGCCAGGCACAAGCAAACCGTAGATTGAGAGATTATGTTACTTTAGTGTTTGTACATTTCAATAAAATAGCCATAAAATTAAGTTTCACCCATAATCACAAGGATAAAGTTATGAACTCAATCATACCTACACAAACATTTAGTAAAGACAGGTGTACATGCACATTTGAAGTCAATAGAGAAAATAACAAGACAAAGTAAGATTTTCAAGTTGCATATAAAGAGAACTCATTCAGTTGAAAACCAAGCAGAATTCATGCAGCACAAAAATAGTGAGAATGCAAGCAAAAGCAACAATGAGCAAAATGTTGAGCGCCCGTGTGTGTGCATGCACATGACACAGCCAATTGTAGTTTACATTTTTGCATCTTTGTAGGCAAACCATCAATGCCCAACAACACGGACCATTTCTAGTGTGACGTGATAACAGCTACTTTATCCATATTGATTAACTCACAGCTGATCTGACTGGCTCTAACTCAATTTAAATTAAGAATTCCATAGGGCTTGTTCATTTAGACAACGAACCTAGCTCAATCCTTAGTATCAAGCTTGATCTCATATGCCGGCAAAACAACCTCAATTAGAGAATTAGGACAAACTATGATCCACTAAGCTACTTCCACATAGTCTTACAATCTTCATCCATCGGTTTGAAATCTAGATAATTTTTCTTAATAAAATTAGAACACATAGTCCTAAAACATAATTCTCCACAATTTCAAATAAACATACTATATTACTTGTGTAAACGATTTTGGAACTGTATTTCACATACTTACATAAGCCAAATCAAGCTTAATATTACTTATGAAGGTTAGGAACAATCTATAATAGCTCATATCAGCTTATTGGCATCCGTATTTGTGACTCAAAGTCAAATCTTTTCCGGTGGTAATGAAAATCAAGTTAAATTTTTGTTTAAGAAAAAAATTCGATAAACATCTATTTCGTTTTAAAAGAAAATCCACATCGGATCAATTCCCGGCTCCAACAACAAGAACAAAGTCATATTAATATTAAATAGTCATCGTGATCATCATAATCGTCATAGCGACATGCATGCATGCGCAAACAAAGTTGAATCATGCTCAGTTCAATGCTTAATCTTAAAAATTCAATAATATATAAGAGCAATTATTAACCAAAAAAAATCATGCAGTAAAAATACTGACGGATTATTGATAATAAAGAACATATATTTCAAGTATCTACTTGATCATAAATATTTTAAAATAATAAAATAAAAGAAAAAGAGGCAGAATAAACGAACATATTCTTCAAAACTAAACAGAGGAGTTAAGAATTAATTACTAATCAACAACAACAAATTAATTACCTCCATAAAAAAGGAAAAATCAAAGAAAAGCAAATGAAATTTTGATGAAGAAAACTCACTGTTACGGCTCCAAGAGTGAGAAATTGAAACTGAATTCGATTTGTTTTGTGAGTTTGAGAAGTGAGAGAGAGAAAGAGAGAGAGTGTTTGCTTGCTCGCTTGCTTATTGCTGCTCTTGTTGTTGCAGTATTAAATATTCTAGTAGTAGCAATAGAAGAAGTTAATGATAGAGCCAAATTTTTTGTATTTAAGAAAACAAAAAGGGCAAAAATAAAAAAAGGAGAGGTTTTAGAAACAAATTCAAAAATGGCAAAGAAGGAAAAAAGAAAAAGTGCAGCATTTAACGTCGTTTTCTAAGTCCCGCGTTTTGGAGAGGGAGATAGATTCGTGTAAAGTGACGAAAGAGGACAAGTTTTTTAAAAAAATATTGTAATGACGTCACTGTACTTACTTTTTTAAGTATGACCATGTCATGACGATCAAGTCACAACTACAAATGACTACGATTTGTTTTGAAGGTAAATAAATAAATAATACGAAAACAAAAACAAAACTGAAAACCTTTTAACTTGTTTGATTTTCCTCCTTTCATTGCTTGGTAGCCAAGGATATTGGAAAGAGTCGTGCCTAACTCACTTTCCCCTTCCGAAAATGTCATTGTTTTTAATTTCAGTGTACTATAAATATTTGAAAAGACATTTCTTCTTTATTTTAATTGTTGAAAGGTACATTTTAAAATTATTCAAGTATAATTGTTGTAAGAGCTTATTTTATATTTTTTTATTAAATTATTGGCCATTATTATATATGTGGAACATCATTAACTCTTGCAAACTTATTTTATAATTTTTTATTAAATTATTGACCATTATTTTTTATATATAATAATTTTTTAATTATAAATTTCTGATTTTAATAAAGTTAGAGATCAACTAAAAAATAAAAATATAATGCATCAAAATTTATATTTTTTTTATTTTTTAACTTATCTCTGACTTTAATAAAATTAAAAATTATTAACTAAAAAATTATTATATATATATATATATATATATATGAAGCGTCACTAACTCCTAGATTAATAATATCTATCGATTAGAAATTAGAAACAAAAATAAAAGTATTTCAACCATTGTCCACAATTCAGCGATCACAAAAAATGTAGCGAGAAAGGAGTTATAGCTTGCAGGGAATTTTTTTGACAATGATGAATGCGAGCAGGGGCAAATCCGTCCATACGGATTATTAACCAACTAAAGCACAGCCAATTAACTACGGTTAATCATCTAACCGTCAAAGTTACATCATCCAGTTTCAGTTGCATGTCCTGACAATCGATTCCACATCACCACGTGTCCAACTGCCACCAGAATAGAACAAAAAACAAAATTGACCTATGGGCCCGGAAGAGCACCAAGAGCCCAGGCCACGTGTTCCTCAAGTCGAAGCAAACAGTAGGTCGCGATTAACGTTCGTACTAACGGAGCGCAGCCGTTACGCTGTCGTGGCGTTAGGTAGCAGGCGTGGTCCCGGACTAGACGTTAGACGACAACCAGAGATCTCGGTGACGGAGACCGTCAACGCCCACGTGTCCCGCGCGAGACAAGGAGTTATAATAGGCCGCGGGAGGAAGCCATTGCGAGGGCGCCACGTGTTTAGGCGTGGAAACTTTGGGAAGGTAAAAGAGGACAGCTCATACATAAGCGTGAAGGAGCAGTAAGGCTTGGTGCTAGAGTACAAAAATGACGTGGGACCTGAGCTGTCATTAGAGAGAGACACTGATATGGTTACTTGCGGGGGAACTCCACTTTACTCACTGACGCCCTCCATCTAAAGATTTCAAGTCAACCAAGCAATCGGATAAGAATCAATATCATCACTCAATCGTATGAAAAAAGTGCGGTGACTCAGGTTCTGAAACTTTAATATGTTTACATATGCAAATTAATAAAGGAAAACGGAAAATATTTATTTATTTTTCAATAAAATTATTTTTTAAATTCTAATAAAAAAAAGTAATGAAGTAAAGTTCAAATTTATTTTCAACTTTGTGGTTAGTTAAAAAAAATTATTTAAAATCAATCGACCACTGCTTTTCAAGGTTAAAAAAATAATTTTCATTTCACTGAAGGAGTAGAAAAGAAAATATAATTTCTTTTTAAATTATTTTTTTATATGCTTTGTTATAAAACTACAATTAAATCCATTTATGTGGGTTATGCTAATAGGTATGAGAAATTATTATTTTATTGAATTTATATTTTGTTTATTAGTCAATTAACGCTTAAAATTTTGTAATCACAAATGCGATTGTATTTGTTTTTGGATTTTTTATTTTCCAAAAGTAAAATTTAATTTTAAAGAGAAAAGTTAACATTTGTATTCAAAATCAAGTACATTCATATTTCCAACCAAAAAAAAACTCCACCAATTGATTAGACATATTTAGAGAGATGGATTAGCCGATTAGAACATAACAACGTTTATGGTACACTAGATGGATTAGCCGATTAGAACATAACAACGTTTATGATACACTGATATTATAATTAAAATTTTATTAAAACTATTATTATAATTCTACTTTAACATAATTTGAATTTCTATCCTCACATAATAAAAAGGAATAATTATTCTACTTTAATTCATGGAGAGATAATTTTATTCCTACCTAATTTTCTTAGGAGAAGATTAAACACATTTTGGATCGTACTATCACGAAAAAATTTGAATAATCAATAATGATAATTAATACAACGGAGCCCCACAGCCACAATTTTACTTAGACCCCAAGTGAAAAATTGCCGTTATCTTCTTCCTCCCAACCGACCAGATTTGTTTGTAAATCAATGAATATATTGGCTTATATGGCATGGTTTTGAGTCTTTGAACATGAAATAATAGAAAATCACGTGAATCAACAGTATATATCAAAGCATAAATACAGTAATATCATTTCAAATTCCGTACGCTATAGTTGCTATAGAGTTGCCAGCTGTGCATCAATTATTGCACTAGACCACCAATTCTTATAAGTACACAGCCAACAAATGAAACAGGGGTGAGGGGGTTAGAACCACTGGCATCCCCTATGAAATCCTCTTAAAACCTATTTTTTAATTATACTAATGTTAATGTTAAAAATACTCTTTTAAACAAATAAACACTCTTTATTATTTTTTAAGTCTTTCAACTTTCAGAAAGTTTTCTTCCTCTTAAATTTATTTATTTATTTTTATAAAATCTTAATATCTTTATCTTTCTTTTTAAATTTTATATTTTGATAGTGCCGGCAGAGTGTATTATTATTATTATTTTTTAACAATCTTGATATCTCTATTTTTCTCTTCAAACCTTTTTTTTTTTTCTTTCTACAAAACTGAAAAAATACTGACTTCTCAAAATAAAAATAATCAATATGAAAAAAGAAAGAAAAAGAAAGAGATTAAAGTCCATACTAATCTCACCAGTTTTGAACCTAACCTACTGTGTACATGTACAAATTCTTTACGAGTTACTTGTTAAGCATCTTCATGGAAAGCGCTCCACATAGTTATGGGTTTAGGGGAAACAAATTTGTTAATTGTTTAATTGTTAGCACACGAGCTTTGTACTGACGTGTTGCTGGCCTTTAATAGTATGTCCTTTACATTTGAGCATATGACGATCATTGCTGCAGCAACCAAAAAAAAATATATATTATTAATGACAATATTTTTAATTTAGATTAAAACATTAGACCGAAGAAGGGGTTTTTGCGGCCGAAAATAATCCTCCCAAATAAATAGTTTTGGCTGCAAATAACCATTTTGCGGCTGAAAATGATGTATTTGCAACTAAATATTGGTGGGTGCAGTAAGTGGCCTCCCAAAGTCGAGGCCTTTTTGCAGCCAATTTGAGACCCTGCAAAAAGAATTTACAAGGAACTTTGCAGCCATAAAATTTCTGTGCAAATAAATTCAAAAGTGCTCTTAGATTTTGCTGCCACTTTTTACAAGCCAACATTTCCCCTGCAAATAACCTTGCAAACATTTTTAATTCCCAGATTAATTCCCCTACAAATTTTATAAGCTTATTTTCCATTTCGCTAAATCAGTTCATTTTTTTTTTATTTAGTAATGATAGTAAACACAATTTATTCAAAATTAATCAATGAAGTATTTCTGTATCAAATAGAATATTTTCTATATGGTATTATCTCTAAAAAATCCACCAAAGACTAGTATATTACACCAAGTGCATTATCCAATCTTATTACCAATATGATCACCACAAAAATCACATTATTGCAACTAATAGCAACAAACAGATCCATATAGAAAATCCAATAATACAAGGAAAAACAATAAAGAGTATAATTCTCTAGTTTTAATTTTCCAACGGTTCCAAACCAATTTTCAAAGAAAGACAAGAGACCTTGGTTGGCTTGGGGGGCCATCAAAGCCATCGGAGTAGCTATTGCGTCTACAGTATTGTCCTTTTTTTTTTTTAATAAAATTGATAGGATAATTAATTATAAGCACGACAATGATTCCAACGGAGTCATGGTGGTCTATATTTTTCCATTCACGTCAAAGCAATCACTAGTGCTGAACATTTGACAATATGTCAACTTGATGATTTAGAACATAGCTATTGACTTCTTTGGAAAATTTGACGGTATCCTAACTTGTATAAGAACAGACCTATTACCAGACTAAAACTAAATTCTGTTACTAAAATAGCATAGCACATTATCAACCACTTAAAGAGAAAATAACATCTAAAATACTGTGGAACAAAAGACCAAAAATAGATTTGAAGAGTAACAAGGTTAGCTATATAAGTCATCATCGACCCTCTAATATTGGGGAATCAACCTGAACATCTGTCCCAAAAGTTGCTTGATGATCATGCTGTGCACTAGAAGCACCACAACCTATTACATCAATAGATATAAACTATTACAAATAATATATTCAGACAAATCTAACTAAATTATCAAAATGTGCAATACATGTTCACTTCTATGGTGACCCATGTAACAAAACTTTCTCCCATTTGACAACCAACGAAATCTAGTGTTCTCATTGAAACAAGGCCATGATATCTTGTCTTTACTACTCCAACCTGACAAATTAGCATAGGCAGGGAAGTCGCTTATAATCCACATTAATGTTGCATACAATTTAAACATCTGTTGTTGGAAACTGAGAGATTATTCAGTGAAGATTTTTGGGCATATTATTAGGGATGTGATAGCTGTAAATGGGACATGACAGCATGTGATATGACAGGTGTAGTGTGTAGAATTAGTCAACACTATAGAATAAGATAGTATAATATGTAATTAGTTAGTTTCCTTTTTTGTGCCTTGTATTTTACCTACTTATATAGGTATCATGTACACTTAGTGTACTAATAGACAATTAATTAAATTCTTTAATTTCGTTTCCTCTTCTTTATGATATCAGAGCAAGGATTTATCCTATAATTCTTCGAAAGAAAAAGAAAAAAAAGACTAGAACTGGTGTTGCTGCACCATGTCAGAAACCACATCTAAATCTACTCCTTCTAGAACTGCCCCATTAAAGACCACATAAACCCATGTCCTTAATTTTAATTTTGATTCTCACTTTGTCCAAATCACCAATATCAAATTGAAGGGTGATAATTTCCTATGTTGGTTCCAATTTGTCCAGATGTATATTCAGGGGCGAGGAAAGATGGGATATTTGACTACAGATAACAAGGAACCAGCAAAAGAAGACCTATCTTATGCAACTCGGGATGTTGAGAAACTCTATAGTGATGACATGGCTGGTAAATTCCACGAAGGAAGAAATCAGCTCCAATTACATGTGTTGCCCAACAGCCAAAGAACTCTGGGATAACGTAAACCAGATGTATTCAGATCCAAGAAATCAGTCCAAAAATATATGAACTAACAATAAAGCTTGTTGAACTTCCCAAAGAAAGGACAATGTCACCAAGTATTTCAATTCTCTGATGAAGCTGTGGTAAGATCTAGATCTATTTAATGACTACGAATGGAAATTAACAGAGGACTGCAATTATAACAAAAAGATGGTAGAAGATCATCGTATTTACAAATTCCTATCTAGATAAAATGTAGATTTTGATGAATGAGGTCAAGGGGAGGATTCTTTGTTGCCAACCTCTACCTGCTATTGGTGAGGTCTTTGCAGAAGTAAAAAGGAAAAAGAGTCGCAGGAATGTGATACTCGGCAACAAGGGGGTTGCTGCGCCTGTCGAAAGTTCAGCCTTGGAGGCAACTACAAACAACATCTTTAATCAACAAAGGCATAATGAAAAGCCTTGCATACTGTGTGATTTCCCTAATAAACCATGTACTACTCGAGACAACTGCTGGAAGATCCATGGGAAACCTGATAATTGGAATAGCAACAAGCCCAGTGACAAAACAAATCAAGCAACCTTCTATGCAAATAAAGTGAAGACGAGTCTATTCAACAAAGAGTAAATGGATCATCTTCTTAAACTGCTAAAGTCCAACTCTTTATCTGGTACTCCTTGTAGTGCTCTTGCGCAAATAGGTAGCAATCCTAATGCTCTATCTTGTAGTCAAAATTTTGCTCCTTGGATCATTGATTCAGGGGCATCTGATCACATGACTTCTTTTTTTAGTGTGTTTAGTAATTATTCATGTTGTTATAAAAATGAAAGAGTTAGGATTGCTGATGGCAGTTTTTCACCTATTGTACGAAAATGTTAAATAGAAATTTCCAACCAAATAACTCTTGAATCTGCCCTTCATATTCCAAAATTAGCCTGCAATTTGTTGTCTGTTAGTAAAATTTTTAAAGACGCTAACTGTTGTTTTGTCTTTCTTGACTCTCATTGTGAATTTCAGGACTAGAACTCGGGGGGATGATTGGCAATGGTAAAATGGTCAACGGTCTTTATTATTTTGATAGCAACCTTTTCGAGAATAAAATTGGTCAATGCTATAGTGGTAGTGTTAGTTCAATTTGTGCTCGTGAAAAAATAATGCTTTGGCATCTTAGACTAGGACTTCCTAGTTTTTCATATTTAAAACATTCGTTTCCATGAGATGTTTAAAAATTTCGATTGTTATTCTCTTCATTGTGAAAGTTGCTATTTATCTAAAAGCCATAGAGCTACTTATTTGACAAAACCATACCATGCTTCCAAACCATTCTATTTGATTTATAGTGATGTGGGGGGTCCCTCTAGGGTCACTACCAAGATCGAAAAAAATGGTTCACTAATTTCATAGATGATCACACACGATTTTGCTGGGTGTATCTAATGAATGAAAAATCTAAAGTAAACAATGTGCTTCAATTTTTTTACAAAATGGTCGAAAACCAATTTCAATAAAAAAATTTGTTTGTTTCGTTCTGATAATGGGAAAGAGTATTTCAACAAACATCTACGGAATTTTTTTTTCAAGAAAAATGCATTTTGTATCAATCTACCTGTCATGATACTCCTCAACAAAATAGCGTTGCCGAAAGAAAAAACAAGCATTTACTTGAAATGGCTCGAGCCATAATGTTTTCTATGCATATTCCAAAATATTTGTGGGAAGATGCAATTTTGACAGCATCTTATTTAATAAACAAAATGCTTACTCGTGTTTTGCAATATATCACTCCACTAAACTATTACAATAAAACCTTTCTCCAATGTAGAATTGATTCAGATTTGCCATTAAAAATTTTTGGTTGAACTGTCTATGTTCATGTACCTAGCCAAACTTGATCCAAGAGCTGAAAAGTGTGTTTTTATTGGTCATGCCTCAAACAAAAGGGGATACAAGTGTTATAATCCTCAAACACAAAAAATTTTGTAAGCATGAATGTCTCTTTTCTAGAAAAGCAATCCCATTTTTCCAAAAGTTGTCTTCAAAGGGAGACAGAGACAAATGAAGAAAATTTTTCGGAGACAACTTTGGATCCCCTACCAAAATCTGTTTCTCTCATCTCTAGACATTAAAAAACATACACAACAAAGAGCTGATCAAGATGTGTAAAATGAAAGAAACCTTGGCAAAACTTTACCAAACATAATGGATTCACAATCAGGCGAAGAAACACAATAGATGGACGAAAATGTTCCTGCACCTGAGTATTTGGTTTATACTCGGAAGAGGACTAAGCAAAAGAATAATGACCAGCTAACCATTTTACCACAAAGTCAATCAAAATCTATGGTTAAAGGTCCAAGTGATTAAAGTAATTCTAATCTCCGTCCTATTCCTTCTAATCCTAATTCTATTTTTGTTCTTCCTTCATCTTCATCCCCTTTAATTGTTGAACCAAAAGATCACAATATTCCTATAGCCATTAGAAAAGGAGTTCGAAAGTGTACCCAACATCCCATTGCAAAGCATTTATCCAATGATAGACTATCCAATAGTTATAGAGCATTTACTTTTAATGTGTCTAACCTGTTTGTTTTAAGGACTATCAAGGAAGCCCTAGGTAATCCAAGTTGGAAGTTAGCAGCTATAGAAGAGTTGAATTTATCTGGAAGGGAATGTACCTAAGAATGTGCCTCGCCTATTTGTTTCAGGGACTATTAAGGAAGCCTTGGGTAATCCGAGTTGGAAGTTAACAGTTATAAAAGAGTTAAATGCTTTGGAAAGGAATGGTACTTAGGAGTTGGTGAATCTACCGAAGGACAAAAAGATTGTTGGATACAAATGGGTGTTTACGGTAAAATGTAAAGTTGATGGTAGTGTTGAGATGAACAAGGCTATAAGAAATGACTTATAGCGAAAGGGTTTACCCAAACCCATGGGATTGTCTACCAAGGAACATTTTCTACTGTCACCAAGATGAATTCTATTTGACTGCTTTTATCATTAGTTGTAAATCGCGGTTGGCCCTTACATCAGTTAGATGTAAAAAAATGCTTTCTTGAATGGAGATCTTGAAGAAAAAGTGTATATGAGGGTCCTTCCAGGTTTTAAGAAGAAATTTGGTGAAGGAAAAGTCTGCAAACTAAAAAGGTCCTTGTACGGCCTCAAACAATAGCCAAAGTCATTGTTTGAGTGTTTTGAGATAATTATAAATGGTCGCGGCTACTATCAATTTCGTAATGTAAAGTAGTATCTTGATTGTTTATATGGATGATATAATCTTAACAGGTAATTAGAGTTGCGAGCTGGAGAGATTAAAGAAGGGACTTGCTATAGATTTTGAGATAATAGGACCTTGGACTTTGAAATATTTTTTGGCATGGAGATTGCAAGGTACAAGGAGGGTATATTTGTTACTGAACGCAAATACACTGTTGACTTGCTTAGTGAGACAGGTTTGCTTAGATGTAAAGCAGATGAAACCCCAACAGATCCCAACTTGAAAGCTTCAACATGTTAAAGCGGACAAAGTGAGGAACATAGAACAATTTCAAAGACTTGTTGGAAGGTTGATTTATTTATCCTATACACGACTTGATACAGTGTTTGCAGTAAGTAAAGTAAGCCAATTCATGCATTCCCCAGGACAAGAACACTTTGAAGCTGTGTCCAGAATCCTAAGATATCTGAAAGGAATTCTTTGTAAAGGTCTATTTTTTAAAAAAACAGGGGCATCTTCAGGTTGAAGTAAGGGTGGGCATCGGTTTGGTTTCAGAATAAATTTTCAGTTTCAGTTCAATTCAGCTAAAAAAATCTGTTTAATTTTTAAGGAAAATAAAAACCGCACCGGAACCGATAGTTCGGTATTAGTTTTTTAGTTCGATTTTAGTTTTTCGATAACGGTTCGGATTAACAAATCGATTTTTAGGTTCACCTTAACTTGCACATAAGGCCTATTGTAATTAATGTATAATAAACAAAAATAAAATAACTTACAAATGTGTATTCGTAAACAAAAAAATTGCAAGAATTTTAAACTAAAATGACGAACTTTCAGAATCATCATCACTATTTTTAATATCAAAACTTTTTGTCCCACAATGAAAATAACATAAAATAAGTTTTTGTGCCATAATATAATTTACCAAAACATAGGGATCAAAATGATATCTCAATCTGTTGACTTTCAGTTAAGGACCCTTT
The DNA here is from genome assembly GCA_030449075.1 of Murraya paniculata. Taxonomy (NCBI): domain Eukaryota; kingdom Viridiplantae; phylum Streptophyta; class Magnoliopsida; order Sapindales; family Rutaceae; genus Murraya; species Murraya paniculata. The sequence goes on along the minus strand of JAEVFN010000010.1, from coordinate 3,713,819 downwards.
TCAAAAGTTTGCAAAAAAATTAGAGCCTAACAGAATTTCTATATGCAAACATTTTCCTAAATATTAGGCCATAATAAAATTTTATAAAGAACAAATGATATTATTAGACCGGTTCTGATTTTTTAAATTTTGACCCGAAAACCAAACCGAACCATTCATTTTTATATTCAATTTTTTAGCTTTAAAAATCGAACCAAAACCGAAAAAAAAAAAAACTGAGTCGAACTAGATTTTTTTGGTGCTGGTTCAGTTTTTGCCCCATAGGTTGAAGTCTACACGGATGTAGACTGGGCTGGGATCATTACTGATTGAAAATCAACCTCTGGTAATTATTGTACATTTGTTGGTGGGAATTTAGTTACTTGGAGAAGTAAAAAACAGAATGTAGTGGCAAAAATTAGTGCTGAGGCTGAATTCAAGTCAGTTGCTCATGGAATTTGTGAAGTTTTGTGGATTAAACAGTTACTAGAAGACTTAACAATTCATAGTACTTTGCCAATGAAAGTGCACTATGACAACCAAGGCAGCAATTGCAATTGCTCATAATCCGATTCTTCTAGGTAGGACTAAACACGGGGAAGTTGACAAGCACTTTATCAAAGAGAAGATTGAAGAAGATGTGATATGCATGTCTTATATACCTACTGCGGGGCAAATTGCAGATGTTCTCACAAAGGATCTATAAAAAGGGCAGTCTAATTACTTATTTGGCAAGCTAACTACGGAAGATATATTCAAGCCAGCTTGAGTGGGAGTATTGGAAAACTGAGAGATTATTCAGTCAGGATTGTGGGATTATTATTAGGGATGTGACAGCTGTAAGTGGGATATGACAGCTGTAGATGTGATATGACAGGTGTAGTGTGTAGAATTAGTCAACAATATAAAATAGGAAAGTATACTATGTAATTACTTAGTTTCCTTTTTTGTGCCTTACATTTTACTTATTTATATAGGTATAGCATAGAATACTGTTGAGTGCTGGAGAATGAATATTTATAATAGGTAAAATCGTTATTTTGTACTCCAAGTCTCATTAACATTTCTACTTTTATGTATTTAAATTCTTTAAACTTTAATTGTGTGGGTCCTGTTATGATTTAAGTATTTTATGTATTTCAGGAGTATTTTGATTATTTTATAATTAATGAGAAATCGGACAGTAAAACAAATAGCATTTTTGAGCTCAGAATAGCTAAAAATTTTAGAAAGGGAATAAAGGGCAAAATCATGATTTTAAAATTTTCATGGGGTCCAGCCGATATAGCATTAACCAATGATGTGGCATTGACAAATGACTTACTGGACCGAAAAATACGGATGTGGCATTGATCGATGACGTGGCATTGACTGATAACGTGACAAAATTTTATTAGATCTAAAAATGCTCACAAGCGTTGACAGATAATGTGGCAGCATATTATTGGACTAAAAAACGTGTATACATGAAATTCACCGACTCACAGCCTTTATAACTTGTTCCAGCCAATCAAAGCTTTCTACTTGGCACAAACCTGAGCGTTCGAATTATTTCTATTTAATGATCATAATTTACCCATTGTATCTATAAATAAGGGGCTTCCCTCTTAATTCGACAACTCTGAATTCAAATTTGAGCTCTATTTTGTGTAATTTTTAATGTATCTTGTATTTTAATAAAATTATCATTTTACCCATAGTTCCATTATGAGTAACTAATTTAACTTTAAGGTTGGGTTGAAAGTGAAGTCTCAACATGATTCAGGGGGCTAATTTGGTAAGTTTATTCACCATTGCTCTCTCCGATTTAATTGGATTGTTTGGATCCATCGGTGACAAATAGTAAATCTTGTCTAGATTTTGCACAGTATACCGGCTCTCTAGTATAAGATCATTACTGTTTGGTACGATGAGCACTTAACATTATATTTATTAGAGAGAAAAACTCCTCTCTAGTATTCATGGTTTGTCTTGACTCAGTGTTGACAGAGAGTGTATCTAAGTTATTTAGTGGATGATCATACCACATTATCGACAGTATGATTAATATTACCTCGCACAATGTGTACTTGACACTACATTTAGTAGAAAATTATTTCCTCCAAGTATAATGAGTGCTTGATACCGTATGAGGAGTGAAAATACCCCCATAATAAATTAATTGGAATTCAAAATGAATATTACATGACACTAAACATTATATTTATTAGAGAGAAAAACTCCCCTCCAATATTCGTGGATTGTCTTGACTCAGTGTTGACAGAGAGTATATCTAAATTATTTAGTGGACGATTTTGTCATATTGTCGACAGTAGAATTAATATTACCTGGCACAACATATATTAGCACCACATATAGTAGAAGATTATTTTCTCCCGGTATAATAAGTGATTGATATCATTTGAAGAGTGGAAATACCCCCTCATAAATTAATTAGAATTTAGAAAGAATATTAACTCGATGTTGAAGTGTTGAGTGTGAATTCAGAGACTTAAAGTGATTTATTTGTATTGTTTCATCTTTAATTTATTCCCGTCATTTTAATCACATCCAACCAATTCACAAACGAAATTAAAAAATAAACCCTACACATGATTAAATCTACCTCCTCATGGGATCAACACTAGTCACCATAAATTTATACTACCATAGATTCGTGCACTTGCGAGTACAATAAAATTTTCACAACAAGTACTAATAAAAAATTAATTCAATTCTTTAATTCCGTTTCCTCTTCTTTAGATTACTTAATGCATCATAATTTGGAAAACCTTCATGCGACAATTCTTTTAATTCATTAATCAATGGTTGTAAATATTTGGAAAACCTTCATGCGACAATTCTTTTAATTCATTAATCAATGGTTGTAAATATTTATTTATTCTTATGTATCGATCAGAGAACTTATCTCATAGGTCAATCCAACTTTTGCCCATATCTACAACCTTCAACACACGTATAACAAATGATTCAAAGAGTGAAAAAAAGAATGTATACAATAAAAACATGACTAGTGTGTATAGAAATTGATTAAGTAACTATGCTTACAAACATCAATAGTTAGTTTACAAGCTAGAATACAGCCAATTTTCATATAATAGGTGTTATAGTAAAAAGGAAAAAAAATACAGCTGCATTTCAGTTGCATCTTTTTATTTTATTTTAATTTTTTTTTCAATTTGCTTTCATTTCCAGGCAAATCATCTATACCTATTATAGCATGAAGATTCTAAGGAAAGTTACATAAATGGAGATAGTGCTTAACCTACCCTTAGAATTTAAATTTCATGACCTTATTTCAAACATATTGAATTACATGACAATAGCCTTAAATGCCTCATTGGAAATTTTCTCTATGTAAATTTTTTAAGGTACATATTAATATATTTGAGTCTACTAAACTTAAGAATTTAGTTACTTTGACAAGCCGACCAAATAAAGCAAACGCCACTTTCAGCTATAGATTCTTCAAAGCCTCCCTTTCTGAGTAAATACCCCTTTCAGCTTTTGGCCTATTCATAGCGACGTGAGATAATTTTGGCATGAGTGAAATTACAGCTTTGACGTCAGTCAATCACAGCTCAAGTAAAAGCTCAGTTGTGGAAACGACGAACTAGGACAATTTGAGTAGTGATGATCATAAGAGAGATAATTAGCACATTTTAGTTCGGTTGTAGGACAATTTACACATTTTCTAGTAAACGATTATTGCTATTGAGTTGCACTGGAAATTATATTAATATTTCCTAAAAAAGCAATAAAGAAAACATGATTCCTGTCAATGTATATGCAGTGAAAACAAAGCTCTGCGAATCACTCCAAGCAATTTCAAAGTATTCGAATTAGGCAAAATGAGACCCCAGAGCAGATAGATGGAAAAAAAGCTTCCTGACAATGTATATGCAGTAAGAAGAAAGCTCTGCTAATTACTCCAAGCAATTTCAAATTACTAGCATTAGGCAAATGAGATGCCCAAGCAGGTAAATGAAAAAAAGCTTCCTGGCAATACATATGTAGTAAGCAGAACTGAAAAAGGCTTCAAAATCTTGCTAATATGAATGTGAGGTTTCCTTAGTTTGAGGCATCTGTTACCCACATAAGTGACTATTGAGTTTAGTATTTCCGTCTTTATCATTATCAAATCCACCCTATATAGTCTCAACAGATTGACCCTCAAACGGAACAACAGAATTTTCTAGAAGTATTACAAGGGAATGTAACTACTAAGATAAATGGAAAATTAAAACAGAGAAAAAATAATAACTATAATAAACCAAATGAACTACATATGAGCTAATTCATGTAGTAATACAAATGACTTCTATCACATAAATGCACCACATTTAGAAATTTCAAGCGATTTGGTCAATTCTACCATAGGTTCTCACAGCATTAAATTAAACTAGCCCAAAACTGTCTTTTTAATTCACACAAAAATAGATGAGTTTTAGTAATTTATTAAAAATTAAAATACTTAATATATTGGGATGAAACTTTCCAAAACATAAGCACACATATAGCTCTATAACATATTAAAACTTCAGGTCATCGCAATATCGTTAAGCTAGTGTTTCATAAGATCAAAAGTGACAGTTCTGTCAAAGGGATTTACTGCTGAAGCAGCAAAGTTTGAAAAATCATCAAATCTGAACCACAAGTTTGATTACCATGAAACTTTTCAGATTTGAAATAAACATATTTAAGTTTAGAGAGCTGTTAAATTACAGCTGCTGTAACTTAGAGAAATCCTTAAGATATATCAAACTTTTGGCTTATTTCGACACCACTAGACCATTCGTTTACAACACCAAACATAGTACATACATAGTTTCTAATAAATTTGTACAACAACAGACCAATTTGAAAAATCCATTACAAATCAACTATTAGTTCAATTCATCCCAAAATCTCCAATCTTGAAATATACACATTTAGATTTTATGACCCAAAATTTCAGGTCAATCAAGTATTGTTTAGTCACATTTCGAAACAATTAAAGCTACGATAATAGTTCAACAATCCTCAAATTTTCTATAGATTCTATAAACCATTTATCATCTATTCACTTGAATAACCAATTTTTAAGAAACTCAAACATCACCGAATCATATGTACAGCAAAATTAGACATTGAAAACAAACAATTACCTTGCTTTTTAGTTTTGAAAAAACAAAACATCAATTGCCCAAAGTTATCTGCTTAATTAACAAGCTTTAACTTCCTGTAATGGTTGAGTAATAAAGAAAATAGGCTTCAAAGTCTAATTTTGCTTTAAAAATTAGGATCTTAATTTTTATATGAAACAATAACAGTAGCCTTCGGTGAATAGTGGCTAAGCGAAATGAGAGAGAAAAAATTAAAACGGATTCTGAGTGAGTTCGTGAGAGAAAGCAAGGTTAAAGTTATAAAAATTTGATTATTTTTGTATGAAATTGTTTTAACTGTTAGAGTATTTAATTTTTAAAATTAAGATTATCAGCTTAGAAAAAAGTATAAAATTAAAGTATTTTCAGGTAATTCTTTATTTTTTACTGCCAACGTATAAAAGGGCAGTAAATACCTATTTTAGCCTTGCAGCTGATTCAGTTCCTCGCATAGTGGCAGCAAAATTTTACTCATTTGTGGGCAAATATTTTTCAGCTGCAAACTTTCCCCGAAAAAAGACCTTATTTTTTTTATTTTGTAGTGTAAAATAATCATTTGTCATATAATTTAGCATGTATGTTTGGTAGATTAATCATTAACGAGTACATTGAAAAATAGTTTTATTTGATTATAGTAAAATTTTGTTATAGTAAAAATTTATTTTCAAAGTAAATTATTCAATAAAAAAATAGTTTTATTTCTTTCAACTTTCTATTTATATTTTCCATAAATCATTAGCGTTAAATATGATGCCATTTGAACCTATTTAAGTACTCATTACACTTATCAGCATTGTAGTGGGATACGCTCAGCAGTGGAGTGCGCTTAGCGATGGGCTGCCTCACACAACTAGCCAGTCGTGGTGTGCTCAGCGATCTACCTAGCATGGCCTAAAATCTAGAACTCTCTACAATTATACATGGGCTAGAGTTTTCTAGAGTTAAGCATTTAAGTCTTAAAAGATATTTGTGCAAGTTGTTAGGAAGGTTCAAGAACTAGGCATCCAAGTCTATAAATACCCAAGGCACTTGCCACTTTTGCACGCCACACCAATCACACACACACCCACTAACACACACAAGCTCTCAAGCTCTCTTGTAAATTACTCTTTTGTGAGTAAAAAAATTATATTTGGTCATATTGCTCTTACTTCTCTAGCATTTGTTGCAAGCTTTCTTGCTTGCCTAGTTTGATAAGTGTTTTAGGCTTACTAGAGTTAAGCATTTAAGTCTTAAAAGATATTTGTGCAAGTTGTTAGGAAGGTTCAAGAACTAGGCATCCAAGTCTATAAATACCCAAGGCACTTGCCACTTTTGCACGCCACACCAATCGCACACACACCCACTAACACACACAAGCTCTTAAGCTCTCTTGTAAATTACTCTTTTGTGAGTAAAAAAATTATATTTGGTCATATTACTCTTACTTCTCTAGCATTTGAGGCAAGCTTTCTTGCTTGCCTAGTTTGATAAGTGTTTTAGGCTTACTAGAGTTAAGCATTTAAGTCTTAAAAGATATTTGTGCAAGTTGTTAGGAAGGTTCAAGAACTAGGCATCCAAGTCTATAAATACCCAAGGCACTTGCCACTTTTGTACGCCACACCAATCACACACACACCCACTAACACACACAAGCTCTCAAGCTCTCTTGTAAATTACTCTTTTGTGAGTAAAAAAATTATATTTGGTCATATTGCTCTTACTTCTCTAGCATTTGAGGCAAGCTTTCTTGCTTGCCTAGTTTTATAAGTGTTTTAGGCTTACTTAACAACTTGTGTGCTAGAAGTCGTCTAAGTACCGCATGGGTTTGCTGCGCGCTAAACTCATCCCGTGACACGTTGTTGGCAATAGAAATATTCAGCATTTATCTACATAAATAATGCTATCGAAACGATAATTTCATGATCTAATCAATGTTGACACTTACATCGGCATTGGAGACTTGAAAAAGGAGCACGCATCGCTAAAATGTGCTTTGAAACGGTGAGGCATCCAGCTAACTACTGTGAATCACAGTACAAGACCACCTACACATTTGTTGGCCTTTGCTGATCTATTAAATGACATAGATGGTTCACTCTATTTGCCTCTATTTGATGGCGTTGTGGTAGCAACCATTAGGGCTGGGCAAAATACTCGATCTGATATGATCCGATCAAAAAATTATCGCATTCGGATTGAATTGTTAACAATATCTGATTGCATGCATTTTTTCCAACCTAATCAGATCTTGATCGATTCGGGTGGAACCCAACTTCATCCGAAAACTCGATCGGGTTGGCTTTAAAATAAAAAAATTAATGAAAATTAAAACTAAAGAGCCACACACACGTTACACGTACAACCTCCCTTACCCTCAGAATTCACAAACACACACACTTACACAGCCAACAGCCTCCCTTACTCAACCTCAAGGCCTCAACTTCTCAAGATCAAGAAACACTCACCACTCTTCATGGTTTCAAACACACACAACATGCATCGAAAAAGCAAGCGGTAGCCGGCCACTGGACGCGAGCAGTCCACACTCCGTTGACGCAGAAGCAGCAACCCGATTTTGTCCACAGTCACTGCCGACGCCAACCAAATCTACTACTTCGTGAGGACCACAACCAGATCTGTTGATCCATGCTGTTGCCACCACCAAATTCCTCCAATCTCCATTCGAACCCAGCAACAGCAAGGCGGGAACCCAAATCCCTTTTGAAGTTTTGATGGTAATATATTACATATTGTATATTAAATGGTTAATTGATAATTGTTGATGTATGTGTTGTTAAGTTTTAATAATAAAATCAAGACAATTCTTCTATTTTTTTTCCGTTAATTGTTAATTGACCCAAACCCAATTGGAATTATATTTAATCTGAATCCAATTTGATCCGAACTTAACCTAATTTTTTTACTTGATCTGATCCAAATATAATTCAGATTAGATCGGATCGGGTTATAAATTCAGGTTGAGTTTTGATGAATTTTTGTCTAAACCGACCAACCCAAACCATTGAGTTTATCCGAACCCAATTTTGCCCCTCATACCATAATTTTGGGGGCGTGTGCCGCCACCACTTCCATTATTTTGATGATGATATCGTCATTGCTTTGCTCAAATAATTTTGAGTCTAAACATGTAAGTGGCATTATGTTAACAACTTTATCAGGATGCCAATGATTGCATCAGAGAAATCACCAGTATTCGGCTATGGTCTTACTATTTCTTTCAGTTAAAATTTTGAATATAAATAAATTGCCTTAATTTTAGTTTAGGGGTTTTTTGGGAAATATGATTTTAAGATGGGGATAATTTTGACATTATGTATTGTGAAATGAAATTCTAAAAAAATTGATTTTGTGAAATCAAACGAGCTTTTAACGTTTAGTACAAAATCAGATTCTCAAATAATATTATTTTCAAATAGTTCCTTTTAAGAAGCTTATCAAAAACGCTTTAGTTTGTTAGATAGTCAAATAAGTGGTTATTTGACCATCTAAATCCCAAACATGCTCTAAATGACATACTTTATTGTATTGCATTATAGTATTGTACTATGGTGTATTAAGATAAAATGGAATATCATATTTGGTAAAATATGAACTATAGTATATGTAATAACATTTTATATCATTACTGTATTAATATTACTTTTAAATTAATATTTTTTAAATTTATTAATATTTAAGTATTTATTATTAGAGCTCAAAATTTATTTATCTTTAATTCTTAAATTTCAAGAATAATAAAAAAGATCTTGAAATTTTTCAAAAATAAAATCTAAAAAAATAGTGAAGAAGTTTTTTAATCACTTCTATTAGAACTATTACAAAAACAAAGAAACAAACAAATAAGATCAATAATATTTTCAAATACAATATTTAGAATAGTAGCCCATAAAAAGTTGAGATGATGAGTTGATGATCATATAATAGATATGAACTTTGTATTTTAAGAAATTAACTTTTTTTAAATAAACCGATGAATATAATAATTTTCTTTGCAGAGAGGAAAGTAGGAAATTTTTTCATCTATTGATAATTTGAGATTATAAGGTTTCTAATAGAAATTAAAAGGAATACTAATTAAAAGTCAAAGATTCTAAAGTTAAATAATAAAGATTTTTAGGAAATTGAAAATGTAAATTGTTTTTTTTTTTTTTTGGAAAGACTAGTAATTAATGAATTATTGGTTAGATAATATTAATAATTATGTCACTGAAACACAAAGGCTACTAAATATGGATTTTCTATAAAAAAAAGTAATTGTTAATTATAGAATAATTAATAATTAGAGAGATGTCTAATAGACTTTTCAAAGAAAACATAATTTAAAAAAAATTATTAATTAGAGAATTATTAAGAAAATACTCAACAAATAAGGCATTCCTAAAATATGGAACTTTAGGTTGTTCGCTTATATTTAAAGTCACCCCTCTTAATTGGTTTAAGCATTCAAGATCTTGAAAACAAATTACACAACTTTATTAGGTAATATACTTTATGTAAATTAATCGTGTCAGAATTTTCTTTCGTGTTTCTGTTAACGAACACATTAATTATGAAACTGTTAATAAGTCTCTTGAGATTAAATTTATATAAATTAGAAACAAAAATACAAAAAAGGAGACTGCTTGTAGATTCCATGCATGCACGTGTGTTGTCCCTGTAATAATCATCAGCTGCACGAGCTCCTTCATCGGATCCTCTCATCCATGCACTAACTAATATATTAATCCATCATCCACACAGAAGCAAAATATTACATGCTTTATCTTTCCCCTCTTTAAGTTTGTGTTAAGAGAGAGAACCTAATCCCATGTGATAAAATATTGAAAATGTTTTTTTTTTTAATACAAGAAAAGAAATTGAGGCTTAAATCATAAACAAGAAATTAAAACAATTCATAGAAATATCAAACTGAAAATTAAGCTGCTATTAATAAAAATCTATGGTTTTAAATTCACAAAATAAATTCCAACTCATGTTTCTGATTTTGAAGCCAAAGTTTTCTTTTTTCCTGAATTGTAATCGAATTTAACACACTAACTACAAACAAAAAAAAAAAAATTAATTTCACGACAACCCTAACTTCTCATTAATTCATGCTATAATAAGATTACAACTCAAGTTGAGATATTTTGGGAAGCAAACAAGAAGAATATCTCAATATCTGGGGAGCTGAAAAATGTGATGGGAGACCTTTTCGATGAGAAATTTGATGAAGTTACCCTTTTCTTCATTGGAGCTGGTGGGCAAGATAATCTTTCAGGTATTCTGAATCTTTTAGCCTTTGGAGTTGCACAGCGACCGCCACTATTACTATTGAATGAATGGATAATATTGGAGCCACAAGATGAAACCTCCATTGTTGATGATTGCTGCAGCTTGGAACAATTTTCACTTCTTGCAGAAGTTAGATCCATAATGAATGGTAGCTGTGTGTGATCAACTTGTAATATATATTGCAATAGTATTTGACAAAACATGCATGAATAATGGGATTTTGTTGCAACACGGCAACAGAAACAGTACAAAAATACTATTTAACTATTTTGATAACATGGAAAAAGTTGCCGGTGGATTTCATGTAATGCCAAAATGGGATTACTGCAGCAATGTAACTGCTACCACTGAAAATAATATAAAGTTTTATTCAAACCTCTACCAAATCCTGATAAGATTTCTAAACTTTATGAAGAAATTTTTGATATCTTCGCAATCAATTTCTTTGGAGATTTCCTATATATATAGATTACTGAGAGGATATACACGCGCCTTTGTAGTTTTGTTACACATTATTGAAATAACGTGACGAGAGATAATATATTTCAAGTGATTACTGTAGCATTCTTTCATTAAATAGTGGAATGGTTCGAATAAGAAATTTTCAGAAAGGTGGAATTTTAAAATTTAACAGATGAATGATAGATTTTTGGATATAAAATATCTTAGAAAATTTACTTGGGAATGTAATGTTGATGAAAATTTAAACAAGGTTAATAAAAACTCAAATAAGATTGTTTCTAAAGGATTGTCTAAGATAGTTTGTCAAGGAAGCATGAGGTAATTGGTCTAAATCCAAAAGGATTCATTAAATTTGAGTTGATAAATGAAAAAGAATGGTACGTTTGTTTGGATAATCAATTTTCTCCATAGAAGTAATAGTTGTTGGATGTGCAAAAAAGAACTCAAATACTGTGAGATGACTTCTACAGAACGGAAGTTTTTCATCAATGTGGCCAGTAGAATCCACCCCTGAAAATTGGCTAAAAATACAGCCACGGATTCATTGACAAAGATTGCTGGCTTGGGGCCTATAATCGAGAATGCTGATGAAGGGATTATGGCGGCAGTTAAACAAACTCTTGAAGCATTGTAGAATTCAAACGAAATGGTTGCCGCCAAAAATACTTCTTTGAGGCATTTCGTCGAACAATGTGACAGAACCATCAAACACCTTCATCTTTTAACTAATAACAAAAACTATGCTTCCTGAAACCGCATCCTTTTAAATTAGCACTTGGCCTCGATATAAGTGCATCGATGTATGAAAATAATGTTCTGACCTGCATGTTACAAGCTAATTAAATAAGAAAAATCACAAAGATCACTTATACATAGAGAGTTTTTTTACCATGCAAGTACTACATATTCATGTTACGTAATCTGTATTCCTTAACAACACAACAGATTAACTTATAAGAGAAATGCAGGTCACACAAACACAGCATGCAATACCAATCATCTCCCATCATCAATTGCCATCAGTTCGAGTTGCTTGATACTGTCATATCCATCTGTTGGAGTTGTATGGCTACCAATACCATCTCCACATTCATAATAAGTACAAGTAAGGTATTCGGTCTCTTGGGCACCATTGGATTCAACATTATCCCGCAAGTAGTACTGTCCGTTCAGCGTCAGGCTCAGACGTCCTTGTAATTCCAACGCTACTTCCTTCATTGTAGGCCTTTCCTCACCTCTTACACTTATGCACCTACCCGCTAGCTTTGCCACTTCCTTCAGCTGCTCCTTATTGCCATCGTTTACAATACGATTATCAAGAATCTCAAGCAAACGATTCTGTTTCAATGAAGAAAGAAAATTCATAGCCAGACTCCTCTCCTCCTCAGGCTTATCTGACAAAAGCGCCATCTTTCCTGTCAGGAGCTCCACGAGAACAACTCCAAAGCTGTAGACATCACTTTTGTCTGTCAACTTGCAAGTCTGCAAGTACTCAGGATCCAAGTACCCAAGAGTTCCTTGCACCACTGTGCAATTTTGAATTGCATCAATTGGAACCAATTTTGAAGCACCAAAATCAGAAACCTTTGCGGTGTAATTTTCATCCAAGAGTATGTTGGCAGATTTGACGTCTCGGTGAATTATTGGAACATTAGTTTCAGAATGCAAATACGAAAGCACTCCTGCAGTTTCTGCTGCAATCCTCAAACGCCTTTCCCAGCAAAGGTTGCCTTTCTTATGAAGTTGCTCGAAGAGGGTGCCATTTCCGACAAATTTGTAAACTAGTAAAGGCACTTGTGTCTCCAAACAGCAACCTAATAACCTTACCACATTCCTGCGGTTGATCTGCGAGACCACAACCAGTTCATTGATGAATTCATCAATTTTTGTTTGATCCACGATTTTGGACTTCTTTACGGCGACTGGAGCTTTGTTTGGTAAAAATCCTTTGTATACCAAGCCAGAGCCTCCGCGGCCAATCACGTTGGCATAGTTGTTTGTCATCGTCTTGATTTCTTCTTCAGTGAAAATTTTTGCTTTTTCAGAAGATCGACCATGCAATTTAGAGAGCTCCTGTCGTAGAATACTTCCACCATTTTGCTCAAAGAATTTTTCTTTAAGTTTCATGTGCCGTGTTCTCTTCCACAGAAAGTGAAGCCAAGAGATGCTCATAGTCGCAACTACAAAGCTTATGCCAACCCCTACATGTAAATTAAAGCATGCAAATTCCCAGAGATAATGAGCTGGAGAAACTAAATTTAAGAGTATAACATACAACGTTAATTAATAACCTTCTTATCCATCATTATTTTATAACTTTAGGCTTGTGTTTGGCTGCTTAAACATGCACTTAACTTACATTTTAGGCAAAAAATTATGCTCTGAAGTAGAAACATGTGCCTGAAACAAAAACTTCGTTGATTATCTATATAATTCTAGAGCACAGGATTATAGCTAGGACAGACCAATCTTGATTAATTCTCCCTCACCAACCTTGGAGGGATAAGTAATTAAATTTTCCAGAATTAAAATACAAAATTTAATATTTAAGGACAAAATTTTAACCCCTAGTATGAAACTTGCACCCCCGTTGTTTTATTGGACCTAACTGTAAGACTAAGCTAACCAAGGGTCAAAACTGCAATGTAAAAAGTTTAGAATGTAAGCTTAAAATAAATTTGGCTGACAAGTGCAATTTTAAAAATTAGAACCTGGCCTCAACTATACAGAAGATTTTACCTACCCCTACCATAAAATAAATAAATATTTAATTACAATCACATGGCTTTTGAATTCTGTGTGACTTCAACAAGTGTGCTAAAAACACCCAATCATTAACACTTGATTTTTGTGTCGTTTGGTTTAAATATACAATAATGATAGAGCCACAAACAGTTTTATACAAATTAATATCTACAACCTAACGTGTTATGAAAAGATTGGCTGAAAAATGATAATAGTTATCTTTTTTAATTATGTGGACGCGCGATAATTTTATATAACCAATCCCCTTATGCCACATCAGTTTGTATATACTTATTTGTACAAAATGGTTGTGGCTCTATCATTACTCTTAAATATATTATTCTTTTAAGACCTTATTCAATGTACATGAAAAAGAAAACAATAAATAATTTTTTTTTGGTTTAAATATTTTATTCTCTTAAAATATCATCATTAACCACAGTTGGATTTTCTCCCATATCTATTAGAAAAATAAAAATTAATAAAAAAAATTAAAGGGCAGCAAATTATGTCAAAAGGTTCTCAAACATGCAATAAAATATATTAGAAAGTTCGTGTACTACTTACCTAGAATGACCTTGATCACAGTGTGTTGATTAGGCGTACAACCTCCATTTTTTCTTCCATCCCCATGAAACCCCTTGCGGCAGCGACATGTATAACTTCCTTCTTTGTTTACGCATATTTCTTTGCAGTCATGAAGTTTTGGATCCTTGCACTCATCAACATCTGCAATTAAATGATTTTTTTTTAAAGTACTAATTAATTAAAAAAATGATTTTAAAAATTAAAAAATAGACACCCATACGAGAGAATGATTAAAGATTTATACCATGGCAACCATCAGAGAGGTATGGATTGCCTTCATAACCTTCGTTGCATTTGCAATGATAGCCGGAAGAAGTAGTGGTGTTATCCTTGGGTTCATCGCAGGAGGCATTCGGTCCACATATTTTTGCTTCTTCACATGTTTCATTTGTGGTTATTTCCCAATCAAGCACTATAGGAAAATCGTCTGGTATGCCCCCCAAGGCAAGATAATTGGAGGTGAAATGGAACTGGCTTTGATCAACAACAAACGCATAAGTGCATGGATTGAAAGACGACACATTTGTGTGATTGTTAAATCTGTATGCTTCCACCTCGAGTTTTGTCAGCCCTTCAGGAATCTCAATCTGGCAACAACCGGTGCCGATGCAGGATCCGTTGGTGACCAAGTCAGAGCTGTCGCACAAGGACATGCAACCGGCTCTGTATCTGTTCTCACCTAAGTAGCCACGAACGTAAGCGTAACTATCACAGCCAATGACTACAAACCTGTTTTCTTTGTTGGAGACGGTGAACTTGGACAAACTGAACGTAGGCGAATTGCTGACTTCCGAATTGCCCTGACTGTCGTAGCACTCTTTTGCAACGAATTGCATGACATTCATCCGACCGTCGATGGTTATGTTGACAACTTCGATATTTGACTTCCTTAAGAATGGTTTGGGTGGTTTGAAATGAGTGTCGTTACAAGTGATGCGAAAGTCTTTGTTCAGGAAACAACCAGGCTCTGTACCGAATGGATACGGGATCTCGACGTCTCCACAACGATTGGGGCAGCCAGGTTTGGCTTGAGGAGGAGCAGCAGCTGCAGTACTTGCTCTAGAAGTACTGCAGCGGCAGCCCATTGCTAGTAGTAGCAGCAGCACTAGCACCACCAGCATTATAAGTCGGAAAGGCATTTTGAGGAATCCCATAATTATTTCCTAGGTAGACAGCTGGTTCGCTTTATAGAAAAGATCATTAGGAATTAATTTGGATTTTATAATGATAGAGGAGTTCAGCTGCTATAGTTTACTTTGAAAATTCTTACCACGCAGTCTTAAATACTATTTGTTATTCATCAAATTGGGTAACTATAGCTTAAAAATTAGAGTTAATTGGACATGGTTAACTCTCATGAAGAGAGCTATGTTGCGAGTCTTACAGTTCTCTTCATAAGAGTTAGCTACGTAGGCCATAACTCTTTTAATTAAAATTTAGTAAAGTATTTAGTAAATATTTATAATTATAAATTAAAAATTAAACTAATTTACTTCTACATTTGTACAATAAAAAATAGTAATATATTAATTATTTTTTATCAAATTATTATTTAAAAATTATATTTATTATATACTGCTAATTTTTATTTCATAAATATATTATTTTTTTCATAATAACTATAATTTAAAAGATAGAACAAAACTCAATTCCATTCGGTGCCTCCAAGAGAAAATCAAAATAAGCGCACCGTGAAACACTCAAACCCGATAATGCATTTGGTCTGCTCGTGAAGACTAAGTCTATGAAGTCTTCGTGCATTGTCTAAACATTCTATTTTTCCAATTGTAACAACAACGAAACTAACCCATCAATGAACCCCACCCGACATCTCTCAAATGGATCGATCAATTCCTAGTCCGGGGTCCCACATACATTTATGTAATTGTTTTGACAAATTCAAGGAACAATTTTCTCGAGAATTATTAGTTGTTAGGTCAGCAATAAAGAATCCAAGTATTGTTCGAAGACATCTGCTTTGGGAAATATGATAAAGAATCTTAATATGGTCACACGATGGTAATAAAAATAACTATAAAATTGTGCAGCATTAATTTTTTAATTAATATTATAATACTATATGATTTTATAATTAGTCTATCAACATTATATCAAATATTTCGATTCAAGTATCAATACTCCCGTATACTTGTTTTATGCTCTAAAAAAAAAAAATTATTTGGAGAGTATTTTAATTTTTCTTAGAATTTTGTTTTATTACTTATATAGTTTAAGTAAATACGATTCTTAACATACAAATTAATATTATTTATTAAAAAAAAAAGAACTTGTTCAAAGATTGTTACCCAACGTGAATCCCGAAACCAGCTTAAATTTTTCGTGGGGTTGGCTCAAACAAAGTACCACAAGTAATGTTATTTGTGTACAAAATCACACCTGATCATTAAAAATTAAAAAAAATTATTAAAAAATAAATTCATTTACTTTATTTATCTTTGTGTATACATTATCTAATAAATGATTGACATATAGTATTAGATCTTAAGTTAGAATTTAAATATTAAAATCCCTACTATTATTATAAAAATATCCTCATGTGTAACTTTATGTATGAGTACCGTTTTTTACTTGGCTTAAAGAGATAAAATGCAATAATTAGGTGTACTAAGTGTTTCACATGGGGTTGCCATGAGAAGGTAATCACATGCGGTTGCTCGATCATTAAATATCCCCAGTTCAAACAAAGGTTGATTTGATTATTTTGATTGGTTGATCATGCTTAATGAAAGTCGCCGGTGGTTCTGAGACGTCAAAGAAAGCCGGTGGTTCTGAGACGTCAAAGAAGGATCAATTTTCTATGGAGAATTATTAATTATTGAGTAAGATGTTTTTGATTTTTTATTTAAAATCTGAATAGACATGAATTAATCTGAAATCTAAATAGACCTGAATGTATAAATCTCAATAATATATTTGTTTTTTGTCTGAATATCTGAAAATAAGTATTAAGTTATTTGTTTTTTCAACTTTAAAAAACTAAAAATATGTACTTTTACATTTGCATCTTTTTTTAATTTTGAATGTCAAATAAATAATATATATATATATCTCTAAGAACATTAATGCTATAATATTTTATCATATATAAACAAAACCACATTCAAGTAAATATATAATGATTTTAGAATTATAATATATAATTTTTTCTATAAAAATAGACTACCTAATTACATAAAAAAGCTTAAGCATAATATTTTTAATTACCGATAATGGGTAGAGATGGCCAATGGGCCGGACGGCACGTGGCACAGCACGACACTGAACGACACGCATGCAGGGCTGAGCCAGATATAGAATTTTAGACACACGGGCTTAAAAAGCACGGCATGATTAGAGATGGACTAAAGAATGACATGATGAAAAAGCTCATAATAAGCACGTTTTACTCTTTAATGAAAGTAAACTTAAAATTTTATGATTTTACAAATAACTTGAAATTGAATCTTTTAAATTCATTTAATTCTTAGTTTTAAAAAATACTATAATTGACTTATGTTTATAATTTATTAAATAAATAATTGATATCATGATTTTAATAAATAAAATTACAAATATCATGATTTTATAAATATGTATTAATGTTATTGTGAACTATAATCTATGACTCTATATAAGTCCAAGTTAACAATTAAGTTAACCCTTAAGAAAAATTTATTATTGTTGTTGTTGTTAAGTATTAACAAAGAATTCTAATACCATAAGGTCAAACATTCTAATTAATATGACATTCTCTTAATATTATTAGTTTATTATTATTGAATATGAATTTGAGTTTTGAATTTTTAATTTTATTAAATTTGAATAAAGGCACATAGACCCAAAAAAGTACATAAGTTTGAAAAAAGTACACCAGCAACTTGGCATGCGCTCTTAAAAAAAAAAAAAACTTGTTCGGCCTTTTTTCTTAGGCAGGGCACGTGTGCCAGGCCGGCCCCAAGCAAAGAAAAAATTAGGCTAGGCAAAGTACGAGTACGAGCACAAGTATGCATGAGCTTTACCAGCCCAACCCATTGGCCATCTCTAATAATGAGAGATTCAAGAATTTGATGAGAGAAACAAAGTAAGGAGGGATAGACATGAAAAAATAAACAATAAAGTAATGATATTTTTGACATTAGAAGTTAGTGGGCTAATTTGGATTTCTCTATTCAGTAAAAAGGCAAAAAAATTGGCTCATTTTATTAAGTTAAAATTATCTGAAAAGTCCTGTTAAGTTATAAAAACAAATACCCCTAATTAACTTAATTAATTAAGTTAAATCACTTTAAGTCATTAAGTTAAAAAATAAACACCCCCTAAATATGAGGTATATCAAGAATGAAACATACATTTACTTTTCTCGAGAAAACGTAAATTTATTTGGGGGGACAATGACTCATTTTTCTTTGAATTTTTTTTTATCACTTAGATCTTTCTAAAACTTTAATAACTTATGTAATTGCTAACATTAAATTATTAAAAGAAAAAAAATGAGTTTTGACATACATATTGATATTAGAAAAATAATTCAACATTGTTTTATAAATTGAAATCAATTAATCAAAGATGGTATGTCATTCGTTTTAGCAACACAGTCTTTGTTGTAATTTATTCTATTAACAGGGTGTGATTACACAAATGATTGGGAGAATGTAGATTCAAATTGTGAATCCTATTCAACATAAAAATCTACAAAAGCGCAAAGACAAACCCAATGAAAATAACAAATCAACAATAAACATCAGATATATATAAATGGAGATGAGATCAGCCAATGTTAAGAAATTCGATACACGTAAAAAGCGATTAGCCCGGCTCCTAAAATAGAGGAATGATTGTCGTGTGAAGAGCGAGTTGTCAACAATCTCAGAAGAGTTGTTAAAATTCATTTGCATCATTGAATTTGTTGAAACAAGATTATGTGAGGTGGTGATTTTTCAAATTATACTTATAACATTTGATATCTTGTCAATTCAATTAGTTTTTGTATTTAAATGAAAATAGCTTCTGAAAACGTCATGTTCCATAATATCTGTCGGTTTAGTTAAATCATTAGCTATATTACAGTTTTTAGATCCATTAAATTTTTTTTCTGCTTGTCGGATGACACATTTATTCTCTTTCTTATTTGATAATTCTCCTCAAATAATTGAAACAATTATTAATATCCTTATTTTAATTTTGTTCCACCATCTCACTGTTACAATTGCGTTGGGAAGTAACCACTCAATAAGTGATGGTGCCTGACTGATGTTCTTATTATTATTATTATTATTATTATTTTGCTTCTTCCTCTTTTCGTTACTTTTTTCTTTTTGGTGCTATAGTATTTTTCTTTTTTTTTCCCCCTCTCTCTCTCTTAATTTTATATGCTAGAGATTTATTATTATAGTATGTTATGTAACTCTCCCCCCCCCCCCCCCCCCGGCCAAAAAATAATAATAATAATAATTACCGATCATATTGAACTTATTTCTATAAGTATTGTTGACTCTGGTGAAAACAAAATTTTGGTTTAAGAGAGTCAAACTAAATAAACTACAAATTTGATGCGGTCACAACATAAAATCTGTAAATATAAGAGCCAAACGGTCAACTTTTTTGAATTAAATGGCTAAATTTCGCTTAGGACTCATTGCCAAGGATTTTCCTGGAAATTGATGCTAAGAAAACTTTATCCAGACATCATCAAATTAATGTGGTCCTTTAATTGTATTTGATGATTTATGGTCCTTTATCGAGACATCACCAATTCTTAGCCATAAATCATTATTTTTTAATTTGAGAAGAAATTTCTCACACGCTTCTTTTAAACGTTCGGTCACCAAATTAATGTGGTCCTTTAATATTGTCTGAAGCGTACAACAAGAAGATATAGTCTCCAAGACTCCATGAATTGGCAACACCATATGCAAATGGGTTGGCATGGAAAATGATATAGTATTTTATAGTATGAATTGGCAGTACCGTATGCTAGAGATTCATTATTATAGCACGTTATGTGACTCTCACTAAAAAAATAGCTACCAACGGTTCATATTGAACTTTTGTCTACAAGTAATGTTCATTGTGGTGAAAACAAAATTTTGGTTTAAGAGTAAAAATTCGGCTCTCTTCGGTTTTTTCAATTCTAGTTCGGTAGTTAATAACTGAAAAAACCAAATGGAGTAATACTAAAACTGAACTGAACCATTTGGTTTTATTTTCGGATCAAAATTGTAAAACTGGTATCAAATTGAATTCAGTGGCATTTTTGTAATTGTAAGAACTCGCACCACACACACGCACATTAACACGCTGCTGAATCACAAATTCACAATTTTGGAAAAATCCGAACCCAAACCCTAAGCTGAAAACCACTACAGCGCTGCTGGCCGAATCTTCACTACTGCTCTGCCGCTTGCCAATAACGACGACCTTTGCTTCACCAATCACTGCCGCCTGCCAATAACGAGACCTGAACACAGCTGCCAGCCATCGCTGCTTCCTTCAGTTTGATAGACATCTTACCATCTCCAGTCTACTGCTACTGCCGCTTCCTTCCGTCGCTTCCAATTTGCTGCTACTGAGGCTCGTATTGCAGGGAGCCATCTAGCCAGCCATGTAATTTAACCTGCTCTGTTTTCATAATTTATATTTTAAATATTATTGATTCATGTTAAGAAAGATGAATAACCAAGATGATAAGCTTGTAATTAGAAAAGATATCGTGACATCATGATAATTTGATTTTATATATAATTATATATAGTGATATCTTTATGTATGTTAATATTTAATTTAATGCCAATATATATAAATGGTGTGGGTGCCTACATTTTTTTTTTCATTACGGACACGCTCTTAAATCGTAGGATTTAATAGGCTTATTTTTTAATGAACCATAAAGCCATGCGATTTAAAAAACTTAAAATCTTGACTTTATTAAATCCCATGATTTAAAAGTAGACATCATGATTTAAAAGCTTGTCCGCATGAAAAGAAAAAATGAGAGCCCATGCACTAGACAAAACTCTATATATATAGGGAAATTATCACTCATATACCCTTAAATGACACTTGTATCAAACATACTACAACACTTTTAACATGTATCACTCGGGTACCCTAAGTTGTCATAATGTGTCTGTCGTCCACTAATCTGTTAGCTGCCGTTTGTAAGTGCTGACATTTCAAGGGTAATATAGTCCTTTAAGATAGAAGAAGCTTTGATTAAGAAAATAGGACATGTCGTCCTACTTGGTAAAAAATGACATGTCGTCCTAGTTACTTGGTAAAAAATGACATGTCATCTTATTTATTGGAGACAACACCCAATAAAAATAGAAGAAGCTCTGATAAAAAATGATATGTCATCCCATTTACCTAAATAAAAATGTGTCGTCCCATTTACAGGAAGACGACGTCATCTATGTGAAACAACATGGTTTCACTAGAACTTAAAAAAAAAAAAAAGGTGCTCCATGTCCGAATCTGCTCCCCTAAGCTTTAATCTGAATTTTTTAGGATATACTCCTCCAAGCTCCAACTCGAATTTTTATGGTATAATATGTATAATTGTTAATAATATGTACTCTTAATAATGTTTTATGGTAAAATCTTTAATAATATGTGCCGTTAATAATCTATAGTTTCTTATCAAAAAATGACTATTGTTAATACTAAGATCAGAAAAATTTGTATATTGAAAATTTGCCTTAATTTTTGGGGCAAATATGTCTTTTTACCTTAATTTGAGTTTCAAGGGCAAAATAGTCAATTTATCACAATTATGTTAACTTTCTAACGACAACTAACGGTTTGGTGGATGACAAACACATTTTGTCAACTTAGGGTATACGAGTGATACATATTAAAAGTGTTGTAGTATATTTGATACAAGTGTCATTTAAGGGTGTGTGTGTGTGTGTTTTGGTGGGATTCTTGGATTTCATGGCTTTTATAGTGTTTGGATTTTTATGACCCAATTGGAAAAAAAAAAAAAAATTTCTAAAAATATACATGGAGGTTTTTGTCCAACTGAATGGGAAATCAAAATAAAGAAACAGGATAGAAGCAATTTAGTAACTTAGTCGCTTTCATATCTTTAAAATTAAAGCTTAATTTGTGATAGAAATTTGATACAGTTCTCAACAACTGAAATCCAGTGAAATTTCCTAGTGAGAGTAGGTAGATTATATATATTGTTTTCAAAAATGTAACTTGAGCGCTTAGCAAGATAGAAAATGAGAGAAAATAGCAAAGAAAGTTAAATGAATATTCTGGAAACAATGACTATATTCAAATTGATTACAAGGAAAATGAGTACATTGTGGTTTATATAGTAGCTCCAATGAATTTTCCTAACTAATCATAGGAGCTACTGGAATCTATTTACATTGTGAGCGGTTGCTAAGTTTGTTACCAACAAAGCTAACATGTATAATGAACCTAACACGTCAGCATTTAAGATTGAATCGGCTACTCCAATGTCTAAGAAGCTTACAGTGCTCTACTTATATCTGCTTGCTCTGAATTATATATGCTAACATCCTCACGCAAGCTGAACTATCCAAAGATGATGTTCAGCTTGGTTCGAAGATAATTGAATTGTCCATAAGTCTAGGCTTTTGTGAGTATGTCAGCATTCTGATCTTCACTATGAATAAAATTGATTGTGATTTTCTTAGCTTGAACCTCTCCTCTAATGAAATGTATATCCAGCTAAATGTGCTTTGTTCTGGCATGGTATATTGGATTTGTGGCCAAGGCTATTGGTCCTTGATTATAACACCACGTAACTGGTGTATGATCAATCTTAAGCTTCAACTCATTAAGTAAGCCTCTAACCCACATAACTTCAGATGTTGTCAATGCAGGAGGCTCTAGATTCTGACTCTGTACTTGGCCTTGACACAACATGCTGCTTATTTGAAGACCAAGACACTAGATTAGCTCCAAAATACACAGCATACCCTGTTACTGACTTCCTATCATCTCTATCACAAGCCTAATTAAAATTACTGAAACAATTTATTTGCTTACTACCATTAAAATAAAGTTGTAGACCATAATGAATTGTTCTCTTCAAATACTTGAGTATCATTTTGTGGCTTACTAGTGTTCATTTGCTGAGACTAAAAGAAATTAGCTCAACTTATTAACAGAAAAGGCATTGTTAATGTTACATATTGCAAGGCTCCTACAACACTTCTACATCCCTTGAGTTTTTTGTAAGAGAATGGGATGTAGCCATTAAAGTAGGTACTGGACTGCATGTGTGCATGTTATTCTTGACCAGCAAATCAGTTATTTACTTACTCTGAGACAAGTGAGTGCCTATTTTGTTTTTGTTATCTTCTATGCCCAGAAAATAGTTAATTTCTTTTAAGTTTTTAAGAGCAAAAGTATCTTGCATGGCTGAGATTACTTGCAACACAATTTGAGAGTAAAAACCAGTGATATTGATGTCGTTAACATAAATTAAGGCCAACAAAATTTCATTAACATCCTATTTGTAAAATAATGAAGAATCAAACTTTGAATGAGTGAAGTTCCATTGAGCTGTCATACATTTTTGAACCTGTCAAACCAGGCCTTAGGTGCAGTTTAAGACCATATAGTGCTTTCTGTAATTTGCGTACATGATGAGGTTTTGAAGGATCAACAAACCCCTTTGATTGTGCCATATATACATCTTCAACAAGAATGCCATTAAGAAAGGCATTGTTTACATCAACCTGTCTAATCACCCAGCTATTCATTATTGCCAAACTCAAGATAACTCTCACTGTCGAAGCCTTGACAACTATAAATGTTTCACCATAATCAACACCATATGTTTTATGAAACCCTTTTGCAACTAATTGAGCCTTATACTTGGAAATTGAGCTATCTGAGTTGTACTTAATTTTGAAAATTCATTTGTTGCCTATAATCTTAACAGAAGCTACAGGCTGAACTAGAGTCTAGGTATGATTAGCCTGGAGAGCATTGAACTATTCTTGCATAGCATTTAGCCATTTTGGATCTTGTAATGCTTGAGCTATTGAGGTTGGTTCAGAAGGTTGAGTTAAGAGAGTAGTTAGGTAAGTTTTGGGTTTGAAAATTCTATCCTTGAACCTAATAATTACAAGATGGCCAAGGGGCTGAAATCTTGGCAACTGATGTGTTGGAGATGGAGACAAAGATGTGGTGGAGTTGGATAAATTGGGGGAATTGGGGTTTGATAACTCTGGTGAATTATGATTTAAAGGAGGATAAGGAGAATTAAGAGGTGATGAGGGAAAGTCGAGTGGTTGAGATGATTGTGGGGAAGCACTTTGGACTTCAGTTGCTAAAGAAAGTGCTTGGAGGACTTGTATTTGAGCAATGGATATTAGATTATCAGAACTTGAAGAGCAAGAATTTGACACTATATTATTAGAACTTGGAGAGCAAGAATTAAAAATAGAGGAAAAATCTACACCTGACTTATAAGGAAATGACTTTTCATCAAATGCAACATGATTAGATAAATAGACTCTTGCTGAATAAAGTAAGCATTGATAACCCTTATGATAAAGACTGTAACCTATAAAGATACATCAACATCTTATTAACAGACTGCCTACTCTTGTTTTGATTAATGTTCAACCAAAAAGTAAGTGGCAAATTTGATTGAGCTAACAAGGTCAGACCAATGTCAACTATATGCTTGTGTTTTCTCTCTATTTATCATTTTAGTGATGTATATGAGGACAAAGATGTCTGAATTGTATACCAAATGCAGCTAACAGAGAAGAGAATGATCTGAATTCACCCTCTAATATGTTTGGACAGTTTTGATTTTCTTATTAAGACGTTTTTCAATGAAGGTTTTAAATGTAGTGAAGACTTGCAAAGAGTCCGATTTTGCAATTAAGGGAAATATCCATATAAACCTACTATAATCATCTAAGATTGATAGATAATAGTAGTAACTTTGAGTGCAAGTTATATGTGAAGGTCCCCAAAGGTCTGCATACAATAATTGCAATGGTACTATTGTTTTAGTGATAACAGAATCAAAATGTTTAAGATGATTTTTGCCAAATTGGCAAGCATTACAAAAGCTAAGATCTAAAATTTTATTAGCACCGGTAAATGCATTATAAGTCTTAATAACAGTTTTTAGTGTGTGTAGAGCTGGATGACCAAGCTTTGATGAAGCAAGTTAACATCAACAAGTAACACAGACATTGTTGAGGCAACTGGAGTACATGATTTATTATGTGAACAAAATGAGGACTGAAAGTAGCTAAACCAAACCTATTAGAATTAGAGAGAGTTGCAAACATGGACACAGGTTTATTGAGATGATTGTGACAACATGAAACTAGAGTATCCTCACTTGAGACATTTTGAATCTGATACAAGCCTCCATTAGCCACCCCTTTAAGCAAAACAATTCCTATTGTCCTGGCTTTAATGAAATAGAAAGTGGCAACAAATTCAACTTGTCAGCTAATAGTTGAGAAATACTCAATAAATTTTTATTGATGTGTGGAACATGTAATGCATTATTAAAAAGTACGTGTTCATTTATCAATGCGTCTCGAATCCAATATGTCTAACTTGTAATGTATTTCTATTGCCAACAAAAAGTGATTCTGTTCCAGGATAAGGTTGCAAGTCATGAAGTACATGGGGAATTGAACTTTTGAGCATCATCAAGAGAGGGAACAATCTGAGTAGTACATGGGGAATTGAACTTTTGAGCTCATTCATTCCATTGTAGCAATTAGAAGCAACATGATGACTGGGACTAGAATTGTGAAGGTTATATGGTGAAGATGTAGGATTGATACCAGCAACAATAAAGTCCTGATAGGCAACATAACCTTGAAAACTAGATCCCTTTGAAAATCCACCATATTGGCCATTGTTATTTCTTCCAAAGCAATTGAAAGGGCTCTGACCAAAATTGGTTGGCATCAAAAGACTGCCAAAACTTCCATATCTAGGTCTAAAATTTCTTTTACCAAAGTTTCTTTGAGGTATAAGGGCAGAATTATATTTATTCTTGCATTTTGAAGCACTATGGCTATGTATGAAAAAAATTTGGAAGATTACATTTTGTTCATAGTTGTTGACAGGTCCACCTTGTCCTAGAGTATTAGGTCCACCTTGTCCTAGAGTATCAGAAGGATTGTTACCAAAACCTCTTTTACTTTTTAGAAAAACAGAGTTACAAAGTCCACTTCTAGAAAAAATTTAATTCTTTTGTGCAATGTTAGCAGAAAGATTATGAACAACATCAGCAGTGACCTTTCCTTTCTTTTGTTCAGTTCTCATTTCATGACTCAAAAGTAGAGAATACAATTCATCTATATTCATTGTTTCACTTTTAACAAGTAGAATAGTAACAAGAGATTCATAGTCCTAAGAGTCTAGGTTAGTTAAGATGTATGTAATCAGATCATTAAGCTCAACATGTTTTTTAACAATAGCTAAATTATTAGCAAGACGTTTCATCTTAGTAAAATATGCATTCATAGCCATAGATCCTTTCTTAGTTGTTTGGAGTTGCATCTTAAGAGGCATAATTCTAGCTTGAGTTTGAGAGATGAATATGCATGTGAGGGATTCCCAAAGCTCTTGAGTGGAGACACAACGAATCACTGAGCTAAGCAGAGAGCATCCAGCTTAAAAGCAATTGATCTATTCTGATCCAAGCAACAAAAGTAGGATTTTCAATTCTTGATCTAGATTCATCTTGTGTTGAGCTTTCAGTTTTAACATGTGCTGAGCTTGAAGCTCTATTAGATTGATTTAGGTACTGTTTTGGACAATGATTAGCTCCAGTAATGAATCCTTCTAGTAGAACTTGATTTCTCCACACCATGAAGTTGTTGTAATCAAGTTTAATAGGAGTAACAAAGTTATAAGTGTGTGAACTTTGATTTATGTTAGTCATTGGCTTTGATACCATTTTAGAAAATGTAACTTGAGTGTTTGGCAAGACATAAAATGATAGAAAATAACAAAGAAAGTTGAATAAATATTCTGGAAACAATGATTACATTCAAATTTATTACAAGGAAAATGAGTACAATGTGGTTTACATAGTAGCTCCAATGAATCTAACTAACTAATCATAGAAGCTACTGGAATCTATTTACATTGTGAGCATTGTGAGCTGTTGCTAAGTTTGTTACCAATGAAGCTAACATGTATAACAAACTTAACACGTCAACATCTAAGATTGAGTGCTCTACTTATCTCTGCTTGCTCTAATCCATATATGCTAACATATTGTAGTAATCATTACGACTTCTTTTTTACCCCTTTTTTTTATTCTCATTTGCTTTACTGAGTGATGTTTTAAAATAATAGGTACCATTTATATGAATTTGATATATTATTTTTATAGTTATATTTATGTTTATTTTACCCATTTTAATTTTATTTTTGTAGATTTAAGTTGGGAAGTATGGATGTTGGAAGTTATTAAAGTTGAAGAAGTTGGTGAGAAAGGGAAACAAAGTAATGGCGTTTCTTATGGTTGATTTTTAACTTTTATGTTGCAATAGTTTCTTATGGTTATGGATGATTGGATGTTGTTGGCTATTTGACTGTTTCTTGTTTTCCTTTGAGTCATTGCTGGATTTTTTTTTTTTTTTTTTATGGACTTATGTTATGGATGATATTAAGTTAATTTGTTGATGATGATGAATGATTTGGTAGTGGTAGAGTAGCTGATGATATATTTTGATGAATGCAATAGTAATTAATGAAATTATAGATTGTAAAGGTCCTAAAATTATTGTACAGATACTGAAATTTAGGAAATTATTGTGCAATTTTGAAATAAAAAAATAAAAAATCGAACCAAAAGTCGAATCGGAACCGAATTGATACCAAACTGCTAAGCGAAACTAAAAAATAGAAATTGAATAATTCGAACTGTCAGCGAATCGTTATCGAATCATTAAGTAGAACTGTTACCGAACCGAGACCAATTTGTTTCGAACCCATCGGTTCTGGTTCGGTTTTTATTTATCTTAATGTCAATCAGTTTTTTAAAAATTTCAATCTAAACCAAAACAAAATTTTGAGTTTATTTAAACTAAACCGACCCGAACCGATGCCCACCCCTATTAAGAGAGTCAAAATAAATAAACTACAAATTTGATATGGTCATAATATAAAATCTGTAAATGTAGGGTCAAAATGTAAAATTTTTTAAATTAAATGGTTAAATTTCAATTAGGACTAATTATTTTCAACTGAGGGTTTCTCAAGTCATGTGACCTCTAAAATGTAACTCATGGACAAATATTGTTGATATTAACATACTAACAATAGATAACAATAAAATAAAAATCATCTTGAATAGGAATGGTAAAATTCTTCATGAGTGGAGTCTCATCCTTCATGGGTTTGAGGTCCTATGAGAATCCACCCCAAATGGGGTCAAATTTAAATAATTTTTAGGAAATGAGGTGGGAAATGAGGGAAAAATAATTTTCAAATTCTTAATAGGATGGGGTTTGATTTGGTACACCCGACCTCAATCCCTATTATATATAAATATTTTTTAATTTTTATTTTATCAATTACAATGTTGGTTAATAATTTTTTTTATTTTTATCTGATATAAATAGGCTATAACTAAAAGAAAGCTTTATTATATAATTTTTATTCCACTCTAAAACATTGTTATACTTTTTTTTTCTCTTCTAAGATGCAGCTCTCTTCAAACATTTTTCAGTTTTGATAATATTTTAAGATATTGTTTCAAACTTTTAGATTTTTTTTAAATAATTTAAATACTTTATAATATGATGATAATTTTATTGAAGTCTCTAATTTTTAATTTACTGAAATTACGTATCTCTATTTATTATAAAATAAGTAAATAGAGAATGGGATAGGGGTAGGGGAAAGGATTCCCCACACAAGGATTCCCTATTTCCACTCCATTAAGGTAGCGTTTATTTTTTGGATTGGATTGAGAATCCTAAGGAGTGGGAATCTTGAAAGTGTGGAGTGGGAGTGGGAGTGTGAGTAGGTTGTTTACTTACACTGAAATGAGAGTGTGAAATAAAAATTAAAATCTTATTTATGTGTTTACATTATTTTGGATTGGGAGTGGATAGTTTCAAATTATAATTTTACCCTTATTTAAAAAATCATAGTTTTTAGTTACAATGTTGATAAAAAAATATTTTAATAAAAAATATATTTATAAAATAAACTATTTATTTTATTATTAATTTTAATATATAACTTAATAATTACTATTAATATTTTTAGTTATGTAAATCATAATTTTTTATTAATTTTAATTGTAATTATGTAAATTAAAAATTATGGATACTAGCAACACAAATGAAACATTATTATTAATAATAGTACAAAATTAATATTTTTTAATAAACTATTTATTATCAATAATTATTAATAGTAAATAAATATAAACTATTAAATTAATAAATATAATAATAATATATTTTCAAATAAAGATAGTATATGGTATATTAATTCTCTATGAATATAATATTTTTATTTAATAACCTTAAATTATTAAAATATAATAATATTATTTAAATAAATATAATATATTATTTTTAAATAAATGTAATATTATTTTATTGTAATAAATATAAATAATATTAATAAAATGGGTAAAAAGGAATAGTGGGAGTGGATTCTGACTCTCACCTCCTCCCATGAGGGTGGGAATTCACTCCACACTCTAAAAATAGGTGGGACCCATAGAGTCTCACTCTCACTCCCTCCCTTTAAACTAGCAAGTAAACACTGGAGTGGGAGTACTCCACACTCTCTACTCCCACTCCAATAAATAAATACTACATAAATTTATTAAAAATGAGGTAAGGAATGAAAATAAAATTTTTAATAGAGTAGAGAATGGAGTAGGCCTCTTCACCCTCACTCCATTGCCATCTCTAATCTTTCATATGATAATTTACAACTTTAGTTTAATTATTACTTTTGCAAATAAAAAACAAACAAAATCACAAAGAAAATGTGTAGCTTGGCAACCCAATCAGAGAGTTAAAAGTGGATTCCCCTCGTTTGCTCTTGTTGCATTTGAAAAAATGACGCATTGACGATTGACCATTAACAAAATAATAAAGTGCATTTACTTATAAAGACTTAAAGACGCTGAGACAATAGAAACACGGCACACCACACGTTGGTAAAGTGGAATCTTACCATTTATCTATACCGAGTTTCAAGTTTACTTTATCAAGTTGATTTTCATATTCGGCTATAGATGGTAGCGTTTTGTTATATTCCAATTATTTTCTTTCTTTCTTTATTATTATATTTTAATTTTAATTTTAATTTTTTGTTTTGGGAAATTTTGGAAAGAATTTTACTAAGTTGCTCTTAAAATATACGAAAAGTGATTATGCCCTAAATCTCGACAAAATCCTAATGAAAACACTCTCAAAACGACGTTGATTAAAAAAAAAAATTAAACTCATCCAAAACAATTATTTTTATCAAAATATTGTTAGGATTTAGTCCCATATCGATTCTCTTGTTTTATTTACTTGACGCCCACAATGGAAAAAGAGAAAAAGTGAGTCAATGTAGCTGGTCTTCGTATAATTAGAGACGGAATGATGGTTGACCGTTGACCTCAAGTCATCAATCCCGTTCACCTACCGCTCCTGCAGCATGTCTCGCACGGATACATTGATCATTTACCAGGTCCACAGTCCACGCAGAATTGAAAGTTCATTTGATTGTTCAGATTGACGAACATTGTTATTGTTAAGTTACGTAATGTTATAATTAACTTATAATAACTTAATGAGTTGTATCCACTAACCCGAACCTAACCCTAAAGTATTTGACAACTAAACTGGACTTGACTTAATTGGTGCAGCTCTTAGATTATTGTATTTTATAACATTATGTAATTTAACCACACCCTTTGAGTGGTAACTAATCATAAACTAAGTGCATGACTCAGAGTTCATGCATAGTTTGAAAAAAAAAAATGGCTCAACCATGAAGTTAATTTTGTGTTCAAACGATACAGGGAGTGAAAAAAATTATGAAACAAAGAAGCGATAACAAATACTCTGAAAGTAATGCGTTTATTAAATTAATATTTAAGAGTGGCTTTTGAAAAATATTTTGTGAATTTAGCTTCTTCAATCAGAAAAGTAATAGAACTAAAATTAAATAAATTTAAAATGAGTGGTAAATTCTTTGCCTTCACCAATTTGTGTACATGAGAGAAAGAAAGAGAAAAATAGAGATGAAGAAATTAGGAAGGGATCAAAATTAGATTCTTAAATTAGAACAAACTTCTAGTTACGAAATTCTGTGGCAATTTTGTAATAACTGAAAAACTCAATGGTAATTGCGTAAGTAATTATAACTTGAAAAGAGAGAGATCAATTGATTTTGAAAATAATTCCAACTTGTGAGTTATAATTTAAAATTTTTACAAGTCCGAAAATAGAGAATCATGATGTAGATTTTAAAGAAAATAAATGTATAATAGGGTCCTTCTGCATAATTTTTGGAGCTAAAACAGGTATTTCCACTCGGTATATATTGATATTCCTTGGAGGTCATTATTGGGTAAGTATGCACTGGCCGTAGGCCTATTGTTGCACTTTTTTTCATTTACAACAGAAAATCAACAACAATAAGCTGAAAAGTATGGCAATCACAAAGTTTTTTATTTCAAATCTACAAAGAGTACTTGGGGTCGTTGCCTGAATATCTGAACTTCTAGGTTTGGCATCACAAATAGCTGCCAGAGCTTCACTGGCAAGTGCAGCCAAAACTTCACTAATCCATAGGCATAGCAAAAGGAGACTGGAAATGATGGCCAAAACTTAGGGGAAGAGTATTGGACAGCAGATGAATGAGGGATACATAGATTTTGCATTCAAATCAATAAGGGATAAAATTAAGATCTTTTATTTCAAATGATTAAGAGGCCAGCCGCCCCCGTCGAATTGGTAACATCATAAAGTTTGTAGCAGCTGACCACCTGAATTCGAGCCTTAGGAGAGATATGAAAAAAATAAAAATTATTTAAACTTGACTCGTCCTCTTATCTTTTAAAAAAAACAGAAAAGAAAAAAAGAGTAAGAGGCCAATCTGTTAGTCTCTAGCATGGTTAGTTCTCCTATTCACAAAACGGGAATGAAAAATGTATCAGCTTTTCAATGTTTAGTTGCTCTATATGACTCCAAGCTTGACTCAGACGACTCTAGTACGTACTTCCGCATGCAAAAGGTTATGGAGGATCAACAGTCAATGTGCCCTCTAGTATACACGTATACAATCAGTACCTTGCCCATGGAAGGTGTCATACGTTCATCATTCTGAAGACACCAAAATGCGATTCTGAGCACACGCACCAGCTTCTCTGGATCCAACACACCAATGATTATTTTATCTACTATTGTCTCTGGCCACCCCTCTACCCACTCGTTATATGCCCATTCACAAACATCTTCAACTTCTCCACAACCTACTAATATCAACGCTATCTTGCCAAAATCCACTACATCTTTCCCCGCTGAAGTACCGCAGACTGATTCCTCTCCATGAAAAATCCTAAGGCCAAATTCATTACTTTGGCTTCCAAGAGTACATTTTCACATTTCAAATTCCCATGGCTTCAAATTCCCTACAGCCCGTGTGCAAATAACAAAGCGCCCTCGCCGCATTTGTGCATATATCAACTCTCTTTTTCCATGTCCGCCTCTTATATAGCTTAGAATCTTCTATGTATCTGTCAACAGAACCATTCTGGGAAAATTCGTAGACAAGATATCTGTGACTGAACTCACAGCGCTAACCTTCCAGCTTGATAATATTTTTGTGATGAATGTTCCCTATTTTTGACACTGCACCCTGGAACTTTCTCTGTTCCGTGGTCATAGCCAGCTCCTTGATAGCAACTGACTGATTGTCAATGTGAGGTAACACGCCTTTGAACATATTTGGTCCAATTCGGTGCTTGAAATTCTCTGAAAACTCCTTAATTTCACAAAAGGATAACATAATCAAGCCCTTTAGGTTGGGGCCTTTAAAACCTACTGCACCTTTCCTCAAATATATATTTTTTTTTTCTGTGCGACCAAAAACCAATCCATATGTGAATTACAATAAACACAACAAATGCGCCTGAAGCTGCGCCAATTAGACAAGGAATGCAAGGCCTATAAGATTGGTGCGGAGTCACTGGCAAAGTGAGATCCGCGGCTAATGGGTCGGAATATGCATACTTTCTGACAAAAGAAGCAGAACTAACAGAGGGGTCTGAGTAACCACTCACATATTGGGTTGTTATCATTCGGCATTCTGCAGCCCTATTATTTCTGAAGGTTAGAGCCATACACTGTGAATCACTCGGACACATGTCTTTGCATCGCTGTAAACTAGATTGAGAAATGGAATCATGTGTTGGTACATTCCACAGAGTAACTTGTGCTCGAATTCTACCCAAGTCGACCTTAATCACAGTATATTGATTAGTTGTACAACCTCCTCCTTGTACAACCTCCTCCATTTTTTCTACCGTCCCTATGAAGTCCCTTGGGACGGCGACATGTATAACTTCCTACCATGTTCACACATAATTCTTTACAGTCATGAAGCTTTGAATTATTGCATTCATTAAGATTTACAACTAAGCGATTTTCAAAAAAATTAATTAAAAGTGCACGTGCTTGCAGTCTCTTATTGTTGCATGACTCGTTGATCTTATCTTAAATAAGTAAATTGTTCTTGGCCAGCAAGCAAACCAAGCACTAACCCTATGTTCATCTACTGCTTGATGATCTCCCGGATGCTCTTGAAGCATTGAAGAATTCAAATGAAACTGCTCCCACTGAAAATACTTCTAGGAGGCATTTCGTCGAACAAAATGGCAGAACCATCAAACAAATTCATTTTTTGAACTAATATTAAGACAATGCTTCCCATAAACCTCATCCTTTTAAATTAGCACTTGGCCCGCCCAGAAGTACATCAAGTTACAAGAAAATAGAAAAAGAAACATCACAAAGATCACTTACATATACAAACAGTTTTTTAACCAATACTAAGTATATATATTACTAATTAAATCCTTGGAGACACATCAGAATAACTAAAGACACGGGTCGCACAAACCCAGCATACAGTACCAATCATCTGCCATCATCAAACGCCATTAGTTCAAGTTGCTTGATACTATCATATCCATCTGTTGGTGTTGTATGGTTACCGATACCATCTCCACTTTCATAACAAGTAGAAGTCTCACGAAGAAAGTACTCTGTCTTTTGGGCATCGGATTCATCATTATGCCGCAAGTAGTACTGGTTCTGCATCAGGCTCAGTCGTCCTCGTAATTCCAACGCTACTTCCTTCATTTTACGCCTTTCTTCACCTCTCACACTCAAGCACCTAGCCGCTAGCTTTGCCACTTCCTTGAGCTGCTGCTTATTGCCGTCGTTTACAATACGACCATCAAGAGTCTCAAGTAAACGATTCTGTTTCCAATGAAGAAAGAAAATTCATAGCCAGACTTCTCTCCTCCTCCGGCCTATCCAACATAAGTGCCATCTTTACTATCACTAGCTCCGCAAGGACAACTCTAAAGCTTTAGACATCACTTTTGTCCGTCAACTTGCAAGTCTGAAAGTATTCAGGATCTACGTACCCATAAGTTCCTTGCACCAACGTGTATTTTCCAATTTCATTAATCGGAACCAATTTCGAAGCTCCAAAATCAGAAATTTTGTATTGTAGTTTTCATCCAAGAGTATGTTGGCAGACTTGATGTCTCTGTGAATTATTGGAACGTTAGTTTCAGAATGCAAATACGAGAGCACTCCTGCAGTTTCTGGTGCTCTGCTCAGCCGTACTTCCCAGGAAAGGTTGTTGTAGCGTGTGCCTTGTCTTTTTTATGAATATGCTCAAAGAGGGTACCATTGCTGACAAATTCGTAAACCAGTAAAGGTACTTGTGTCTACAAACAACAACATAATAATCTCACCACACTACTACGATTGATCTGCGACACCACAACCAGCTCATTGATGAATTCATTAATTTGTGATTGATCAACGATTTTGGACTTCCTTACAACAACTGGAGTTTTGTTTGGCAAAAATCATTTGTATACCAAGCCAGAGCCTCCGAAGCCAATCACATTGGCATAGTTGTTTGTCACCATCTTGATTTCTTCTTCAGTGAAGATTTTTGCTTTTCCAAAAGATCCACCTTGCAATTTTAAGAGCTCCTATTATAGAATACTTCTTTTATTTTTTATTTAATTTTAAACCACCCAAAGGTTGGCTGGGGTAGACGGAACCCCCTTACTTATAGATTATTGAACTAAACACCAAATTGTATATAGAGGGAGATATAAACCAAAACTTCCAAGTAAAGAAATAAAAGCAACCAACAAATAGAAAAAGAATAAAAAACAATAACATAGGAAATGAGAAGCTAAAGATAATTAATTAACGCAAACGCCTAGAAAATCGTTTACGATACTTATGACCAGTGATTAATTTAAAACATTTCCTAGAACTAGAGGAATGTGGGCAAACAACACTGAAGTCGAGATCAAGATCATGCCCCATGTACCCTTAAACTCAGACGCAAAGTAATCATCAACTACATGATTTTTATCTGAGCTAAACTCCTCATATGATTGAAAAGAGATATTTGTAGGATGAGAATTAAAACCCACAACCATGGAGCGAATATCATTCTCTGTAGACCTAAAAAACGTAGAGTCTGTGGAAGCCTTCAAAGTAGGGTTGGCAAAAAAGACCGGACCGGCCCGGCCCAGCCCGCATGGGTTGGGCTGGATATGGGCCAAGAAATAAAAAGCCTACATGGATTGGACCTAAATAAGGGCCTAAGAAAAAAGCCCGGACTTGGCCCAGGCTTTTTAATTTATAAATAAAAATAAATTAAATTTAAATAAAAAAAGTCAAAATATTTAAATTAATATTTTTATATTAGTATTTGTGATTTATGATGTTGTATTATTAATATTTTGTGCATTAGACTATTATTCTATTATTTATTAGATAATTATCTTTAATTTAAATATTTTTATTTTATTAAAAAAATATTTTATATTTAATGAAAAAGGGCATGGGCTTATCATCCTAAGCCCAAGCCCAAGCCCAAGCCCAAGCTCAAGCCCATATTTTGCCAACCCTACTCAAAGCACCCGGATCATCCAAAATAGAAGAATTAGCAACCTCACAATCCATCAGCATCTCTCAGAGCAGCAATATTCTGCACACCATCATCATCCTAAATTCGTTGAGCAGAAACCGTATCAGGTGTAGCGTAAGTAATATCCTGAGCAAAAAGTATAGGTAGCCAAGCAACATCATCCTTCAGCGGGGCCAGACTCGAAGACTGACCCTGGACTAGAGCAGGCAGCACCTGTTGTCAATTATCCTCAGCAACTACATACGTAGCACGATCTGTTGTAGGCTACACAATAACATCAGTCATAGATATCTTACCCGTATCATGAACAACTGTATCCTGCACATGATCAATAGGTTACTGGGGCTTCCAGAGCCCAGGATCAGTAACAAAACAAGCATCAGCGGAGTGACCAAGATGCTTACATGAAGCACAATATAACGGAACGTGCTCGAAGACGATATCTTGCCAAAACCTATCATCACCCTCACCAATCCAAAGTCTTGGCAACAACGGCCGCGAAACATCATACTCAATGAGTACACGAGCCACCAATGGCCTATTAACAGTAGCATTAGCATGATCCACCCATAAAAGCTTTCCAATAACATTCGCAATAGAAAATAAAGCATTTTTGCAATGAATGAAATGCACAGGTAAATAAAGTAAAGACATTCAGACAGAGACAACAGGAGACTCCTCAGAGCACCGAAAAAATGTAGACCACTTAAAAATAAGCATGGATCGGCCATTAACATAACAAGTCTGCCTAACTTAAGTACAAGAGTAATCCTCTTCAAGTTGAAGCTTGATCAAAATATGTCTATTATCTAGCAAAGACACTTGTGTACTACCTTTCAAACCTAAAGAAATGAAGAATTTGCGAATCACATCCATAAGAGGCGACTAAAAGAAAACTTACTGACAAAGAAAAGTTTGAATGGCGCTGCCATGGACTAGATTTCTACAACTGAAAAGTGGACAGCAGGTTCCCCTCGAAATAATGAAACTGGCTTTATCGAAATTGAAGATTGTAAGGGGCCAGCTATAACATCAACAAAAGACTTAGGAGGCCGTGTGGCAGCATTAGGGTTGAGGATAACTACAGGATTTGTAACAGATGCATAAGAGGCTTTAAAGGGTCGGTTGGATGTACGACTAAGAGAAAAGGGTAGAAAAAGGTCACGGGTTGGGCTTGTTTTTGGGTTTGGTTTTTGGTCCGGTTTTGGGTTTGGAAAGTCGAATGTTGGCTAGGTTTATTGTATTATTGCTATGGTTTTTTGTATATGGTAGTTGGTCTCAGTTTTGAACAGCAGCCGCTGTTGATTTGAAGTTTGATGAGGAGGGGGGCCTTGGGTTAGAATTTGATGATAATCCCTACAAGCTTTATTATATATGCATGAATAAACCAAAATGTGGCTACTTCAAGTAGTGGGTACCAAACAGAACTGACTTCAACAATTGGGCTGTTTTTGAAGGGAATATGGCTGGCATGGTGGATTTTCATGTCATAAATATGATTGATACTAATGTAAAAGAGGTGAAGAGCATAGTGAAGAAACTATTGAAACCTGGACACTATGAAGGTGTACTGAAAATAATGATGTACTGTAATGTAGTATTACTAGTAATGAATGTCATGATGCTTAAGATGTATAATGCCTAAAGTTATAGAATCTAGTTGCTGGTATATTGATTCAGTAATGGAGTAATGAAAATTTAAGTAACTGATTTCTAACTTTCATAAAACAACAAAACACAGACAACAAACAACTGCCCTTTTACTTTTGTCCTAGCTCATTGTGGACTCCTTCAGGAACTTTTTCAGCTATCTTCAAAACTAAACATAAAATATTTGAAATAACATTTCAGTTACATCTTATTTAAGTTGTGGAAATTTGAGCTAACTCATCAAGAACAGATCATTAAAATAAATGAACAAACAGACTGCAAATATCCTGTTTATATCAGTTCAACGCTAAGCCAATAAGCTCAACTTTAAAGAGTTGTAGTATCAATCAACAGCGGATCAGAGTTCGTGAAACAGACAAAGCAACAAGCTAAAGCTTTAACTTCTATAGATGAAATCAGCACCAAACCAGCAAGCTCAGCTTTAACCACTATACGTGAAATCAACACCAAACCAGCAAGCTCAAGCATAAATAATAGTTCATAACTTAGCATCAAACGAGCACCACCAAACATAAAGCACAATTAATATCTCAACACTCAACCAAGAAGCTCATTTATATACCATATGTCTCAATTGAAAACTAAAGCAGTAAGCTGAAATTTAGGTACTAGGTGAAATCAACTTCAAACAGTAAAATCAAGCATAAACTACAGTTAAATAGATGCAATAAATTGAAATATAAGAAGACTCACGAGAGTTTGAACTGTAGTAATTAATTATATGCATTTAAGCAACAATAGTTTGTGACAATCATAAATGACTGCGTTTCATCTGCCTGTACAACCAGTAGCAGCCCATATTTACAAAAGAGGCAATTGTTTTTAATATTGTGCCATAATCAGACAAGTTATAAGGCATGCGTACCATTGTCAAAGTATTGTGAGTTTGTTAATATCACAATTCTACAAAATATACAAAAAGTCAATCTTATGTACGAGGTTGAGTAACAAAAGATGATACAATATCTTAATGTAAAGCTTACACTGAAAGAGATAGAGTATCATCTGATCCCTTAAAAGAATGTGCTATATAGGATTAGCTTTGGTGCTGCTACTTTCGTACAAATGGATCCTGACATGTTGCTAAATGTATTAACTTCATATTGCTCACTCTATGATAACTTATCCTTTATTAAGTAAAGAACCCAATAAGACCTTCATTTTCTTGTTATTTACTACTATTTGATAAATTATTCACAAAATTCAAAAAAGGGTAAAGAAAATACCAAGTCTAATGACATTGGATTGAGTTGAGACCATATTCCCAGTACATGCAGCCCTTGAAGCAGATCCATCACAATGTACTGAGCCAGAGCATTCCTCAATTTTCTATAAATATTTATAAATAATTAGTTTGTATTATAGACATAACAATTTGATAGTGATAAAGTAAGAATACAAAACAACATAAGAACTGACCTTGGACGATCTTCTCTTCATTTCAAATTTGTTGATTATTAAAGTCCTCATAGGCTCTTTACAACCCTTCTTGTTGTGGCCCCATTGATCGCATCTAGAGCATTTCACACTTGAACTCCTTCTAAAGGTGTTTGCTTCATTAGCTTCCCATCTTTTCTTGGTTTGAGGTCTGCCAGCAGTTCTAATGATCACTGGTAGTAGAAGATTGTCATGTAAAAGCAGGCACTGGATAAAGCTGGTGAGAATAAGTGTTCTTGAATGAGGTCTTTTTAAGCAAAGGGTGAATATAATCGTTCACGTTGAACCTCATGGTATCAATGCAACATGCTGCATGCTTGGAAGGCAATCCCGACACATCCTACTCCCTACAATCACAATATTTTCCCAACAAATCAACTATCATCGTCTTAGAAACATCTTCTATTACCTCAAATGTTTGGTTATGCCCAAAGATCACTTGCATTGACCTAGACTCCTCCTTAACTCCAATAATCCTTCACCTCACAACTAGAGGCAGTTCATCCTGCCAAGTCAAAACCTATTGCTATCTCTTGTGGATTAATGTCATCATTTTCCTTCTAATCTCTTCAAGCGTTCACAAGATTGGCATTGCTCTAAAATTTGCGATCCAATTGTTAAATGACTTAATCATGTGGTTAATGACATGATTGCAATTGGTGTGTGTGGGAAAACAATGTTTAGCCCAGCAAACCGCTGGTATTTCCATCAACTAATCATGGGTAGTAGAGCTAATTTTATGTAGTTCAGCCATGTGATAATTGAACTGAGTAGCATTTGCACTTCTACAAGCTAGCCAAAACTCTCTCTTAAGCAAAACACCTGAAAACTTCTACTTAAAGTTAGTATAAATGTGCCTCCAACAGTATCTCTTCAAAGCTTGTGGGAACACTCTCTCTAATGCATTTAATATTCCCTTTTGTCTATTGCTCTTAAAACACAAGCCCTCTCCATTATTGCAGCCTATATGCTCGTACAATCTCTCCATAAAGTATACCCAAGACTCTGTATTCTCATTTTCTATTATAGAAATAGCCAAAGGATAAATGTCATAATTGGCATCAATGCTAACTATAGATAATAATACTCCCTTATACAACCTTTTAAAAAACAACCATCTAGTTCTATGAATTGTCTACAACCCTCAAAGAAACCCCTTCTACTAGCATTAAAGAACACAAAAAAAATCTCTTAAAATGAGGACTAACCCCACCCTCTATCCAATCTCTATCTAAGGTTATTGTAGAACCAGGATTTGAAACAATAAGTGCTTGCATATACCTGAATAGTTTCGTATAGCTTGCTTTATGATTTTGGCCTAAAAGCTCTAAAGCCTTGTTCTTTACTTTGTATAGCCTCTAATTACAACATGTTATCCCATATTTTTTAAACAACTCTAATCTAAGTACATTAATTGGCAACTCAATGTATGCTCTAAATAGATGCAAGAAGGTAATAGCTATCTAGGTTAAGGTAGAATCATAGTTCTCACTGTTTCTTCCACATGTGTGTTCTGAACAGTGTCTTGATCTGAAAGTGCTTTTTATTTTAGTTTGGACTTGCATGTATCCTCCAAGTACAACCTTCAACAGCACAGCTAAGTGTGACTCTTGACTTTTCGTACTTCACTCTTTTAAGTCTGATGCCATTCTTGATTGCAAATACCCGGACAACCTTCTTGAATTCATCCACATTATTGAATAGTTGCCTATGCTTTAGTATAATTTGGTCACCTCCACTGTAAACTTAAAACCCTCTGAGTTTTCTTTATATATTACAACAAGCTTCTTGAGCATCCTCACCATCGTTGTAATCTGATTCGGCACCACTGTCATTTCGAGACTGATAGTCATCTAAGGCATCATCAAGCTCATCAACTTCAAACTTATTCAAGTCTCCTTCACTGCCAATGGAATCCATATCCTCAACATTTTTTTCAGATTCAGGTTTTTTAACAGGTGTGTTGTCACCAACTTCAAGTCTTGCCATGCATTCATATGAATCTTGTATAACATCAGTTGCAACTGCAAACTCAACAGTGTTGCTTTCATCATTTAAATCAGGGAAAACAAACTCCTTCTTCTCAGCAAAGTCAAACCACTCTACCTCTGGTTCAGGTGCCAATGGAACTTTGAATTGTGCATCTGGGCTTTCATCTTCAGCAGTTCTGTCTCCAGGCAAAACTGAGATGCCTTTGTCTTCTGTCAACTCATCTAATTCAGTTTTGATAATGAACAAGGCCCAACTATATTTCTTCTCCCTTAACTTGTTGAATGCATCTTGCAGATCATATTATGTCTTCAAAGTGCTATAACTTGTCTCCCAAGGTAGCATAACTTGAAATCTGACTTTAGTGGCATGCCTAATAGGCTGATTAAAGCATAAAACCTTGATATCAACCCACAACATCTTCAAGCTGTACTGCTTTGGTATCACTAATGCAACAGTGAGCAAGTCACCTCCTATAACAGCCTCTATGTCCATGTATACGTAGTTGGAAAAAAGAAAAAATTTACATAAGCATCTATTTACAATCAACATAGTCAAATCATGTATTAAAAAAAATTACATTTACTGATATCATAGGTGCATTCATGATATTACACAAATTATATCTTATATGAGACTAAAACTGAACAACCTTAACAACTTATACATTACTGTCACCTACAACAACCCAACCTATTCATTAACTACACTGTCAATGTAAGTAGAAATGTTCAATAATGAATATATTTATATCAAATATATTACAACCCTTAACTATTAATCATATCAACCATTAAATCATGAGCTTCTTACTGACATAAACTGTCTTTTATGACTGACATCTATAATGGTGGCACCTTACAAAATAAATGACAATTTAGCAAAATTCACACTCCTACAGTCAAGCATTATGAAATAAATGAATAAACAACTCCTACAGTCAAGCATTATGAAATAAATGAATAAACAACCATCACAGAAGACCTAAAAATCCCTTATCAGCTTAGCCAACCAGTCAAGGAAAACAAAATATACTATTAGACATATATAGCCTTTGACTTCAACAACAAATGCTTATGTAATTCATTAGTAACCACATAAACATTACAAATGCCTAGCATTTATATTCGGAACAGTGGCTACAACTTACAATATATGGCAATACCAGCACAATCTCTACGCTCACAGTCATGCGTTACAAGATTAATGAACAAACATCCATCATAGAAACCAAAAATGCCTTATCATCTTGACCAGCCAAGCAGGGGAAAAAATTGCTATTTCACACACAAATCCTCTGACTTCAACAAAACTTATATAATCCATTCCTAATGACAGTGGCTGCAACTTATAAAATTTGACAATACCAGCACAATTTGTATTCCTAAAATCATGCATTACGAAATAAATAAACAAACAAACATTACGTAGACCCAAAATTACACTATCATTTTCACTATCCAAGCAGAGGAAAAAAACAAGCCATTTCATAAGAACAAAGCCTTTGACTTCAAACAGTGACCCCATATTTTCCATTTCCAATCACATAAACATTACACATTTAAGCTGAAGTATAAGCTTTATTAAGCTCTGAACAATGTATGTATAGTTGATACATCACAAGATAGTAACTAAACCAACATGATTTTTCTGCTAATTCAACATACATCGAAACCCATGATCCTTTACAACAAAGATCTGCAACGTGGCAGCATTACATTTTCTATCTTATATATCCAAAACATAGAAAACCAAAGCTATAATTTACATGCAATAGTGTTTAACAAAGACTAACCTCTTCGGAGCTCCTACCAGTCACGAAACATGCTGCTGTTTGTACTTGCTCGTTGGTAGTCTTCCACCACCACCTAAGCTTGTCTCCTTCATGGGTAAGTTCAAAATGGTGATGAATCTTAATCCTCAAGCTCGATAATACTTGCTTATTTTCACACTTTAGCTATTGAGGGGTGAATGTTGTGTGAGTGTAAATCTTTTTTCATTAGATTTACACTTTTGTTAAGGGATATTTTTTTGGATAATGAATTCGATCGAGTAATAGAGTGATGCAGTAGGTATTTCATGCTCAACAATGCTGCTATAGTTAAGTTTTTAAGTTTTTTTAATTTTAAATGAGCTTTTACAATTTTAACTTTATATATTGATGCTCTACATAACTTTATACTAACAGTAATTGAGGTATGTAAAAATACTTTCATACTTTCTATTAAACTGTTATTACGTGAAACCTCAAGGGAGGATTGTAAAAATAACTCGTTGAGAAAATAATTGTTAGCGTCAAGTCATCAGTCAATCGTATGCACCACGCCCTGCATCTCTCATCACATGGTTTGATCATTCTGCGAAAAATGATTGTTACCCCATTTAAACCCCATGAACTTAAATTATGCACAGGATTAGTTTAAAGAAATAGCAATATATATATATATATATATATTGGTATAATGGAGCTCTTCAAAACAAAGAGCTAAGATAAAACAAAGCAGGGAAATGCAACCCCATACATATCCTAGATAAGAAATTGAGCAGCACCTGTGGGAGGATTGTTAAACAAGTGCTTTCCCAAAGGGAGAGAAAAAGCATAATTAGCCAAGAAGTTTGTCATTAAATTTGCTTCTCGGTAGATGTGATTAATAGTAATGTGCCAATTCCTTCCCATGAGCTCCTTAATCGATTGAACCAATAGTGTGTACTCATTATTTTGACCCAACTGATTATTAGTCAATTGAACAACGCACAAGCTGTCAACTTCAACCCGTAGCCGCTGAACCCCACCTCACCAAGCCATGGTTAAACCTTGATATAAACCCCAAAGTTCTGCTGATGTAACTGAGCATTTGCCAATATTCATCGAGCAGCCATCCATTTTCCATTGAAGTCATGAATAATCCCACCAGCACTGGCATTTCCATTTTGTTTACAAGCACCATCTGTACTCAATTTGCACCATGGCCAAACTAGGGGCTGCCACCCAATTAATTTCTCCACCCTGTGGTCTTTCGTGGATAGACCCGAAGCATTGATCTGGTGTATCTCTTCAGCTCGTATCAAGATATTCTGATACATGATATCATTAG
Organism: Murraya paniculata; assembly: GCA_030449075.1. Lineage (NCBI taxonomy): Eukaryota > Viridiplantae > Streptophyta > Magnoliopsida > Sapindales > Rutaceae > Murraya > Murraya paniculata. The sequence goes on along the minus strand of JAEVFN010000010.1, from coordinate 3,669,235 downwards.
AAGCGGAGAGATGTTTAAATTGAAACTGGTTGCGCCAATACCACAGCCTTCAAATCACCACCCCAAAGACACAAGGCCACTCCAGACCCTCACTTAAAATCCAATCACTTTTCAAATTCTGAACAATTCATTCACGAAGGCTTATGGAATAAAACTGTTGGTGATATTCTATTGGGATGAAAAGATTTCATAATCTTTTAGCAATGAACCAGTCACACAGCACATGTAATGTTGTTTCCTTATCAGCCCCACATCTACAACAACTGCACTAAATCGGAATTTGACGCCTCACAATCTTTGACTTTGTTTTAAGTCTGTCATGTATAACCAGCCACAGAAAAGTTTGAATGCATTGAGGGTCGTGCCACCTACAAAATAACTTCCAAGCAGAATCTTCCATACCGTGGTAGCTATTAGTAATGACCTCATATGCTGACTTAACATAGAAATGTCATGTTCTTGATGCAGCCCAAAAACTTTGATAATCACCTTTGTTATCTGTTGGTGGTTGAATTGCTGCAATTCTCAGAATAATGTGGTTAGGAAGGAGGTCGCCAAAAGCGTCCCACTTCCAATTGTCATTCTCCTCCATAAATTCACAAATAAACTTGGATAAAAATTCATCTGGAATGGGGGCTGTAGCATAGCATAACAATGGTTTATTTTTCGTAGCCCAACAATCCCACCAAAACTTGACATTCTTGCCATTACCAATACTCTAGTGTATCCCATGTATAATATCATTCCAAATACTCCCAATCGACCTCCACAAATGTGAGCCATAACATGTGGGCAAGATCGAAAGAAGGTTCAAAACATCCACCCCATATTTAGTGTAGAGGACTTGAGCCCAAAGGCTGTCAGGTGAAGAAATCAACCCCCATGCAAGCTTCATTAATAAGGCTTTATTCATCGCATCTAAATTTTTGAACCCTAGGCCACCATAAATTTTTGGTTGACAAATCTTCTTCCAACTGACAAGACTCAGCTTACGTTGGTTGGCAGAACCACTCCAAATAAACCTTTTACATGCTTGGTCAATTTTGTTCTTGACACTCAAAGGTAAATTTGAAGTTTGCATGGCATATAAAGGGATAGCTTGGATCACGGATTAGGCCAGGGTTATTCTACCTACAAAGGAAAGATGAACCATATTCCAACCCGACAGTTGCTTATCCACCTTCTCAATAATTTCTTGATAAGTCTTCTTTCTGACTCATGAGTGGAGGAGGGGCATGCCTAGGTACTTGTCAGGATCTTTAGATGTAGTGTAGCCTAGAACTTTGCCAATGTTGTTTTCTTCTTCCTAGCTTACATTTTTGGAGAAAAATACTTGTGTCTTTGTTTTGTTCACCTTAGCACCAGAGCTATAACAAAAGCAATCAAGGACCGATGTTAGAACCCTAGCTTGGCTAGCCGAAGCTTCGGCCAATAATAAGAGATCATCTGCAAAAAAAAAGGTGCGTAAAGGAAGTGCCATTGCGAGAAAGGTGCACAGGCTTCCAACCCCCATCATTAACTGTTTTACAGATGCCATGGCTAAGCCGTTCAATGCATAACACAAAAAGATGATGAGAAATTGGATCACCCTGCCTTATACCTCTAGTAGGTTTAAAATCATTCGTGACCTCACCATTCCACAGCACATTCATACTCGCAGTGGTGATGCAATCTGTTAATTTTGAAAGATAAAAAAAAGAGGATTAAAGAATTTTGAGGAAGAACAAAGAAAGATATGCAGGAATGCAGAACTGGAAATTCTTATTTCTTTTATGCATTAAGCTTGCAATATATAATAAAATTGAAAAACTAAATGACCGAGAATCAAGCCATGAGCTGATATATGTTGAACAAACTAACAACTTCCTAAAGACTAGGACAAACTTAATTTAATAACAACTGAAATATAAAACAATTATCCAAAACATGAATAGTTTCGCAGTCTTAAGTGTAGCTAACTAACACTCTTCCATGCACTAAGAGCTGCAAACTTCAAGTCTTTGCCTAAGAAGTTAGAACTTGTTTGCTGGCAAAGATTTTGTGAAAATGTCTGGAAGCTGATGTTCAAATCTGTAATAAATGAGGCTCACATCTCCTTCCTTTTGCACTTCCCTTAAAAAGAAGAATTTAATCTTGAAATGCTTAGCTTTTCCATGAAAAACTAGATTGTGGGAGATTGCAATTGCTGCCTGATTGTCCACAAATACCTCTGTATCATTCAATTGCTTCAACTTTAAATCACATAACAATGTCCTCAGCCACAATGCTTGATTCACTGCTGCTGTGGCAGCAACAAATTCAACCTATGCAGTAGACTGAGCTACAATCTCTTGTTCCTTGTAGCACCATGCCAAAACTCCTTATCCAAGACTGAAACAATAGCCAGATGTACTCTTCATGTCATCTATGGATCCATCCCAATCACTGTTCAAAAAATCCAAACAACTTGAAGTTTTGACACTTCCTGAATTTTACACCAAAGTCAATAGTTCCTTTGATGTATCTAATGATTCTTTTTGCTGCTTTAAGATGCAGTTCACTAGCACAATGCATGAAACGAGAGAGAATACTCACAACAAAAACAATATCTGGCTTGGTTGTAGTTAGGTATACTAAACACCCAACCATGCTTCTAAAATAGCCTTAATCAACTTTGTCTGTTCCGTCCCTCTTACTTAAGCTTTCCTTGTGATTCATTGGAGTAGTTATTGCCTTGCAATCCTCTATATGAAACTTCTTAAGGATACTTCTTTTGACAAATAAAAACTTCACCTTCTAACTGCTTAATCTCCATTCCCAAAAAGTTTGTTATTAGTCCAAGGTTTGTCATTTCAAAGATCTGAATTATTTCCCTTTTGAACTCTTCAACAAGCTTGGCGTTACCACCTGTGATTAAGAGATCATCAACATAAAGAGAGACTATAAGTAGATCATCTCCTTTACGTTTCACATAAAGAGTAGCCTCTGACATGTTTTCTATAAATCTTAGGCTTGATAGATGCTTATCTATCTTGTTATACCATGCTCTAGGTGTTTGTTTCAAGCCATATAGAGCCTTTTTAAGCAAGTAGACTTTCTCCTCTTGACCTTATTCTACGAATCCTTCGAGCTGTTCAACATAAATTTCTTCCTGCAAAGTACCATTCAAGAATGCAGATTTTACATCTAGTTGAAACACTTTCCACACATTTTGAGCTGCTATAGCTAGCACCAGCCGAATAGTGTCTAATATGGCAATAGGAACAAATGTATCCAAGTAATCCACTCCAAAAACTTGAGCATACCCCTTGACAATAAGCCTAGCTTTGTGTTTGTTGATGCTTCCATCTAAATTTAGTTTGGTTCTAAACACCCATTTTACTCCAATAATTTTTCTATCCTTCGGTCTATCAACTAGCTTCCAAGTCTTGCTCTTTTTTATCATTGACAACCCATCCTTTATTGCCTTCTTCCATTTCCGATCTTTAATAGCTTCTTCATAACCTGCAGGTTCACAAATGGCCACATTGCACTTTGATAGATATCGGAGAGCAGTTTTCTCCACGGATTGGTGGATCATCTTGTAATTCTTCTTGCCACTATTCTGATGCGTGCTCTTCCATTGTTTGAAATGGAGTACTTGATTTTTGCTTGCTAGAGGATGGACTTTTTGTTTGTTCCAAGTTCCACTTCTCATCTTCATTGAAGAACACGTCTCTACTGACAATTATCTTCCATGTTTGAGGTTGATAAACCTTGTAGGCCTTAAAGGAAGAATTGTAACCAACAAAGATGCCCGGTTCTGACTTCTTATCAAGTTTATCATGCTTGACCTGTCGAACGTGAGAGAAACACACATAACCGAACACTCTAAGAAAATTTAGTGAAGGTTTATAGCCATACCATGCCTCAAATAGAGTTTTATCCTTCAATGCCTTAGTAGGTAACCTGTTTTGCAAGAAAATTGCAGTATTAGCCGCCTCAGCCCAAAAATTCTTTGGCAACTCCTTGTCATGAAGCATACATCTGGTCATCTCCATTATGTATATGTTTCTCCTTTCACTAACTCCATTTTGCTGTGGAATGTAGGGAGCAGTAAGCTGGTGTTCTATGTCCGCTTTTTTGCAAAACAAATTAAATTCTTCTTAGGTGTATTCTTTTCCATTATCGGACCTTAGAACTTGAATATTGCAGCCACTTTGGTTTTCCACCATTTTCTTGAACTTCTAAAACACTTCAGCTACGTCTGACTTGAAATTTAGAAAAAAAATCCAGCACAATCTTGTAAAATCATCAATGAAAACAATATAATACCGACTATCTGCTAAGGATGGAGTTCTTTGAGGACCCGATACATCTGTGTGGACAAGCTGCAACTTGCGAGTGGCTCTCCAGGTTGACTTCGGGAATGGTCTCTTTTTTTGTTTACCGTACTGACAAGCTTGATAATTTTGTAAATGATCTCCAAAGGTTGATAAGCCAACTGTGAGCTCTTTTGTCTTCATCAGCTGCATCATTTGCAAGTGACAATGACCAAGTCTCTTGTGCCATATCTCGGTCTTGCTAGCTTTGGTGGGAAATGCAACAAGTTCTTCTTTGATGGGATCAAAAGAAAAACTTTTTTCCTTTCATTCTCACTTTGAGAATTTCTTGACCAGTGACATCTTGAATGCAACAAAAACTATCTTCAAATATCACTTTAAAGCCTTTTTCAATCAATTGATCTACACTCAACAAATTTTGGTTAATTTCTGGTACGTAGAGGACATCAGAGATTCTCTTTGTACCTTCAGCGCTAGTTATGGTGATTGTTCCTTTTTTCCTTTGACAGAAATGTAATCACCATTGCCGATTTTGACTTTAGTAATGTCAGTTGGCCTCAAATCTATGAAGAGTTCCTTGTCATTAGTCATATGGTTGGTACAGCCATTGTCAATTAACCAACTTTCAGTTGAATTGCTACTTGCAAAACAAGACACCACAAAAAGCTGATCTTCATCCTCTTGATCTGCAACTTGGGCTTCAACTTCTTACTGCTGAGTTTTTTCTTTGCAAATTGGTGTTTCATGTCCAGTCTAATTGCATTTGGAACGTTTTGCATCGGGTCTCCTCCAACATTTGAATGGAGGGTGGCATTTTCTTCCACAGTGATGGCAAGAAGGGTTTTCACCCTTGAAATTTCCATTTTTGCTTTTGTTGTTACTCGAAGTAGGAGAAACCGAATTTCCCTCTTGGCCTTTCTTCTTTTTCTTCTTGTTTTTCTGAGCTCTGTGATGTTTTGCAGCTAAGGCTCCTTCAGTATTGACATCTTGCCTCATAAGCCTCCTCTGCTCTAATGCCTGTAGGGAATTAAGTAATTCTGCCAAAGAAATTTTTTACATATCTTTGGTATTTTCCAAGGTTGTAATTGTCGTTTCATACCTCTCTGGCACGGTGACAAGGATCTTTTCTACAATCCTTGAATCACTAAATTATGACCCCGAGTAACCTCACTTTGTTTGTGATTCCAAGAAGTCTATTTGAGTATTCTTTAATTGTTTCAGATTCCTTCATCTTTTGCAACTCGAATTCCCTTATCAAATTCAAAACCTGCATTCCTTTTACCTTTTCATCTCCTGCATATTCTTCCTTGAGATAATCCCATATAGACTTGGCTGTCTTAAGGGACATTATACTTGTGAAAATTGTTGATGACACCGCAGAAACAAGCATGCTTTGGCCCTCAACTTCTTCGTCTTCTTTTCCTTCTGTGCTTTAATTTGTGCCATGGTGGGATTGTTTGGAAGTGCAGGAATTTCATAGTCTTCTTCCTGCTTCCCAACGATCCAAAGCATCCAAATATGTCTCCATGCATACTGCCCAAATTTGGTAGTTGTCTCCATCGAGCACCGGTGGAGCAATAGAAGAGAAACTGGCTTCGGCTTCCATGATGCATTGAACTTACACACAGATCCCTTAAGAAGGTTGCTCTAATACCAAATATTAATTTTGAAAGATAAAAAAAAACAGAGGATTAAAGAATTTTGAGGAAGAACAAAGAAAGATATGCGGGAATGCGGAACTGGAAATTTTTATTTCTTTTATGCATTAAGCTTGCAATATATAATAAAATTGAAAAACTAAGTGACCGAGAATCAAGCTATGAGCTGATACATGTTGATCAAACTAACAACTTCCTAAAGACTAGGACAAACTTAATTTAATAACAACGGAAACATAAAACAATTATCCAAAACGTGAATAGCTTTGCAGTCCTAAGTGCAGCTAACTAACACAATCCATTATGAGTCGAATGAGATCCATAGTGAGCCTCACCTTCAAAAGAGTCTCATGGATAAAACTCCAGTTAAGCCGGTCATAGGCTTTCTCAAGGTCCACTTTTATTGCCATATGACCCCACCGACCCGGCTTTTTCCTCATTGAATGGATCACTTCCTGAGCTACAACAATATTCTCAATGATGTGTAGGCCAGGAACAAAACTCGTCTGGTGAGGGCCAATAAGGTGTGGCAGAATATTTTACAATCTGTTAGCCACAATTTTGGTCACAGTTTTGTCAGCAATCGTGCAAAGGCTTATGGGTCGACACATCTTTTAACTGATGGGGCCGTCATTCTTTGGAATAAGCACTTATAGGGTTCTGTTAACCTCTGTCGGAATGTGATTGTTGGCAAAAATATTCTTCATGAAGCTACAAAGGGAATCACCAACAGTGGACCATGATAACAAATAGCATGTAGGCCATCCCCTCCAGGTACTTTCAATAGTTTCTTACTGAAGACAGTATTCCTAATTTCTGAATCCTCAATGGGAGCTTGTAACAGGTGGTTCATTGAAGTATCCAAAGTTGGAAAGTAAGGAGCCTCTTGCCCAGGTAAAGCGCGGCCCCTTGGATTGAAGATCATGTAACTTGTTTGAGTGAAACCAATGACGAAATAAACCACAAGCACCAGTTCCGTAAGACGATCCCCCTTTTTCCTGTGACTCATATAGGATAGTATTAAAATCCCCTCCTACCAGCCACGGTCCTTGCATTGTCTTAACAGTTTCACCAAGCTGGTTCCAAAGATGCTTGCGAATAGACGAGTTTGGGCTACCATGCACTGCAGTGACCCAAGAAAGTAAAACATTCTTCTCTGAGATCCATAAGTGCACAAATTGTTTATGATTAAGAAAGACTTCAACATCAAATTTGTCCTGCCATAGAATCCAGATACCCCCTGAGAAACCGTTAGCCTCAATTCGATGAGACTTGTCAAAACCGGTGTACTTAATAAATTCGTCAGCTTTCTGCCCACTAATACGAGGTTCAAGGATAACTGCCATGGTGGGATTATAGTTACTAGACACAGCACAGAAAGTACGACGAAATTTCTTAGATGCGCGCCTTGCACATTCGAAAATAAAATTGAGAAAGACATAAAAATAAAAGGAGTTGGGAGAGGACATAGTAAATCGTTTGCCCTCAGGTCTCATGTTTAATGTTCATGTCATTCTCATCCTCAAGGGATATATCACCATCTGAAGAGACAGAACCATCATCCCCACTATCATTCATGTAATCACTATCGTCAATGTCATCATCCAAATCCTCCTTCAAGACTGGATTATCATTATCCTATAGGGCGCAGAAACTGGATGTGAGTTCAAATTTGATTGAGGTACTGTGGGTGGAATATCGATGGATAGTTGGTTATTTTCCACGGGCTGGTCGAAAGAGATGGCTATGTGGTAAAGAGGGTTTAAGCTGGTTTGGACGAAAGTTGGGGTGGGAGTTTGTATCTGTGTTGCATGGCTCTTGTTGGAGTTACGTAAGATGCTAAAATTTTGCATAGGTGCGGGCTCAGTGCTTTTGGCAGTGGAGTAGAAGTTATGGTTTTTTTATTTCGTGAGGCAATTGATGTGTGGGCGACCGATGAAGTGGGTTTAACATTGTTCTTTTTTGGTGGGAGCTGTTTAGGGTTTTCGGGTTGTTTGGATGAGGTATTGACGGCCCGTGATTGTTTAGGGTAGGGACGGAATCTTCATCATTATAGCCCTGATTATAGTCCCCTTCAATAACATTGGCAAGAATTCCATAACGTGATTCATTACCAAAATTTCCAACTGGTTCACGCCTTGAATCACGTAGAATCTCCTTTCCTTTATTCGCTCTAGGTTTTCCTTTTCGGGAAACAACCATCCAAGGTCCAAACTTGGGAATATTCTGAGCAGCCTCGCCTGACCCCTCCGGCACCGGCGAATTGGTGTTCACTTGATTATTATGTACCCCTTTCCCTCCTGAGACACTGCCAGCAGCACGATCCGGGCAGGCTTCATGGTGGTGCCCGTACTTGCCACAACCAAAACAAATTGTAGGCAGACTCTCATGCCCAACTTTCTGGACCTTTCCATCAAGAAGAAACTGTGAAACCAGAGGTTTTGTAAGAGCTACTTCAACTGCAATGCGGGCAAACTTACCACGTGTAGCGGACTCAGTATTATAGTCTATTTTAATAACCCTAACAATGATTTGTCCAAGCATCCGAAGGATCTTTTTGTGATAATAGTAAAGTGCCATGCCCGGTAAACGGATCCATGCTATAACAGATGCAATCTCCTCCTTCGAGCTATCAAGCTGTGGAGTCCATGGTTGAACAATAAGATAGTGCCCCAATAACTGTCCATGGCCCCTGTGTCAAAGCAAACTCCGCATCCGAACTAAAAGTAGTCATTCTCTAGATCAATAACGGAGAAGCCTAGGGCTGCATTCCATAGAAATCCCAACCGATTACAAAGGGCTCTATAACCAATATATCTCCCTAGCAGTTTCACCACCACTACATGCTGCCTTGGCTTAATCAGCTGTGCATGGATGTTTTGGGAGAAAGAAATAGAGGGTATGCTAGCTCCACTCTCTACCACCACATCCTCTGGATCAAAATCCAACTCATCTTCGCCTCCAACTAATTCATCTTCCAAAATCTTTCGAGACTCCAATAATTTATCCCTGAAGGAGAGAGTCTCCGTGTTAATGGCGTCCTCGCCTTGAGCCTTAAACCTGGCTTTCTTGGTTGATCGGTCAAGCTCCAGCGGCGGTGGAGGGAATTTTGTCTAGTTCCATACTTTTAACAAAGAGCAATATTATTTCCACATAATAAATTCATTCGCTTTATTAATTGTCTTTGTGTAAAAATATACTCGTGCAATTTTATGTATGGATGCCATTTTTTTACTCGGTTTACAGAGACAAAACGCAAAATTTAGATGCCCATTTCCTTCGATCATTAATTTCCCCAGGTCGAACAGAGGTTGATTTGGTTGCTTTAGCTGGTTGATTACGTTAATAAAAGCAATCAATGGTAAGACTACGTTATTTTGATGGAAGTGTGCGCAAGTGAATTAGAATTTAATAAAGATTTGTAACTTAACACGCATGGCGGCTGACTTCTAATATATGTAAAAAATAAAAATTAAAATTAAGAAAATAAAAAGCATTTGGCTTTTGAAAGGGGATGTGGACAAAAGTTAGAGAGCCGCCTTTAGTAGAGCAGCAGCCACGGCTTGGAGAAGAGCTAGCCGCTTAGATTATTCTCAATTCACTTATGTGTAATTAATGTCCGTTCGGTATTGTTTTTAAATTAATATTTTTTGAAATAAAAATGATGTTTTACAATTGTTATATTTTAAATTTAAGTATACGTCTGATATCATTTTATATATTCTAAATTTTAAAATTGAAAACAACAATATATGTTTGATAGACACAATTAAGAAAGATAAAAATAGTAAATATATATTCGGTAATACCATTTTCAAAAACAATTTTAATAAATATTTTTTTTACTAAATATTTAAGTTGTAATTATTTAACTAATACATATACAACCATACCATTAATAATTTAAATAAAACTGTTATAAAAAATTACATGATAATAAAATTTTAGTATTAGCATTAATTCAAAATAAGTTTTGTATTGTTATTACTTTTACACTATAATTAAGATATTACAACACATATGATTTAAATAAAATAATTATAAAAAATTACATGATGGATATCATGCATTACATGTGTAATCATGCTATATAAAAGTTGCAATTCTATCTCTTGTACCATTCATCTCTGCAATTCAGATTTCATATCAAATCATTCATAGAAAAGAATTAAAATACAATAATAGTTTAATTTACAATATTCACATTTATTCAATGATAAATACTAGAGCTGGCAAAATTTAACACGACCCGATTACCCGGCATGAACAAGACGCGAATAAATGGATATGGGTCGTCAAATTCGACACGATTATTAAATAGGTTGGGTTCGGGTTGACACGAATTTTTTCCGTGTCGGGTTAGGGTTAAAGTTCTTAACCCATTTACCCGAACAATGACACGATTATATTTTCTATTTTAAATTAATTTTTAGGTTTTTGTTATTAAAACTCAAATATTAAACATGATTCTCTCTTTTTTATTTTTTTTTTAAAGACAGGCATATACATAGTGTTTTATTTATAAAATTTTATATAAATTTAAAACTTTAATAATGTAAATGTATAAAATATTGATACATATGTCTACTTGATGATATCAATATATAATATTATTTACATATATATAATTTAAACTTTAAATAGTATAAATGTGTAATAGTTTAGAGGGTGTGTGTGTAACGTTTATTAAATATATAGATATTAAACGAGTTATTGGGTAACCGGTTTATTTTTCATGTCGGGTTTGGGTCTCAATATTTTGACACGATTATTAAATGAGTCGTGTTTGGGTCAACCTAAATTTGACACGACACGAAGCTGACACGACACGAACACGACCCGGTGACCCATTTTGCCTGCTCTAATAAATACAACAACAATCAGTTATTTACAAATCCAGAGTTTGGTACCATACCCTCAGTATAGCTTGCTGCGATGTTGAGACTGCACAAAATTCATCCTTATGTTTGGGTTTCAGGTGCTTTGCTGAATGCAAAGCAATAACTACCTATGAAGTGAGGGTGGTTGGTAGACATAAGCCATCAAGTAAAAAGTGCTTGTTTACCAAACAAGATGCAAAAGCACAACAGTTACAAACATAACATGAAGGCAACATAAAAACCAAATTGTCCAAAACATAGAGCTGAAAATAATATGTGGTATATATATACATAGGTTCCCAGAGTATTTCATATCCAATCACAACCATTTTGTTGTAATTTCAATGCATTCAACAAAAATTAAACTGAAAAATGCAAATCATCAAATAATAACAAACTACATACTCCTCGAGTATTATTTATACAGTAGAACCCTTAAAGCTTATGCAAGTACCTATAAAAGATAAACTTATGATTGTGAAGACATAATGAGAATCAATATTATCATCATCATTGCTATCACTTTCTTTGAAAAAAACTCAGGATATGCAAGCCCTCTAATTTTAAAGAAGATTAATTCAAATGAGTATCTGCCACTTGAATTAATCAAGCCTATTTGACAGAAGTCCCCCACCCAACTCTATTTCAACTTTCAGCTATTTATTTGCCACTACACTATTTTTCAGAATTATCATCTCTCATTCACTCAAATTCTCTACAACCCAAGTGAATTAATGTGCTTATCTTTTATTCTCAATAAGAAGATTTCCAAATTGTCATTGCCAACATGTTAACTGCTTCTTAGTATGGCGTAATAAAACAGACGAATCATATGAGCCAGCAAAAAAATACCAGTTTCTTTGATGATGGCTTCACTAATATTGCAAGCAAAAAATTTCCAGCTATTCTAACCGCAAGACAAAAACAGGAAAGCAAAAACCAAATCCCATAACTAGAAGTATAAAAAATCTTGCCAAAAGATATACTGAACCCATGATTGTAACTTGCTTTTTCATAACTCTGCAACAAAGTCACCACCACCAAATCCCACATCCATAATAAGACCTAGAGCCAAAGCGAAAACAAAACGTTTCTTCTTCATTGACAACATTGCCATTTCAACTCTCATTATCTTCCTTACACTACTTTTCTTTTCTTGTTCCTTAAAATGCAAAGACAATAAAGCTTGGAAATATAAGAGTAATGAAATCATATGCACAAAATAAATAATAATTACTCAAAATTTACCCAAATAGAAGAATAATACCAGTGAACCAACGTCAATCCTCAACATATATGCTCAGATCTCTTTATAGGAGCAACTTGAGAGAGAGAGCAGCAGCGACGTCAGTCGAGACACAGCAGAGATGCAGCAGTAGCAGCACCACCACCACCAGTCAAGACAGAGCACAGACGCAGCAGTAGCAGCAGCGCTAGTTATTCCTCAATAGAGATGCCGTAGCTGTAGTGACACCAGTCAAGAGAAGCAGAGACACAACAGCAGTAGATTTTGGTTGAAGAACCGTGATGGAGAGAGAGAGCTGTGACGAATTATGGTTGAAGAATTGCAACAGAGACAGAGAGAGAGAGAGATTTGTGAATTTCGATCGAGATAAGAAGATTAGGCTTGGGTTTTGTTTTGCAATTTCTTTTATGAGGTAATTTGTGATTAGTCTGAGAACGCGTTTAAGACGTTCTCAGTTTTATAGCAATAAAAAGGAACATGCATTATTGGTTTTATAATTCACTTTTTGGATCAGCCCACTGAACAAGAATTACACTTGTACTCTCAAAATGAAAATGGAAACAAGCCCTTAAAAATGATACCGGACAGGTCTTAAACTTATGTAGTAGAGTTAAGGATGATATGTTTTTTAATAAGATAAATTATTTTTCATTCAATTAATTCCCTGTACGAGTGTTTTAATATTTATGGTTCATGTTTCACATGTTTGATTGAATGTTATTAAATTTTTTTTACTAATTCTATCATGTACTATTAATTGTTAAAATATGCTTGGATTGATAAAGTTTATATATAATTATTTTTTTATTCTATATTTTTTATTAAATTGTTTATAAAGATCACTTAAAAAAATTTTGACTCTTTGTTATTTAATATTATTTATATGGGATGTTTAGATATCATATTATTAAATAAAAAAAAATCTATATAAGATTAATTTTAATTAGACTCAATTGTTATATTCATGGGCAGACCTTAGATGGTTGTTAAGTTATATTATGGTAGATTCTGAAACTTAAGTAGCTTCAATCTCTCGAGTTTTTGCATTCCTTTACTCATTTTTAAATTTACTTGCATTTGAGTTTTAGTTTTCTCAAACAATTTTTTTTTTTAATTAAAATAGAGTTATAGTTAGCTTATATTAGATTTTATTTTCTTAAAATTGACAATCCCTGTGAGTTCGACTTCATTATTCATAGTTTATATCTCAACAGACTGCGCTTACAAATACATTAAAACTTGCGCAAACATGAAACATAAATTTTTCTAAATTAAATGGCTAAATTTCAATCGGAACTAATTGTTTTCGACTTGGGGTTTCTGAAATCATACGACCTCTAAATTGTCACTCCAATGGAACTGGCTTTGGTCAACAACAAAACAAATGCATTTAATGCTTGGATTGAAAAATGATACATTCAATAGTAAACTCAATACTTAAACAAAAAAAAAAAAAAAAAGAAGGTAAATCAAGAATTAAATGCATTTGTCTGGAGTTTGGACTGATTTAGACAATAGGCACACAACACTCGACCAGTCAACAAAATGGAATCTTATCATTTATGTACCGACTGCCGAGTTTCACAACTTCATTATATCAAAGTTGACTTTAATGATCGGGCTATTTAAAACAAAGAATTAAACTCCCCCAAAACGACATTATATTTCGTGTATTTCTATCAAAAATTTTATCAGGATTTGACTTTCACATCAATTCTCTTGGTCTATTTGCTTGACCGTTGACCCCAAGTCATCAATCGTGTGTGCCCATAGCTCCGTCCACAGTCCACAGAATTGAAGGTTCATTTGATTGTTCCGATTGGATCATCACGTTGAAACTCAGTGCATGGCTCAGAGTTTCATGCGCAGTTTATAAAAAAAAAAAAATTGGCTGAATCTTAAAGTTGATTTTATGTTCAAACGATAAAGAGAGTGAAAGATAATCAGGGCAACAAATAAGGATCAATTTTCTCCGCAGAATTATTAGTTGTTGACAGGGTCCAAGTGAGTTTTCTTTTTCTTTTTTTTTTTAAAAGGTCGGATTAAAGAAATTTCACTTTACTATAATTATTTATTTTAAAGGCCTAATTACTATAATATGTAACTAATTAAATTTCAAATAACTTTTCATTAATGTGTAAGAAAAAAATAAGCACTTAATCAAGGAAGGATGTACATAATATACATTACCCCAACAATATTCAATTTTTATTCTACAAATACAAATACAAAATCATTTTTTTATTGTACAAATACAAATACAAAATAAAGCTAAGTACGGTCGTAACTACGCCTGATAATGCTTAAAAATGTGAAACTGATGGGTCTTGAGAATTATGATTGAAATAATCAAAAGAAAAACAATAACAAATACTATGAAAATAAACGCATTGAACATTAAACTAACATTTAAGAGTGGCATTTAAAAAATATTTTGTGAATTTAACCTCTTGAATCAGAAAAGTAATAAAACTAAAAATAAATAAATTTAAAATAAGTGGTAAATTCTCTGCCTTCGCAAATTTGTGCCCTCGAGAGAAATGAATAGAAAAACGGGGATGAAGAAATTACAGGAAAGGGATGAAAATCAAATTATAAAATTAGAAGAACAAACCTCTAATAAATTCTGTGGCAATTTTGTAATGACTGGAAATCAATGGCAATTGTGTAGGTGGCTGTAACTTGAAAAAAGAGAGGTCAATTGATTTTGAAAATAATTGCAGCTTGTGAGATATAATTTGAAATTTTAACAAAGTCAGATAAGCAACAATGAGAAAATAGAGAATCATATCATAGATTTTAATGGAAATAAATGTAAAATAATTAGGGTCCTTTTGCATAATTTTTGGAGCTAAGACAGATATTTCGCTCGGTATATTTTGATGTTCCTTAGAGGCATTATTCATTATGTATGCCTGGCTATAGTCCTATTGCTACTTCATTGTGCTGACATAAGCGACAATAGATATTGCTGAGACCCTTTTTGTTTTTTTTTTACCGAAGAAAGTCAAATACAATAAGCTAAAAATTAAAAAATTAAAAAATTAAAAATTATCTGTCCTTTCTAAGTTTGGCATCACGAATAGCTGTCGCAGCTTCACTGTCAAGTGCAGTCAAAACTCCACTAATGCACACGCATAGCAAAAGAAGGCCGGAAATGATGGCCAAAACTTAAGTGAAGAGTATTGGACAGATGAATGAGGATACAAGATTGTGCATATGGAAATATATGCAATCAGGAAAATTTCACTCAGAAATAGATTTTGCATTCACATCAATAGGGGCTAAAATGAACATCCACTATTTCAAATGAGCAGAGGCCAAGTTGTCAGTCCCAAGCATGGTCAGGTCACTATTCACAAAATGGGATTGAAAAATCAACAAAATGTATCAGGTTTTCAATGTTCAGTTGCACTATATGACTCCAAGCTTGACTCATATGAGTCTTCTTCCTCCACTGGCCTTCGGCATGCAAAAGGAAATGGAGGAGGATCAACAGTCAATGTGCCCTCTAGTACATTCAGTGCCTCCCCCATGGAAGGTCTCATCCGTTCATCATTTTGAAGACACCAAAACGCAATTCTCAGAACACGCTCCAACTTCTCTGGATCCACCCCACCAACGATTCTTTTATCTATTATTGTCTCTGGCTGCCCCTCCATCCACTCATTGTATGCCCATTCGCAAACATCTTCAACTTCCCGACACCCACTTACTAATATCAACACCATCTTGCCAAAATCCTCTACGTCTTTCCCCGCTGAAGTACCGTAGACTGATGCCCCACCATGAAAAATCCCAAGGCCAAAATCAGTAACTTTGGCTTCAAAATTTTCATCCAAGAGTACATTTTCGCATTTCAAATTCCCATGGCTTACAAATTCCCTACACCCAGCGTGCAAATAAAAAAGTGCCCTCGCTACACTTGTGCATATATCAACTCTCTTTTTCCATGTTAGCCTCTTACATAGCTTAGAATCTTCTATA
Source organism: Murraya paniculata (assembly GCA_030449075.1). Classification (NCBI taxonomy): domain Eukaryota; kingdom Viridiplantae; phylum Streptophyta; class Magnoliopsida; order Sapindales; family Rutaceae; genus Murraya; species Murraya paniculata. Next base: position 3,653,163 of record JAEVFN010000010.1, on the reverse strand, counting down.
TATCTATCAATAGAACCATTCTGGGCAAATTCGTAGACAAGATATCTGTGACTGAACTCACAGCAATAACCTTCCAGCTTGGTAAGGTTTTTGTGATGAATGTTCCCTATCTTTGACACTGCACCACGGAACTTTCTCTGTTCCGTGGTTGTATCCAGCTCCTTGATAGCAACTGGCTGGTTGTTAACGTGCGGTAACACCCCTTTGAACATCTTTGGTCCCATTCGGTACTTGAAATTCTCTGAAAACTCCTTAATTTCACAAAAGGATAACATAATCAAGCCCTTTAAGTCGGGGCCTTTAAGAGCTACTGCAACTTTCCTCCTCAAATATTTTCTTTTTCTGTGCAACCAAAAACCAATCCATATGTGAATTACAATAAACACAACAAATGTGCCTGAAGCTGCCCCAATTAGGCAAGGAAAGCAGGGCCTATAAGATTGCCTGAGTGGAGAAATTGGTGCGGAGTTCATTGGGAAAGTGAGATCAGCAGCCAATGGGTCAGAATATGGACACTTTTTGACAAAAGAAGCAGAACTAATAGACGGGTCTGAGTAACCACTCACATATTGGGTTGTTATCATTCGGCATTTTGCGGCCCTATTATTTGTGAAGGTTACAGCCACACACTGTGAATTATGCAGACACATGTCTTTGCATCGATGTAAACTAGATTGCGAAATTGAATCGTTTGCTGGATACATTCCATAGAGTAACATGTGCTTGAATTCAACCCAAGTGGAACTAGAATCGCACTGATTCGGAAGCAGGCATTTGGAGTTAGAAGCAGACTTGTACTTAAATGGGCACTTGCAGTCTGGGGATCCAGATGCGTTGAATACACAGATGCCCTGTTCACCACAGGTTGCAAAGACATCGCACTGATTTTCAACAGCCTGCCAAACTGATCTCCATGACTGTGAAACTTCAACCCACGAATACAAGCGCAGATTGCCATCCAGATCTAGCCTAAGGAACCGGAACTTCACTGATTCATGATGATCTTCTCCAGAGACAGACCAGACTGGCTCCAAATTTTGATCAAGAAACTGCAGGGTTCCATTAGAGGTGAGAACAGCACTAAGATTCAAATGGGAAGGTCCACCACTCTTCCAGTAATTAATACTACTTTCCCATCTTAGTTGCAATTGACCCAAATCACTCATGTAAAGAGTATAGTAACTTGATACGGGATTTCTGCTGGTAGCTCTGAGACTTTCGAAAACAGATAATTTCTGCCCTGGAAGAAGTGTATCTGTTGGGGTATCAAAGCTTTGCCATACAATTTCTTTCTTGCCATTCAGTAAAACAAAATTGCCATCATCTCGGAGGACTGCTGAAGCAACAGACAATTGGCTTGTTTTGGTAGTCCATACAGGGACTCCCTCAGAGCCATCAAACAAAAGCAGTTGCCCATTTTGTGTAAGCTGGAAATGAGACCTACTACTATTACCAACTGCAGCATCAGCTCCAGCAACCCAAACTACCGTTTGTTTGTCAACAGGAATATATCTCGAATTGAAACGAATCCCAATACCAAACTGATTAGGCCGATCAGAACGGTTGAAGAATCCAAGAGCAAAATCACCATTTGGAGATAACCACAAGTCATTTTCCACAACAGAGAGCTTTGAACCCAATGGAATTTCAGAAACAGCGACTTGAAGTAGCAACAACCCAATAGAGACACACAGCATAAAAAGTGAACCACAATATATTTTATCCTGTTGAAGCATATTTGTATATGCTTCGACATGCAACAAAAACAAAACAAATGAGTACACTGACCCCCTTAAACATCTATATGAGATAAGCACATTGGAGTCATTGAACCGCATTTAGCATATTTTCAGGCAATTTACATGTGAAAAAAATCAGTCAAGTGGTAAAAATTTCAAGTCCAAGCATGATACAGCGTACGAAAGTAACATTAATAACATTCAAGACAGTGACCGTTTCAGTAGAGACCAAAAGATTTTAACGACATTTCAAATTTAGTAGGTAAGAACAGACTAAAGAGTACAAATTTCAAGAATAGCATTTAAAATCAACTAAAGCCATTGAAATGAAGATGAAACAAACAAAATTCAAGAGGGAAATCAATATTCATTGTTTTGTACCTGAAATAGACAGCCAAGCTAAGCCAGCAGTAATTCAAGAAGCCAGCATAGAATACCACCAGGGCTATAACATAAGAATCCCATGTTCAACTTTGACAAAAGCAACGAACAGTTAAGCAGCAGTTGATGGTTGAGCAAAGAGATTAGGGTATGATTTGAACCTTATAAAAAAAATAATAATAATATTGGGTGACACAAATGACCTGTAAATGAGGGGGAAAAAAAAGTCCTGTGTGTATTGGTGGAGTAAAAGAAAAAATGGATAATGATATTCAAAGTTGAAACTTTTAGGCAGAAAATGGGACCCAAATCCAAACTAAGGCCAATGATATTCCGAATGTGGGCAGTGCAATCACTTTCAGGAATTAATATAGGCAGAGTCTAGAGTATAGACATTGAAATTACAAAGACGGATTCTAATTGAGTGAAGATCAAAAGCTGTTAAATTTATAAGCTATTCATGAATATACAAACTTGGTTGGTTTTCAATTTGAGTGAAACGAGGCCAAGCATCTGAACCTTCCTCGTCTTGTACAATACTTGGAAACTAATTTTTTTTTTCCAGGGAAACAAACAGATTGACAGAGTTTTGTGTGAAGAGAATTGTTAAAAGGGGATATTTGAAAGAGATTGATTCTTTAAAAAGGTGATTTTTGAAGACAGCTGAAGCTGTGGGTTAGGAGTGACAGAGCAGAGAGCGTTGTCGGTAGAAGAAGCTGGCTTAGTGTGGAAACAACACTGGAAATGATTCTTCAAAATAATTCATTTCCCTTTTTTGGCCTTTTGTACTTTATTTAGATAAGAATACAATCAGAATGCAGCGTGTTTTAAGAAGGAAAGAAAAAATATTTAGGGTCTTAAAAAAAAAAAAATTTTTGCTTACATACGTAGGTTTCAATCAACAAAATAAGTGAACAAAAAATATGTGCTATAAAAAGGTAAATATGATTTTAAATTGGTGTTTGTAAATTAAATTCATTAAAATCATTCTTGATTTTTTTATGGGACTAATTAAAGTTTTATAAATATTCAAGTGACTAAATTAAGTTCAATTTGCTCTATTTTTTTTTTAACATTTAATTTGCTCTATTTTTTTTAACATTCAATTGCTCTATTTTTAACATTGATATATAATTTTTATAATCGCTAATATTAAAGAGATATTTATTCCACCGACGTTAATAGAGATCTCGTCTACATTTTCTTAATTATATAATTGATAGAGAAATAGGGTCCAAGAAACAAGTACTCTCAAATCTTGAGACACTTGACTAAATAATTTTTAAGCACCTTTTTTTTTAACTGTATTACTCAGTTCAAATAAGTAAAAATAATGGGCTAGAATATGATTGGGGCTTTTCTTACATTCATGATTCTTTTCAAAAGAATTTTTTTATAAAAAAAATACTTATTTTTAATGGAAACTTCTCATTACGTAAGGATTAAAAAAATTTAAAATTAATAATTAAACTCTCGTGAAAAATTTTCGATCAAAACAAAAGAACTACTAAAGTCATGTGTCGGTACAAATAATTTTATATATCAACTATAATCTAAAAGAGCTTAGATTGAGAACTTTGATGCCTTTTAATTAGTCGTGTAACGTATACAAAATCTGGCTCAATAATCAACGGAGACAAAGCAATCTCTCAAACAAATCAAAGAGCAAAATGTAGAGCTTCCGCTTCCGCTGTATTGACATCGTTAAGAAAGACAATAAAAATAAAAATATTATCGGCCCTTGCCAATGAACCGACGCCTCATAATTACATGTAACTGCTAAGAAAATATATTAAATTATTCAGAAACTGTATTTAAAAAAGTTTATTGAAAAAATAATTTTATGTTACATTTTTCAATGACGTGGTTTTACTAAATGTGGTGCACACGTGATGGGCAGTGTACAAAGTTTGATCAAATGTAAGAAAAGCAACGTGTCCATATCTGGAAGCTATAATTACAAATAATTAAAAATTAAATCAGTCAGATTTGTCCAAACTTTTGAACCTAACCTTAGACCAATGGACTCATCTCCTCCGTAGGGAGGAATGTCGGAGAGAAAAACACCCTAACGACAATGCCCCCAGTTTTCCCTTTTTTTTTTTAAATTACATTGATATACAACAATATCAATAATTATTATTCAAAATACGTCAACTCCATTCATATTTTATAATAAAAAAAATTATCTTAACTCAATTATCCCGACTCTTCTCATATTTTATATGAGAAAAAATTATTTTCACTATAATTGAGTAAAGAAATTAAATCTCGATAACTGTTTTTATGGGATTTCGAACACTTACTCACACATATTATGAGAATCAATACTCTCCCACTAGGTTAAAACTCTGCTGATCGTTAGTTTTGCATTTTAATTATACATGATTCCTATTTTGTATGAGAAATTAATTTTGTTATTGTCGAAAAGAACTATAACTATAAAATAAAAGTTCATAATGTATAGTAAATATAATTTTTAAATAATAATTTTTTAAAAAAATAAAAATATAATAAATTTTTCATTACACAAATAGTAAATTAAATTATCTTAACTTTTAAGTTACAACAGCTAATATTTACTAAATATTTTATTATTGTAATTTAAAAATTATAACCCATTCAATTTTAATACCTCAGAAGCCATTAGATTTTTTTTTTCAAGAGTCACACACAAGCCCTTAGATTGAACTATGCAGTGCGTTCACTTATTTAATAATTAATAAGGTTGAGTTAAGAATGACAGAAATTTATAGTGGAGCAAAAATCCTCTCCATTTAAAAATAAAAAATACTTGGTAGAGAGAAGGTTGAGATAAAGATGAGATAAATAATAAAAAAAATAAATAGATAGAAAGTGAGTGAATAAAAAAAAATAATTAAATTTTCTTATTCTTCTCTCATCATTTTTTTTTATAATATTATCCTTTAAAAATTAGAGATGAGAGAATGAAAAATTCATAAAATAACGTAAAAAATAGGTACAAAAATCTTTTCAATCATTTTCTAATCTGTCGGAGAGGATTAGGTGCAATCCTTGTCTCTCCCCATGTAATCATAATTCATATATCCCCATTCTAAGATCTTTGAAATTGTGCCCTAGGCGGAGATTATATTATCATTGGATTTACTTATAAAGAAAATAAAAATATATGTGGATGAAGATGCGGTCCATCTCGTGGGCGTTCCAATTCATGCTACCGGATTCAGAAATCAATTAGTCGATTCAAACTCTATAATTAATTACATGTTGACAAAATTGCGTACCTCAAAAGATGCGACATTTTGGCTCCAATCGTTACATCCAAAACACAAAGCAAGCCCCACTTACAACCATAATTTTATCGACTCTCAATGTCAATGCACGCAGAAGCTGCCGACCGCCCGATGTTTGCAAACTCTAAGGTGGACCAATTTATAATGGCCCTTCAAGTAGTTTGGTTTGTAATTTAAAATTATTTTGTCTCAAAAAATATAAATATCAAAACGAAGAACTAGTTGATTATCTTTAATAAACATGATTTTTTGAGTATAACTTTTTTAAAGTTTTCTTCAACGTTTTAACAAGATAATAAAATAACTAATTTTCTTCCTTTTTTTCCCTTCTCTTGTGTCTAAGTTACATCAAAGATTAACTAAAATAAAATTATAAATTTTGTAACAAATCACTCTTTGGTGGAGTGGTGGCTATCTCATTATCTCAATATAGAGATCGGATGTTCAAGTCTCTCTATTTATTACAGATTAATGAGATAAGAAGGTGTCCATCACGCAACCAAAAAGTAATTTGTAATTTTTATTATGATTTTCGAAAAATATTTTATGTTCCAAAATTACATCTCTCAATATCAACACCAATCAAACTTCATTTTAAGTAAATTGTATTGCTTTTATGGCTTTCATAATTTTTTTATTTTTTTAAAGTTGTTTATAATTTTAATTTGAATTTATCCAACCACTTCGTATTATATCTTTTTCACATCACCAGTTTGGAGTCAAAATTAATCACAAGATTATGTCCAACTGTCTGTAAGGTCATTGAACTTGTCATGACGACTGGTTTCCAAAAATTACCCCATGACTTGACTTAATTTGATCATTTTTAGTACAAATCTCGTCTCAATTCTCAACTAATTGTCCCATTTTGGCCTATGCTACCATAGATTTCCAACTAAACGATGAAGAAACCTAGCTGTCACTCCCCAAATTTCTTACATTATATGATTAACAAAACAAAATTAACATTATGTTTATTTGCTGTATGGGCATAAAGGAAAAATAGTACATTTGCTTTTGCATGATTGCTTTCCGTTTAAAAAATCAAAAGTTTAAAAAGCCCATTTCGGTGCATGCAAAATGCAATGCAATAAAGTAGCTTTGTTTCTCCGTCGAATTCTATAAGGACAAAATGGACCCACTTCACCTATTGATAAAATTTTTTCGCATGAAATTATAATAATTTTTTGTTTGTATTTTTAATTAAATTTAATAATCGCATGCAGCAGCAGGTTTAGAATGGATCAATCACTCATTCGAGTAGTTGAACTACTCGATTATGATTACAATTATTAATCCAAAATGATGAGCTTAATTTTAGCCAACAAATAGACAATTTCTTTAAAAAGGAAATGGATGATGAAAGGGAAGAAATTGTAGCAAGTGGAATCTTTTCAATACAAGAAAGGTGCTAGAAAAGATACTTAAGAAATAGATGTGACAGTTTATATTAAAAGAATTCACATAGTAATAATAATAATAAATCACCCTAGACACGACAATTTATCTTAGAACTTCAGTTTATTACAAAAGCAAAGAAGTCTTTCAAATGATTTAATGGCTCTTTACTTTGTGACTTCTCGTTACGAATGGTTTCCGGATTATAAGACACACTAGCTTTTAGGCCTGGGCTAAATAATCAATACTCTTGGGCTAAATGCCCATTAATTATGGAAGGAGATGAGCTTTTCCCTAAGGCCCATGTTGTGTAAAAGAGAGAATAATTCGCTATATGCTAAGCCATAGAAGTATTTTCCTTTTCTCCTTTTTTAATCCCTTTATGTACTATACATGTCCCAACAACTCTTTAATTGAGTTAATCAGACATCTTATCAAAGAACATTGAATTCAAGGATTGAGTCTTCTTATCAGTGTGGGATTTTATTCATTTGCTATTTTCTTTGTTTTAATTTTTTGAACTTGACTTTAACTTTGATACGTCGTGGTAAGTTCTAGTAAATATTAGGGTGAGCTTTAGATCTTAGAAAACATATTGGATTTATTAATCAAAATTTAAAGTGCACTCTCCTTAATGTAATGTCCTCTTTGTATGTATGTGTGTATATGAAATTTTGATTTTTCTTTTCTCTTCTTTTTTTTTTTTTTCAAAAAGCCATCTACTCATTTAGTGTAAAAAATAGTTATGGATAGGAATATGAATTTTAAACAACCTATGAACTTGCACAATTCTAATATGGAACTACATATTTGAATAGGATAAAGTTGACATGATTATTAAATGGGTCAAATTTGGTCAATCATTAAATAATTATATTGAGTTTTGGCATAGTGCTTCCATCATAGGAATCAATTTATATCAAGATCGACTATTCAATTAATTATACTATGTTTATTCGTTTAAAAAATAATTTAGAATCAATTTCTATGAGTACTATGTTGAATCAAAACTAATTAAACAATTCAAAATCAATCCAACTTAACTATTAATGTAGATAAACCAATCTCAGTAGTGAGACGTTAAAAATAGTAAAATAATATTTACATCATAATTTTATAACTATATTGTTAATCTACTATTACTTATTTTAATTTTTAACATACATGAGCGCAGTTAACATGATATTAATAATACATCTCATTTTTCTTTTCTAAGAAAAAGTACTTTTATTTATGCTTCCTAGTTAACTTGGGAGTTTGGATATATATATATAGTGGAGCTATTATTCTTCTAAATTTCTAAGAAATTTGTGAACATTAATTATAGGATATATTTGTGAGCAATTTATAAGAGTAAAAATCTAGGCGGTATTAAATTGAAATTTAATTATAAATATATCAATTGTACTGTATTCCATTAAAGGGGAAAAAAAAATTGTTCGAAAGCTCTTACATGAGCACATTTTGAAGTTTAATTTATTAGCAAAATTTATTCCTACATCCTAATGTTCCAATTTTCAAACATTTTGAAGTTCACCAATACTATATTAGTATATTTTATTGGCAAAATTTATTTCTAAAATTCTAACAAGCCATAAGATACCGAAACGAGTATTTTGGCTATTCCAAAGTATTCTTGTTCTTTAGAATATAAAAAAAAAATGCCCTCTAAAATACTCAAATCTCAATTTTTTTTAAAGATAAGATTCATTTATAAAGCAATTATTTTTTGTTATATTATGAGTCAATTTGTCCGGATGCCCTCACTATGTCATTTTCATGGGCTCGATCCGGACGTGAAATAAGCACAAAGTTGAATTTTGACAAACACAATCACTTTGCATGTATTTTGTGCACTGAGACAAGAATATGGTCCCAAAAATTTTTATTTGGGCACGTAAGGATAAAATTGCTCCTTTTCAATTCCCTTTAAAAATCGCTTTTTTTATATATATAAAAAGAATGTGCTATTCTAAGCAATGAAATCAAAAAAAAAAAAAGAAGATCTCAAAAATAAAAATACCCTCAAAGAAAGAAAGAAAAAAGAAAATGACATTTCTCACTTTCATTAAATTGATGCTAAAATTGACTCATATCTAACACCTCATTGGAATATGACATGGAAAATAAGGCCGGCTCGGGCTTAGTCGGCACCCTATCGAGGGGACCAAGTGGGCCCTCTCAATTTGCATCACGGACACTTGGCATTCTTTTGTTGATCTGACGGCATCAATCAAAGGATTAATTTGAGTGTTTGGTTGCAGGACTTTCCTAGAAAATCGATTTTAGATTTTAGTGGTTTGGGAAAGAAAGTTGCATAAAAACTGCGCTCACACACAGTACAAACAATGTTTTTTCTCTTTGGATCAATGGCAGTAACAGTACGCCGGGCCCATTTCGAGAGATCCTTTTTGGTCAAAATTTCGACAAATGGGATGATCAACGCCGACCACGTGTCACTAATAATTCATTTATTTTTCCTGTAGTTTTATTTAAAAATTAAACTTTTTGAGGATGACGATTTGAGTTTACTTGATGTTTTTCCGTGTTGGGAAATTTATAAGAATAATCTTAAAATTTTTAAAATTTTTAAATTTAGCCTTTAAAATTTTTTTTTGTCATAATTAGTCAATTATTAATTTTTTTGATCAAATTATCCTCGCCAATTTGAATAAATTTACAAGTAAATGTCACTTGTACACTCTCAACACTCTAAAAAAAATACTACCAATATTCTTGACAAATCATCAAATCTCATCAAACAAGTGTTATATAGCTGAAGATATAATTATCAATTGATAATTAGAAAACTTCTTGAGGTTAGTTTTTATTCTCACACAATACAAACCTTAATACGAAATTGATATGGTTGTGTTGTAAATGTTGTTATTGTTTATTCATAAAATAATATAATTTGTAAAAGTGCTTACTTTGAGTAGAGAAACTTAGTTTAAGTAGAGAAATCGAGAAAAAATTAAAAAAAAGAGTCAGAAATTTAAAGAAAAATGAACCTAAATTTAGTGAGACATGCTGTTTTAGTGAGACAGACAGTGGGACAGGTACCTGTCTCACTAAATTTGGGTGTTGATTATGTGCAACAGGCACCTATCCCACTGCCTGTCACACTATGTTGGGTTGCATTTTAGTGAGACAGGCACCTGTCTCACTAAGTGCATGTGGGACAGGCTGTGAGAAGTGCCTGCCCCACTGTCTGTCGCACATGCACTTAGTGAGACAGGTTCCTGTCCTACTGAAATGCAGCAAACATAGTGCGACAGGCAGTGGGACAGGCACCTGTCCCACTTTCTGTCGCACGTAAATATTTCTGCATTTTGGTGAGACAGGCTCATGTCTCACTAAAACAGCATGTCTCACTAAATTTCAGATATTTTTTTAAAATCATAACTTGGGCTACATGTGTCTGTTTCGAGCGTATAATATACTGTTTCGAAGCTTGTGTGGAGATGAATCAAATCTAAAACATTGAATTGCATTGTATCAAATGGTTGGACCAAGAATTTGTCTAAATTTAATTGCGATGGGCACTTAGTACACTATCGTGCTTAATGACAGTATGTACACGTACATATAAAAAATGTACTGCAATTTTCTTTATCATATTTTGTAGTTTGTAATCTTATTTTTTTTATTTTTTTTAATGTTTTTAGGCTTGTTGGATTCGGTTGTTCTTTAATTGTGTTACGACGGTTGGTGGGAGACGTTCGCAGATGGCCATATGGAGTACGTGAATGCCAAAAATACAGTTTTTTTTATTCGGAAAGATTGTACATTTGATCAGTTTCTGACAAGAGTGTATGAAGTTTTACAGATAAATCTTAATAAATATACTATGACGATGAAGACAACTTTGAGGTCTAGCAACACAATGTATAGTGCATGTTCACTACCTATGGACATATTTAATGATGAAATGGTAAATGTTGTATTACATATGGCCTCTGATGTGGTCAACTATGGATGTATCCTTGTATTTGTTACCACATCTCCTCGAGTTCAGGTCGAAAATCTTGAGCTACTTGTAGAAACTGAATCTTCTTTTAGAGCAAACGACTTTGTCCCAAATATTGAAGAAGAGGTGTTACCACAGCCGATATTGGTGCAGCAACATTACTCTCCACTCCATGAAAACAATAACTTCATTGATGAGAACGGTATTACATTTACCGATGTTGAAGAAAAGGTTTTACCAGCAACGACATCGTTAGAGCAACAGTACTCTCTATTCCACAACAATGATTTTCGCAACAATGATGATCCTGTTGATGACACAAACAACATAGAAGCTAATTATGCTTTTGCAGAACCGTACAATAGTGCGAGGCCCACTATGTCTAATAGTCCAATTGATAATCGGAGCATCGGTCATTCCGATATTCCTAACAATAATGAGGATGAGCATCAACATGATAATCCTATTAATAACAGAGACAGCCGATCTATTCCTCCAATGGCCTATTCGAGGAGAAAGGCAATAGTTGATCCCCTTGTGAGTCTTGCTCCAGTTTGCCTTCAAACTTGGTTGGTCCAGACTTAGTTAGAAGTTGTAATTCTTCTAATATTGGTGTGGGTAAGTTGTTTGCTGAAAAAAATGAGTTAATACTAGAACTACGGAAAGCTGCATTGAGGGATAAGTTTGATTTTAAGATTGCACGCTCCGCAATGTCACACTTTGAGGCCAACTGTTCATCGGAATCATGCAAATCGAGAGGTTCGAATGAGCAGAATGTTCCTTGGGTAGTGAGAAGAGTTGATAATGTACACACATGTTCTAATGAGGTGTTGCCTGGTGGTCTTCGACAAGTAAGAAGTCGGGTTGCTGGTCATATTATCGCCGATAAATTTATCTAGGATAAACGGATATACACTCCGAATGATATCAGAGCAGACATACAGTAGGAATACGGTATCCAATTAACATACCAGCAGGCATATCGAGCTAAAGAAGTTGGTCTCGAAATAATACGAGGGAATCCTGCAGAGTCATACAACTTACTTCCCAAATACTCTCACGTTTTGACCAAAGCAAATGAGGGTACAGTTACTCACCTACTGCAAGATGAAAATGATAATTTCTTATACTACTTTCTAGATCTTGGATCTTCCATCAATGATTTCATGTGGTACATCAAGCCAGTAATTGCTGCAGATGGTATTCATCTAAAGGGGTTATATCGGGGGAGCGTTTGTGGCAACATGTCTGGATGGAAATAATCAACTGTATCCGTTAGCCATTGTGGTCATGGATTCAGAAAACAATGATGCTTGGGAATGGTTTATGACGAAGCTACATGGAGTGATTGACGACAGACCAGAGTTAGTAATTCTCTCTGATCGGTGCACTACCATTAAGAGAGTCGTTCTGAAAGTATTTCGCACTGCTAGCCATGGCATTTGTTTTTACCATGTCAAAGGTAACATAAAGTCTAAATTCAGAATGTCTAAAGCTATTTGGGATGAATTTGAGTCTGCCTTTATTAATGCAACAAAAATATATGGACACGAAGATTTTAAAAGACAACTAGAGGGGTTGTGGATGCTCCATTCAGGGGCAGCTGATTACTTAAAGAATAATATGGGTACGTGTAATTGGGCAATGTCTGAGTTTGAAGGTAGGAGATACAACATCCCCACCACCAACATCGCAGAGAGTGTGAATTCATTTATGAGGGAACCGCGAAAATTCCCGATTACTCATCTTGTTGATTATTTTATAAAAACATTGCAACAATGGTTTTATGACAGAAAAATTATTACTGAATCAATGAGTACTCGCCTAACAACATGGGCAGACAAAATAATTGCTGAGAGGAGAATTTTGGCAGAAAGAATGACCGCTCGTTCTATATCTCAGCATCGATTCCATGTTCTGGGTGGTGGTATTAAGGAATGGATAGTTGACCTATGTAACAAGACTTGCTCCTACAGAGTATTCAAACTTGATCAGCTTGTCTGTGCCCATGCAATTGCTGCTTGTCTCACCGTCCGAATAGATTACATAAGTCTTTGTTCTAACTTTTACTCTAATGAGTCATTAGTCATGGCATATGCGCAACCTGTAGAGCCTGTTGGCGACATAGAAGATTGGAAAATTCTTGTAGAAATTCAGGACATGAAGGTTAACCCACCGATCGAAGCACCACCAGCTGGTCGTCGTCCAAAGCTCAGAATACCTTCTATTGGTGACGATGCAAACTGGAGGACTGGAAAATGCGAGCGGTGCAACCAACTAGGCCATAATCGCAAGAGATGCAAAAATCCCATTGCTTCAAATCCAAACTAGTCGCATCACTGTTTACGATAGTTGACTTTGGAAGTCTTATCTTTGGTGTGTTGTACAATTATATAAAATGAAGTATTTTATTTTGTGTAAAATTATATATTAACTATTAAAATAGATCACCAAATATATGTGTCCGAATGTATTATATTCATACATCAAAATTCGAATGTCTACAATGGCTTACAGTCCAATATTGCCATTAAATATATCTACAGCAATCTTCTTCCTAAAGTACTGCCCATGGCTACCATCAAAATTAAGTATGAGCCCAAACATTAAATACATCGTAAACATTAACAAAAAAACGCCACAATCGCCACTTCCAAGCTCTTGTTGTGGCACGTCTTTGACTACTCTAACTTTTTAAGAGTTCGCAATCGGCAGGTCAGGTCGGATGTTGTAGATTCCAACAGCCTCAAGCCATTAAGAGAATATGACTTTCAATGGTTTGAATTGATATAAGTATATTTTATCGTCGGTAAATGACAATAACGAGTCATAAATCTGCATCCTCTTGGCCCAAAGGTCCGCTCGAGCCAGTATCCAATGATCACCGCCCAGATTTACAGGAATAAATATCTGCATATACAACATCAACATAAATTTATAGTTTCATAATGTAAAAAATATAAACAACATAAACATTGAGCAGCAATACGCACCACATCGACTTCCATGAACGGTTTCAATATGATATCTTCTCGTCCATCAATATAGCTATTAAGATTGCTGCCATATTATAATGAATGAACATCACACTCACTGTTGTTCCATAATTGCTTCAAGAATACCTAATAGGTATATTACACGAGGGTTAAATTATTAACTGTGATATCGTCATTAAATAACGAGATAAGAAAATAAATCCTTGATTATTAAGTTTTGAAAACTCGTTACCCAAAAATAAGTGTCTGTATGGGTGACACGCTGAGGTAAGGCGTTCGGATACTGCCGTTGTTTTTCACTGATCAAGCGAAAATAAGCGTGAATATGCTGCAAAATGCAGACGAATAGAAACATGTCAATTTATAACATAATATAATATAGAATAAAGATGAACAGCAGTACAAGAATGGAAGGTGTGGTTTTAAGAATACTCACTTCGTCACTAAGCCATCCCATTGAAGCAATGCCTAAGAGTATGTTGAAGAACTTTTGCGACTGTTGGACAGGGCCATCCACGGTGATTCCACCAGCAAACCACTGATCAAACTCCTGAAATAGCCGTAAATCTTCTAGACCCCTAAGCGGATTTATATCCACACTCGTTCTTTCATCAATCTTGGAGTCCGTGATTTGGAGTGTGGGTAGAGGCCTAATATTCTTTCCTCTCTTGAAATGAGGAATTAAGGACTGCTAAACACATATGACGGTCTGTATGGACGTCCAAATTTACTTACGGCAGGAGGTACCTCTGTGATGATCTGCACACTGTCACCACTGACGTCTCCATGGAAACTGTATAACGGCATGGGGGTGTAATCATCCTGGTTGCTGGCGTCTGTAAGAAATCCATACTCATCCGAGGCCTAGCGATTCGGCAAGATGAACGGATTAAACTTATATGTCATTTAAAACAAAAAGAACGCAACAGTTACATTTAAATATGCTCACCGTATACGAGCGTCCAATTGAAGAATCACCATGTGAGCACTTGGAAGAGCTATCACTGAACGAAGCCATAAATCTCATTACTGCTTTTCTATACTGTTGTTGTTCTCTGCGCTCTGCCTGAAAATCCGACCTTAGTTCAGAAATGGAGTGCTCAATGTTGTCCATCCGTTGAATGAGTTTATCATAACGGGATTTTGTCCTCGGCTGTTGTCACCAAACCAAGACAAAAATGAAAGAGTGTTGAAATCAATTATGTATGACTACTATGAAAATGAAATTTCAAATCAGAAGTCACCTCTGAGGCATGTGTGTCGTTAGAATCGTGTACCGATTCATGACGGTCATCAGCGCCAAGCTCATCCTCAACGAGATTGTGCTCCACATGTGTTTAGGTCGTGAAGTCGTGATCCTCCTCTTCTGTCATTGTAATGAGTGACGCGTTAATTGAAGGTTGATGCTGCACAAAATTACATTTAAATTGAGTAAACGATACCCACATTACTGAACAAAGTGAGTAAATTATCACTAAACGATACCCATATTTAGGACCCAACTTAGAATATATGGCACGTAAGCCTCCACACTCTTTCAATATTTTGAGGCTTTCTCCTTTGCATCGGTTTGATTGTTTGTAAAATGTTTCCCTGTTGTAATTAATACCAAAATTTAAATTACTGCAATTATCTAGTAGTTAGTAATAAAAAAAGTAGCTATATACATAGGTACGCATATATTACTTACAAGACGAGATATGAATACACTTCAGCAAAGTTTATCTTAGAATAAGCCATGGGTTTCCACTGTACGATCTGAAGAATTTTCCTTTTAGTTTTCACGACTCTGATGGCAGTCCTCAAAAATCCATGCCTGCAACAATGAAATATATAAACTCATTAAACGTATTATTAAATATTCATTGTTTAAAATTTAAAAAATCAACGAGAATATCCACACACCTGCACTCCAGACATAAAGCCATAAATATAGTATTTTTCAATTTTATGCTTGGGTTTTTCGGCGCAAGCTTTCTTAAATTTGTTGGCTTCCCGTTCAATGCATTGTCAAGACTTTCATATATCGTTTCCCATGACAAACGACCCCACGGACGACTTCGAAAGTGATCTATGTCATCTACATCGTTAAGCAACGAGAAATTGATTTGACAATGATCTTTTCTTCCATTCAATACTCTGTTTGCAAAGTAAAACAGCACGATCTTTAGCGCATCATTGTCATCTATAGTCTTGAAGTCTAAGTCCATAAATCTTAACTCGAACTCGGCAAGACTCATTTTACGAAACAAACCATCAAAATACTTGTTATGTAACATGTGCATTGTTTTATGTTCCTTCAGCACGACATATTGACCATAGCAAAGTCTCGTAACTAGGCACTACTCTCCAATTGATAACTGTATCAATTCCTCACCAATCTGAAACCATAACTGATTATTGTTCGTACTTTCTCCATGTGCCACTTACCTAAGCAACACATTATGCACAATTACGCACTGAATGGAAAGCTTCGACAATCAATGAAATGCCCAAATATGTCATCATTGAATAGTTTCAATTGTCGTTTTGTTAATTTCTCTCGGATGCCATTGACCACTGTATCTAATTTACACGTACTTGTGATACGTCTGGGAAAATTATCGGCATAAGGTACCTTCAGAATCACTGGTTCTTTCATCGGTCTAGGTAGATTATGCTTTTTAATTTTTAATTTCTCCATTTATCTAAAACAAGTTACAAAATAAAATTGTTATATGACATAATTACATCTTAAAAATTCCTAACATTAACAACAATAGCAAAAAATAAAAATAAAAAATTCTGCTTTTTGGTGCAGCAGGGTACCTGTCGCACTAAGAGCCCCTGGCTCTTGGTGCGACCGGGGTAGCGCGCGCGCTCCTGCGTCGCGTGCGCTGCGTGCGACAGGCCTGTCGCACGCAGGCGACAGTCCCTGTCGCACGCACAGTGCATGCGACGCAGGCGCGCAGCTCGCAGGCTACAAGCCCTGTCGCACAAACACCGCGCGAGCGCGCGCTACGTGCCACATTATGCCTACATACTGGGCCTTGCATTGTTTCATCTATCACCAAATGCACTTCATATACGCAAAACAATACATACAACTCAACAATCCCCTTATCAAACCTTCATTTTATTAAAGTTAAACATAAATTATCTAAGAGAAATTTTATCAAATACCTAATATGCACTACTTATAACTCATCATTCTAATTAAATTTTGCTTCATCATAACACTCCAACAACCTATAATCATCTAAAACACCAATCAAATTCACTCAAATCATTATAAAAGGTTGAAGTTTGTTACCTAGGGTTTGAACTATTTTCAAAATCTTGGATTCGTTTTTGGTTCCTCTAGATTATGATGGATCCGGTTGGATATTAAGTCACCGTTGCCTTCGTCGTCGCCGTTGATGTTGCTGTTTCCGTCGCCTGTTGCCGGATGCCGTTTGCCGTTAAGGAGAATAAGTTTTCGGTGGGGTTTAAGTCACGGTTTGGAGTGAAGAAATGTAGAGGGTAATTTGGGATCAAAATATCGAAGATAACCACCACATCATTTGTACGACTATTCGTTAAAGATAATTTACTTGCTTTCATTTTTCTCTATTTTATTAAAAAAAAAGATGTAATAGGTATATGTATCATCTATGTACAAATTCTAAATTGAAACATATTAGTCTAACAAAATATTCTAAACGTGTACATTTTGTGTACATTTTGTGCATGTTTGATTAATCATTTAATTTACAGGCAATCGAAGAGCAGAGAACACACCAAAAATATAATGTTCAAATTGGATTGGGTCAGTAGTCATTTCCCCTAATGTTGATGGGTCAATTTATGCAATCTATGTCATGTAGCGAGCAATACATGTCAATTTTACAATTTTCTTAGTCAATATGATGGTGCCATGATAAGATCAAGCACCCACAAAGATTTGACTGTGGAGATATGAGATGTAAAATATAATTTTTTTAGTTTTTATTTTATTTTTATTTTTAGGGAAAGATGTAGAAATTAGAATAGAGTTGAAACATACGCCTTAATTTATTGAAATAATCTTTTAAATTAAAAAACGGACTTTTCACAAAAAAAAAAGGAATTTTATTTCTTACACTAAATTGTTGTAGATGAAATTCATATCAGATCATCATTCCCATCTACGGTATAAGTTCAATAACAAAAAGCAATTGAACCCATAATTTATTAATTATTAACTAAACTCCCAAAAATAAAATTATAGAAAGGATATGATCATTTCTTTTTTTCATCTAATGTAATTAAAGCAAATCTAAATCTACTAATTTGATTGAAGATAAAATTCCAAGAATTTCCATAAAAACAATTACAAAAACTAGTAATATACTAAAATTATTGAGAGGATAAAAGGAAAAGAAATATAGACTTTTCCCTTCCACAATAAAATAATGGCAATTGCTATCTTGCAGCTGCTGTAAGTTACAGCAGCTGCAAAAATGAGTGAAGAGTACCACACGTGGGTACTGTTCACCTCATTTTTGCAGCTTACCTTACAGCAGCTGCAAGATAGGGAGACCCCTTTAATGGTATGCTTAACAACACGCAAATCTATCCCTAAATTTTAATATAATTATATTTTCTTTCACTTTGGTTTGCGGTCAACTAGGGCCGGCTCCAACATTGCCTTGTTTTACATTTTCTTTTAATCATATTCACATAAAATAATAAAATTATTTATTATTTTTTTTGTAAATTTACTAATTTCGGATGGGATAACCAGATGGTTTGTAACCTTTAAAAAAAAAAGGAAATTTTTTTTTCATTTTTTTCTCTTCCTTTTCGTAAATAATGAAATATCATGTAATGTTTATAAATAATAGAGGGAAACAATTATTTTTTTACTAATCATGACGACCCGTTTTATATGATTACCACAAGTTTATATCATTATTCTCATAATTAACTTTTATTTTTAAATTTTTAATACGAACATATTCTAAAACTTATCACAAAATATTCATTATAAAAAAATAAAATTTATTTCGAAATGTAAATAGTGTATTTTATTATTAATTTTTTTTATAAATTACATAACAAGATGAATCCAATGTTATATTTGTACAACACTTCAGTTGATATTTTTTATAAAAAAAGAATTTTGTATTATATTATTCTCATTTTATTTTAATTTAATTTCTTTATTTATTTTTGCGTTGGGTGTTCCTTGCTTTTTTTCCTCCCCGTGATTTGACTCCCTACAAATTAACCAAAATTGACTCCCGCGTCAAGTCCGCTCTCGTCCAATGGCCTTTATTGGCGGACGCCAGTCCTCTCTTAAATCCAGTTTAATCCCATCTCCCGCACGCCCGCGCGATGACCGGGACCTCCGGTCGTTTCTTTCTTCTTACTTGCCTAACCGGTCGCCCCTCGGACCTTTCCACCTCCTCAACCGGTTCCCGAGAACTTTTTAAACTTTGTCGGGATTTGAGTATGTTATGTCGTCTGCATAACAAAACCACTGAGTAGATCCACGTGGCATACTATTTTTCGTCAGATGTGGGATTGATTCATCTTTCCAGAGACTTCCTTGGTCATTTTCCTGAATAAAATTAATCAAAGTGGATAAGTTCGGAGACAAACCAATAAAGAAACGCCAGGTCAGTAGGTGGTGATTTTATTATTCAGAAGCCTATAACACCGGATATGCCCTTTCAAATTTAACTTTAATGTGAGATGAATTTGGATTGAATTTCCATAAAAATTTGACTCCAAGATGAGGTTAAATTATTACACACCAATATAGGTTGTCGTTTATGTGCTACCTCACTTACACGAAATCCACCAATAGTTTCCTGCCACCTAAGCGAATCAAACTAGAGATGAATTTAAAATAACATATTTATCCCTAGATCGTACCGAGAAAAAATGACGCGGCATGATGTGACTGGTGGTTAAAAAGCGGAAGAATAATTTTAAATCAGAAGAACGATTTCTCAGTGCGCCTGTCTTTTGTAATTTTTTCCTTTCTTTCTACCATTGTATAGGCGATTTTAACAAAAAGCCAAAAATAAAATTAAATAGTGTAATTACTATCTGATCCCTTCTGTCATCCGTTTTCTTAAATATAGACACAAATTGTTCATTTCTATAAAATATGTCTCCACGCATTTTTTTTATATGACCAAATCACCCTCATATTGATTTTTTTAGTGCTCCTCGTGTGTACTTTTCTATTCACCAAAAATATTAAAATATTATCCCCCTCCGGACAAATAATGTTAATATGTGTGACTTTTTTTTGTGTGGAGCAGCTAGGGAATTAAAATAGTTATTTTATTATTATTATTATTATTATTATTATTATTATTATTATTATTATTATTATTATTATTATTATTATTAAAAAATTAAAATTTGAGAATGAAGGTTGTGAATTTTTTCAAAGGTTTCAATTTTTTAAATACCTTATCTTATTTAAGATCCTATTTCATGTCTCTATAATGTAACATTAAAATATTTATTTATTAGAGAATGTGTATGTAGCTAAAAGCTATAATTAAACAAAAAAAAAAAAACAATGATAGTTAACAATGGATTATCCTTTAGTTTGAACAATGCAGTGTGTGAGATTATTTCAACATAAATTTTTTATTTAAAATTTCGACCTATTGATTTTAAATAATTTAATAGTTGATATTAAAAGTCAAAATAATAGTTAATGATGGGTATTCATCCATTATTAGATTTCTTAAAATCAATGACTTAGGAATTGTATCAAAATTTTAAGTAAAAATTTTAAGTTAGAATATCCTAATCCCTTATAGCATGTAACTAAGGGTATTTTAGTTATTTTGTCAGCTGTCAGTGACTTATTCAATACAAATGAAAAGACTAAATTCTTAGTTGCAAAATCAGAAACACCAGGGGTTAAATTGTTATTACCCCAAATAAAAATAAAAAGTTTTCATTTTTTGTTAATTTTTTTTTTCTTGTGTTCATGAAAGGGAAAAAAAGGAAGAGGAAAGAAAGCAGAACATTACATAGGAATTAGAGAGATGATGGAAGAAGAAGGAGCTCCTCACTTCACCTCTCTTCTCCATTACTTTGTCTTCTCAATCTCATCATCAACTTTCTCTCTTTCAAACTTTAATCACTCCTCTAACTAGATCTACAACTGTGAGATACTACTCTCTTTTGTTAGCTGGTAAGATTCTCTTGCATCACTTCAAATAAGAATCTTTCTTTTACTTCTGATCGCCCCCATATATAGTTCTTGCTGATAATGAGTTTTTTTTCTTTTTGTTTATCACAAATCAAAGGATCTTTGATGGGTTTGTGTTGTTTTTTCGATTTTGTTCAGTTAAATGGGTGCAAAAGTAAGTTTCTTTGTATCAGATCTTTTACTAGTTGGTTAGTATATTATACGATGAATGGATTTTTTTTTTATCTGTATTTGGTGTGTTGTGTGATGTTGATTTTGTTTATGCTTGATTTTTAATGTGATGCTTTGGACTTCATGTTTCTTTTTCCTCCTTATCTTGATTGATTGGTTTATGATTCTGTTTGGTTGCCGAGAAAATGGAAGAAACCGAAAGATGAGTATTTTATCTTTCATTGTGGGGAAAAAATGAATGTTGACTTTAGAAATTAGCATCAAGTAAGCTGATGAGTGTTTCTTAATTTTTCTTTTTTTTTTAATATTTGTGAAATGAAATTAAAGATAAAATTCCTCATAAATTTCAACTCTTCTTCTTAATTGATTTGTTATTTTCTCTCCAGTCGCTTAAAAGTAACATTATATTTCTTTTTTTTTTTTATGTTTTTTAATACTCTGTCTGCTTCGGGAAAGTTGTGTGAGGAAGCAAAGGAAAGCGCCTGATTGAGTTAATTAATTTGTTTTTGCTAAATCAAACAATAGACTGCTTACAGAATCTAAGAGAAGAATTGCCTTAATTATTTTCTTCTCCCGTTTTCTAGGCAGAATCTGATTATCCTATTTGGGTTTTGTGGTAACTGGAAACCCACTTTACTACTTCTGTGAATCCCTTAATAGAGAAGTTGTTTATGTCTACATTTGGGTACTGTCATTTACAATCAATTTGTCCCAATCTATAAGTGGTATTTCCCATCTAAGATTTTGTTTTACCTCTTATTGTAACGATTCATCTGTATTATTAGCATAGCTGACTTGCAATCTTTATTGTTTTTAGTAAGTTTTTATACTGGGCTAGGAATTTGGTTTCCTTATACTGTTCTTCTGGTTTTCGGTTGTGCTAGCTGTTTATGTTTTGTCTTGTTTATTTCCCATAGTTTTTTTTTTTGAAATTATTGTTTATGCACAGGTAGATTCTAATGGATGATTATATTCAATTTCAGCTAATTAATTTTTGCAAATGAAAGCATGTGCTGTGGACCGGAGCGGTTAAATTCTACGCCGTCTCCAAGATCATCTCATATTTCTTTTGACGAAAGTAGACACACCAACATAGATATGAATCACTTGACTGTTGAGACTGATGATGCTTTTGCAAGCTTGCTTGAGCTTGCTGCTAACAATGATGTTGAGGGCTTCAAACGATCAATTGTGTGCGACCCATCGGGTGTTGATGAGGTTGGATTGTGGTATGGTCGGCAGAAGGGCTCAAAGCAGATGGTTAATGAACAGAGAACCCCTTTAATGGTTGCTGCTACATATGGTAGTATTGATATCATAAGACTGATTCTTTCTGAATCAGATGCTGATGTGAATCTGTCCTGTGGCAATGATAAAAGCACTGCCCTTCATTGTGCTGCCTCTGGTGGGGCTTTGAATGCTGTTGATGTTGTAAAACTGCTTCTAGCTGCGGGTGCGGATCCAAATTTGGTAGATGCAAATGGTCATCGTCCTGTTGATGTTATTGTTGTTCCTCCTAAGTTTCAAGATGTGAAGTTGACTCTTGAGGAACTCCTTGCAGCTGACGGTTCTGTTGAGCGAAATCTGAGGGTGTCAACTACTACTTCAAATTCAAATTCACCACCTCCTTCTCCTGCCCTTGAAAATGGATCCCCAACATCTGCTTCAGGTTCACCAATGAAATCCATGTCAGTCGATGCTCCCACATTTTCTGCGTCAGAGAAGAAAGAGTACCCTATTGATCCATCTCTTCCAGATATCAAGAACAGCATCTATTCAACAGATGAATTCCGTATGTATTCATTCAAGGTGCGGCCTTGTTCACGTGCCTACTCCCACGACTGGACAGAGTGCCCATTTGTCCATCCAGGGGAAAATGCGCGAAGAAGGGATCCTAGGAAGTTTCATTACAGTTGTGTCCCTTGTCCTGATTTTCGCAAGGGGGCTTGTAGACGTGGAGATATGTGTGAATATGCTCATGGTGTTTTTGAGTGTTGGCTTCATCCAGCCCAATATCGAACTCGGCTCTGCAAGGATGGCACAAGTTGTGCTAGGAGAGTCTGCTTCTTTGCACACACGCCTGAGGAACTCAGGCCATTGTATGTGTCTACTGGTTCGGCTGTCCCCTCACCTCGGTCGAGTACTTCTGGTGCTACAGCAATGGACTTTGCTGCTGCTTTGAGCCTTTTACCAGGCTCTCCTTCATCAGTAAATGTCATGTCTCCTTCACCATTCACTCCGCCAATGTCTCCATCTGCCAATGGTATCTCACACTCAAATGTGGCTTGGCCTCAACCAAATGTACCAGCCTTGCATCTTCCAGGAAGCAATCTTCAGTCGAGTCGCTTGAGATCTTCTCTTAATGCTAGAGACATGCCTGTGGATGACTTCAACATGCTGCCTGATTTTGATGTGCAGCAACAGCAGCTCCTGAATGAGTTATCCAGCCTGTCTCAACCAACTTTGAGTTCATCCTTGAACCGTTCTGGTCGAATGAAAACTCTAACCCCATCGAATCTTGATGATCTCTTCTCTGCTGAGAGCTCATCTCCTCGGTACTCTGATCAGGCATTGGCCTCAGCTGTTTTTTCTCCAACTCATAAATCTGCAGTTCTCAATCAATTTCAGCAGCAGCAGCAGAGCATGTTATCACCGATAAACACAAATTTCTCTCCTAAGAATGTTGACCACCCTCTACTGCAGGCATCTTTTGGGGTGCCATCATCATCAGGGAGGATGTCTCCCAGAAATGTGGAACCCATATCACCAATGGGCTCCCGGGTATCTTTATTGGCTCAACGTGAGAAGCAGCAACAATTTCGCAGCCTCAGCTCTAGGGAACTTGGCTCCAATTCTGCTGCTGTTGTTGGTTCCCCAGTAAATTCTTGGTCAAAATGGGGTTCCTCCAATGGGAAGCCAGATTGGGCAGTAACTACAGATGAATTGGGTAAGCTTAGGAGATCATCTTCATTTGAGCTTGGAAATGGAGAAGAGCCTGATCTGTCCTGGGTTCAATCACTTGTTAAAGAATCTCCAACTGAGGTGAAAGAAAAGCTGGCAACACCTGTCTCAGGTATTGCAGCTGCCTCTTCTTCAAGTGAGGGTTCAAACAGGAACCCCCAAATTGAATCAGTTGATCATGCTGTGTTGGGAGCATGGCTTGAGCAAATGCAGCTCGATCAGCTCGTGGCTCAGCAAAATTGAAACCATTTTTGCCGAGCCCCCGAGTTAGTTAAACAAAAGAAGGTTTTTGGTAAATAATATGTTTTTTTGGGGTTGAGGGTGATTGGTGTATGTGGAAATAGAAACAAGAAAAGGGAGGAAGAAAGTCAGATTGACAAGAGAATTCATTTTCACCATTTATTATTATTATAACAGAAGTTAGACGAGGATGAGGAAACCGCTGGGTTATAACGGAAAAGACTAAACCCAGGCTAGGTGTTTTTTCTTTTATTCTAATATTTTCAAATCCAAATTCCTATTATTCTCATTTTTTCCAGCTTTCAATGATGAGCAGCATTTTCAATTACAATGAAACTGAAATTCTATGTTTGTTTCATCTTTCTTTTTCCTTGTATTCATTAGCATCTTTGGAGATCAAATGAGGGTCGTTCAGTTCTTTTCCCAAAGAGTTTGAAGTCTTTGTTTGG
This sequence comes from Murraya paniculata, assembly GCA_030449075.1. Taxonomy (NCBI): domain Eukaryota; kingdom Viridiplantae; phylum Streptophyta; class Magnoliopsida; order Sapindales; family Rutaceae; genus Murraya; species Murraya paniculata. The sequence continues at coordinate 3,628,397 of JAEVFN010000010.1, read as the reverse complement.
TTGGTTCAATTTTTGAGTATGAGAAACAGGAAATTTTGTTTCTTTTCTTGTAGTTTTGAAGTCAATAATTGTTGGGGGGGAAATAGGAAGGATGGAGAACTAATGATCCTCTGAGTCATGATGTAACATTAAACTACAGTTCATTACTATTGCTATTTTAAATTCTAATACCTTTATTATTATTATTATCCTTCTTAGTTGCCTTTACTTTCAAGTTTCTTTCTCCAATTGGTGTGCTGTATTATCTCATCTTATCTTATTGGTATTGGTTTTAGGTGGGTTCGTGGGATGGGAAACTGGGAACCTATGATTTGGTGGATTCCAAATCCCATTAGTTGGATTTTTGGATTGTGTGCGGAATGTGATGTGGGGCAAAAAAAGTGTTATTAATGATATCAAGATTCTTCAATCTTGATAAGCAAGATCTGATACTAATTTAAACAAAAATATTAATTTAGGATTATTTTAGGAATGTGGGATTATATCCTAGGAGAATGATAGAACTTTATGATAATGCAATTATTCTTAATATGATGCAGACCCATCATATTCTCAATATGATGTAGACCAATTCTTAATGTGTGAATCCTCACTTTTTTTCTTCACAACACCAAAGCAAGAAAATTCTTAGATTTTGGTTTTAGGTAGGTACATTAATTTGATGGGCGCCTGCTGTTTTGCTATCATTGTATGCTCAGTGTGGCTGTTTCAAAGCTCAGATATAGTTGATGAGGTTAGTTGATGAAGTGTGCCCTCTCTTTGTCACCACCATTTGATATAAGTTAAAAAAGGAATTATGAAAAAATGTTTGGTAAATTCTCTTTTCTTGTTTTGCCTTTATTTCCCTTTTCAGATCAAATAGAAAGTGTATGGTAATGGTAAGAGTATGGTGGTGGAATTTCAGCTCCCCCACCTTTCGGTGCCTCGATTGATACATAATTTCAAATGTTCCTTGGCTGCTTTTATATGTATACGTTTTGTGCCAAACTTTGTAATTTGAAGTACCTTACAAGAACAATGGTTTTATTAAAGGGGCTTTTCGGAAAAAGGTAAAAGCATATGGAGTAGCCATGCAAAAGTTAAAAATGTAGGCAAACGAACAAGAAACTTTGATAAGGAAGCTTTTGGGTTTTTGGCTCAATGACAAAGAAGCAAAATATGCTGCTACTATCGATGAAAATGACTTGTTTTAGGTTACACTAGTGAATATTTAAGCATAGTCTCAGCAACAACACAAACTTTGTTTGGTGGGTGAAAAGGATTGATGGATTGATTTTGACCCTTGGAATTTTACAAAGCAACAGCGTAAGCACAAATAAATAATAATAAACAAGAAGGAAAAAAGTTGGTAAATTCTTCTTTTTGGTTTTACTTTCTGTCGTGGAGGAGTTTAATTATGGAAAAAGGTGATGTTCTGCTCTGATGTGTTGTCTTGTATTTTTCATTCTTTATTTTATTCTCTCCCACTTGATAAGAGTAAAAAAAAAAATCGTTTATGTCATTTCAAATGAGATATAATTATTATTGTTTCAAGATACTTCCAATGATGTCAACCAAGTTCAATAATGTAATATATTGTAGAAGAAGGTGTAGAGGTTTGGATGAGATTGGAAATTTTACAAAGCATGATTGATAATTTTGTTAGGTTGAGCTTTAAAAAAAAAATTATTAGTTTTTAACTAATTATAAATATTATAAGATAAATCCATTAAATTCAAGTCAATGGTAGAGCCGAGGGGACTCAAAATGTAGGCGGGCAAAAATAATTAAAAAGTATCTAATTTTTAAGTAAATTTGTAAGGGTCATTATATGATGCCCTGTGGTATCAATACCGTATTAAATAAATAATATAAATAAGACATAAAATTTATGAATTTAACATAAAATTTATAAATCAACATTAAATATAAAATTAAATATAGATTTTAGAAGTTAAACATAAAACTTATAAATGGAAGGTAAAATGAGTAAATTAATATAAATTAATAAATTGATGTATTATTAGTAAATAAAATAAAAATTTACAAATATCACATAAAACTAGTACATCAACATTAAGCATAGAATAAAACATAAATTTAGAAATTGAACATAAAACTTGTATGTGGAAGGTAAAACAAGTAAATTAATATAAAACTAGTAAAATTAATGGGTTAGTGGTAAACAAAATAAAAACTTGTAAATATAACATAAAACTAATAAATCAACATTAACTATAAAAGAAAACATAAATTTTGTAAATGAAACAAAAGACTTGTATATGGAAGGTAAAACAAGTAAATTAATGTAAAATTAGTAAAATTAATGTATTACTGGTAAGCAAAACAAAAACTTACAAATATAACATAAAACTAGTAAATCAACACTAATTGTAAAATAAAATATAAATTTTAGAAATTGAACATAAGACTTGTAAAAGAAAGGTAAAACAAGTAAATTACTATAAAACTGGTAAATTGATGTATTACTAATAAATAAAACATAAACTTATAAACATAACATAAACTTAGTAAATCAACATTAAGTGCAAAATAAAACATAAATTTTAGAAATTGAACATAAGACTTGTAGATGAAATGTAAAAAACATAAATTAATATAATACTAGTAAATTAATGTATTACTGGTAAATAAAACAAAAGCTTGCCAATGTAACATAAAACTGATAAATCAACACTAATTGTAAAATAAAACGTAAATTTTAGAAATGAAACATAAGACTTGTAAAAGAAAGATAAAATAAGTAAATTACTATAAAACTGGTAAATTGATATATTATTGATAACTAAAATGAAAACTTACAAATATAATATAAAACAAGTATATTAACATTAAATGCAAAAAAAAAATATAAACTTTGTAGATTATGCCAAAAACTTGTGAATAAAAGTTAAAATGAGTAAATTAATATAAGAGTTACTATTAAAAAAAGTTCACATTTGTAAAAGAAAATCTTATTATAATGTTTATAACTTATATAATTGTTGCCTTTTTTATTTAAATTGAATAATGCTAACTTTACATTTATGTAATACATATGAAGTTTTATTAAAAATGAAATTTATTCTCAAAATCGGATTTTGAAAAAAATATTATTTTAATATCTTTCATAGTTATTGTAAGATGATGATATTTTGCATCTTTCTGCACTTCCTCAACAATAACCCTAAATGGTCTCTAGCACAAGTAAAAAATTTGAAACTATGTGAAGTATGCATAAGACTCAAAATTAGATATAATTTTATTGATATATCATATATGCGTCTAATAATACAAGAATTTTTTTATTTTCTTTTTGTTTGTTTCACGTTAAGATAAATAATTGCACTTGATTAACTTGTGTAATGAATAGATATTATTATAAAAAATGGAAAAAAAATACACAAATGTCCTAGGATAAATATAGAATTTATGGTTAAACCAATTCAATAAAACTTATTCTAATTTTTTTCAGTACAATTTTTTTTAATTAATGAGTTTATTTTTTTCCATGTTTAATTAAAGAAATATTTTTTATAAAATTTTCACTAAAATTCTATTGAAACAATGTTAATTTTTTAAATAATTAATAATCTTGTATAAATTACTAGTTTTACTTTACATTTATTAGCTTTGTGTGTAATTTATAATATTTATGTTAATTACGGTATTAATGCCGTAATGAAAATTACGGCATTATACAATTTTTCAATTTGTAAATGCATGATCTCCCATGCAACCAACCCTATTTATTTTAGAATTCAAGCCTATTTAATTTAGAATTAAGTCCCAATCGAGGTGAGTTGAGTAGATGGAATATAGAAGTTTGGTGGGTAATTTAGTTTGTTGGGTATGATAGATCCCCTTAATTCATCAAAACAAAGTGGTTGAAACTAGTTGGAAGATTTTGCTAAATTGGGTAATCACAAATGGTTTTTAAAGTATAATCCTCATTCCTTAGTAATTTTTCATGCAAAGTTCCTTAACCAAGTCCAAAATTCCATAGTGGTTGCTATGGAGCCATATGAAAGGTAGGTATTATTGCTTTATCTTGTATTGTTATTTGATAGATAAAGTTAGTTTGTGGAGGTTCAATTTTCTTCAAAGTAGGGTTATTTTATTTGGGATTGTGAAAGATCTTGGCAAATGACAATCATTCTTGTGAATTGCAATCAATTGCATGGCGTCAAAAGATAAAAAGAAGTTAGGGTTACATGTTGTCACCAAAAGAAATAAATTAATATATCATGGTAAATAGAAAGGGCAGATAGGGGCTTGGACGTTTGGCTTGGAGGAACCAATAGTTAATGAAAATAAAATAATATGGTTAAATTAGAAAGTAGGTTTTGCTAACCTAATGAATGTCTTTAAAAGGACACTAGTGCCTAATCTCCTTATCCTCGCACATATTTTATCAAATTATGTGTTATATATTGCAACTTTCTTTCCTTTTTTTTTTTTTTTGTTTAATATGTGCATCTTAAAATAATATGATAGAGTATTTGATTTTATAATCACTCAATATAGATTGCTTAGCCTATTTGGAATTATTTTGTTCTTCTTTTATATAGTGGGATGTCTCACGGGTCTCTAATACAAAATCTATACATGAAAATGCATGGAGTTTGCATAAGTACTATTATGCTGTACAAGTAACATTAGCGATACAAATTCAAGTGACAATATTGTATAATTGCAAACGACCTATTTTCATTATTTTCATATTATTGATATAGGCACAGACTAAAATGGCACCACTGCATTGGTTAAAATAAACCATGTGTTCTATATAGAGTTTTTACCTAACTAGTAAAGTGATGTCACATCTGTTTGTATAAAGTTTGTGACTCTTATCATTATTGTTTTAATATTTATATTAGATCAACGCTCATATGTAATGCCACATCCTTGTTAGAATGGTACATATAATAAACAAAGAATCCTGAATATTAATTTTCTTCATGTAAAAAGAATCTTGAATATTATTCTTCTTTATATTCACGTTTTTAAGATACAAATTAACCTAATTGATTTTTTTTTTTTTACATAAATGACTACAAGAAAGATTTATTACATATTTTGATTAAATATGAGAGAGTATTTTGGATCAATTTTGAGAGATTAAATTTAAAATGGTTATCACCACGATTTGTAGGGCTGATAAAATTTGACATGATTCAATTACACAACACGAATAAATGGATATAGATCGTCAAATTTGACACGATTATTAAATAGGTCGGGTTCGAGTGGACACGATTTCCTTTGCGTCGGGTTCGGGTTAAATTTATTGACCTATTTACCCAATAATAACATGATTATATGTTCTACTATAAATTAATTTGTAGATTCTTGTTATCAAAACTTAAATATTAAACATAATTCTATCTTTTTATTTTTTATTTATTTTGTAATGATAAACATATATACAGTGTTTCATTTATAAAATTTTATTTAAATTTAGAACTTGAATAGTATAAATGTGTAAAATATTGGTAGATATATATATTTTATAATATCGATATATAATACTATTCAGATATATATAATTAAAACTTCAATAGTGTAAATATGTAATATTTTGGTAGATACATATATTTTATAATATCGATAAATTTTATATACACACACAAAACAATATTTAATATAAATTTTATTAAATATATAGATATTAAGTGGATTATTGGGTAAGTCGTTTAATTTTTGTGTCAGATTAAGTTCTTAATGTTTTGATACAATTATTAAATAGATCGCGTTTAGGTCGATCTAAATTTAACACAAAACAAAACTAACACGACATGAACACGACTCGGTGATCTGTTTTGCCAACTCTAACAATTTGGGCTATAGTGAAAAAAAAAAACTCCGAAAGGACTTAACAGCTTAAAACCTACTCTAAAATGCTATTTTAACTCAAACACAAGATATTTGTCAACTATATCTTGATCCATTGGTTGACATTTTCTTGTCTCATTCTTAAGGTGTTTGAGTCTCCTCCAGTTGGTATTAGGAGTAAAATTTCTTCTAATTTAGGGGTAAGTCCTACATTATGAGTTTCTAATGGACTAGCTATCGAGACAGATCCTAACAGAGTTTTCATTCTAATATTAGTATAATTGTGTTGTAATATTAAAAAAAGATATTTTTAAAGAGTAAAATCTCCATTTTTTTGTGCTGTAATATTAAAAATCTCCATTTTTTAGTGCATGAGAATGCCGTTAAAGGTTTATTCACATCATTGCTATGAATTGCATGGCGTCAAAAATTTGGCCAATTCTCGTCTCTCCTACAGTGTCATGAAATGCTACACCTATGTAATGGTTTACTTGCTTTCTCTCTAACATGCATGATTCAGTGCAACGTCTGTAAAATAAAAATGACTATGTACTTCATACATTGTTACTTGTATACGTTCAAATAAGCAGAACTGAATACGCAAATGAATCCTTCCAACTTCTTTTTCAAGTTTTTCTGTTTAACCCAGTAAGGCTTTTCTTTTGTAAGGAATGAATGTGAACAACTTGTTATTAGAAAGATGAACAGATAGATAAACATTTCCTGGTAGCAATCAGGCTTTGAGAAAACTCCAAGGTCCCAATCCGGTCCCTATCCTGCAAACGTGGTTGATGTTTCTAGTGTTAAAATGGATATTTAATTTTCCATATTAAGTTTAAAAAAGAAAATTTGGTTGTTTGAGCGTTTACGCAAGTGTTGCGAGCTTTTTAATCTAGGAGAAAAGAAAAGGATGCTAAGGTCTAAATTTGTAGTATTACCTCAAAAAACCAGCAATTGCTCGCAAACTCATGTATATAGATAAAGCAACCCAGATACCAACATAGCCGTGACTTGAGGATAGTATAAACAAGCACAGGATGCTCACTACTGCCACCGAGACCTGGAAATGAAGAAAAAATTAAAAGAAAAGAAGAGATGATTTATCATTGAGACATGTGAGACATGTAATGATCATCGTGTACATGAAGGAAACCAAAATAAAACTCTCCTAAGCACCAAATTTCCAGGGAACTTGCTACTTAAGGTATTAGATAAGGCTAAGTAGACTTACCATTGAGTAGGCAGAATATGCAAAATCTGATGCTCCAAAGTTGATGCCATCAAAGACAAAGGCTAATGCATTAATAGGTTGAGTTACTGCAATAAACTAATCAGCAAAATGGACAATTTAGTTCCGAAATGATATAAACTCTGCATTGATGGTAAAAAATAGTGTGTAGTTTGGGAAAAGTTAGAGAAAAGCACCGGTATGCCCACGCCTATAAGTTGCAGAACCTTTAAGTCCTTTGTAAATAATCTGGAAGAAAATGGTAAGCCAACTAGAAGATTGACTGCGAGTACTAGCCCCAGAAGCACACTCAGCTGTGTATAGAATCACAAGCAATTTAGAAATGATGAAAACAGAGAGAAAGGAGAAGACCGAAAAAGGGTAATGATGTGTCAAAATATTTCCATACCTGCAGTACACGAGATGCAACTGTTTTGACCTTATCATAATCCTTCTTCACAAATGCACTTGCAAGGATTGTCTGAAAGAAAAGGAAAAAAAGAAGTTCAATTTATTTGGAAAAGGAAAAAAAGAAGTCCAATTTATTTGGAATCCACTATGTAGAGAGAATTTTAAACTCAGACACGGTCAAAAATTTTGATTGGAACAACCGAACAAGTTAAGAGATGATGAAAAGGAAATAACATGAGCTGAGAAGATAGCATTATAGAGTAACCTTGGAACAACTGTCTGTTAATATTTCATTCTAATTTTAACACTGCCTTGAAACAAAAGCATTTGGATGGTGATAGTGCAGATTACTTTCATCGTAGTTAAATTCACTAGGGGAAAATCATTCTTACTTGTGCAGCAACAGCAAGCCCGTCTGCAAGTAAAGAGGTTGCCAGCCAAATCTGCAAGCAGACCTGAAATGCAGCCATTGATTTTGATCCTTGCCTTGCAGCCAGTGATGCTGCTAGGGTCACACAGAATGTCACAGCTATTACCCTCACCATTAGCAGAAATCCTGAAGCAAATCACGCAAAATATAGTTACAAAAATAGGTATGAAAATAATGTCCAGTTGATTTGCATCTTAGGTCTGTTGGTGAAAAATTGAAGGGTAGATGAAAAGGGAAAGGATAAGATACATTAAAACGCCAATCCATGCATTCACTGAGGTCAAGTTTACATTGATCAATTGACAAGTTTACAGTTGATATAAACTGCCTTTTCTCAAAAGGAGAAAAAAAAATACGTGTATAATTTGATAGCTGGAAATTATGCAAGGAAAGAATAACTATTACGAATATATTTTAGGTTGAATTTGAACTTGACCAGAATATGGCCATTGCTAGACATCTCCACTTAATGAAGATAGCTCCTTTTATGAGTTTTGAAGTTGCAATTATACAAGAAGCATAAGCAGAAACGGTAAACTATATCCTTAATGAAGTGTGCATTGATCAGTCTGAGAATAGCAACAAGTATTTCATCATTCAGGATTACGAAAAAAGAATTTTAACCCTCACCATTTTTAAGAAACTGGCCAAATTTTAAATCTTTGAAACCTGGAGGTAACAGATCAACTTCTTTGATCAATTTCCACAAGAGTATCAGGGAAATCAAATACCTGTTGAAACACACACCGGGTGATTAACTGAGAAGTCAGGAATGAATAAATGACATGATGTTAGCAGAAAGATAGATCTTACTGGGAAATAACATGGGCAATGGCTGCACCACTGACACCCCAGTTGAATAAAAATATGAATATAGGATCTAAAATCACGTTTGCTAGATCTCCCACAACTACATCAAAACCAGAAATAAATTGAATTATATATTAGAACAAATTAGGGTACAAAGTTGCAGCAGAAGGAAAAGATTAATATTAGTGCCTTACTCTGGTCACCAAAGGATGAAAGAAACAAAGAAGTACACATATTTTAGTTAAATAATTACATATATAATGATTGCAAAATGTAATGGTTACCATATGATGTTAAAAAAGATGTTAAACACAGAAATTTGAAATTTGAAATTGGAACTGTGGATATTTTTGCATTGACTATAGGATAATCATTTTAACTTGATAGAAGAAGAGAACCAGATAGCATGCAAATGACAATATTAGCACAAAATTATCTCTCTTCAAGTTCCTAGTTAATCATCAATTTGACCCTAAACTAATACAGTGCCTTCCTTGATCAGATTTCACTTGGAAATCCCATGTAGAAAAATAATTGTTCTATTTCTCTTAAAATCTGAATAAAAAGGCATCCCCTACAAAGAAGTTATTGCCGGAGAAGATAGTGAAAGTTCAGAAAACCAATTCTTGAAAACATAGTCCAAGTGCAACACAAAAACCCTTTTCAAAACACTGAAAATACAACAGTGTGATAGAGCTTGATGAAGCAATTCCTTTGTTTGGGATGTTCAAATTCATAATCATGAATAACTGAATGTCTAACAACTGAACAAAAACCTAAAAGAAACTTAATTAAAACGGACAACAAAAGTGACTGGGGAGAGAATTTTCTTCTTACTGGTAGCATAAAATGGAGTTTTAGTATCCTTAAAGCCTCGAAAGATTCCTTGCAAGGCCAAAGAGAGAAGAATCGCAGGAGCACCAAGTGACCGTAGTGTCAAGTATTGTTGTGCCGGCTTTATCATAGGAGAATCCTACATGACACAGAAGTCCCATACTACCATTATTTATTGTACATTAGTAATTAGAGACAACATATAAAGCCAAGATCATCATCAACTTTATCAGAAAGATGAGCCAGAAAGCTATCTGTTGTACAACTGGGGCCTCAGGTTGCTGGCTAGCTAATAGAGCACATCCCAAAATGTCAAATGTGTTTAGCATTTAACTACGGCAAGAAACACTTACAGAGTTTACACCCATGTAATTTAAAATGGGTTTAGCATATGCAATGAGGAAAAATGCTTGGATGAGTCCAAGCATGCTACCAATAACCAGAGCTGAAGAAGCTGATGGAATATGTTTTCTCTCATGCCCAGCTTCCACCTTTGTTAAAATATTACTTAACGTCATTGTTTTGCACTCTAGTTACCAAAATCAAACAGAAGGGAAGACATGTTAAAATGGGGCAGATAAATACAATCATTTGGAATATAGAAAAAGAATTTGACACCCATTGGACTTTTAAACAAAAGGCATACCAACTTCTGGTATCAATTCTTCCATTTCCTCACTGATAGCAAAACCCTTTTCAAGTTTTTCTTCTTCATGTGCTTCTACTGTCAATCTCTCGATAGTATCTTCCTCAGCAACTAAAGACGTCGTAACACTAACAAGTGGGAATACTGTGATCCTGGACACTTGATTAAAAATAGCTATAGAAACTCCGACAGCAGCAAGCTCCACAGATCCTTTATGGATGAAAAGTTAAAACAGAAACCAAATATTACATAATCTGCTGAGTCAGTGAGAGCTCAATTTTTGATAACTAACGAAAAATTTCATAATTAACTAAATGCTCACGGGATTCATGTCTACCAGTACAAACGAAAATGAACTGCTAATGACTGCTTAATAGGAGAAGGGCATTGTTTGTTCATCTATTAAATGCAGTCTTTAATCAGCATTTTAAGAAATCTTGTTATTTTTATGCCACTTCACAGTTTTTACTTGATTGCTGAAAAAGCAGATTACCGTCGAATCTCATACTATTATGCATACAGCAACCGAAACATACATCTTAACTTATAAGCAGCTAGTTCAACACTACTGTTAGAGGTAATAAAGTTCTTATTTTGTAATCTTCTTCGACTTTCTCCATGATATTTTAATTCTTCATGTTGACAATACCATGGAGTAATATAGAAGCGGTGGCAATAACATCATCAGACGGAGAGGAGAAAAACATTCAGTTGTTACATATCCAAAATTAATCAGATATTTGAATTAAGATCAAATGTGAAGTACAGCGTTTCGGGAAAATAGGTGGGTAGAGCAAACACAAACCTATCTGGCCAATGAATGCTGTGTCAACCAGAGAAGCTATTGGGTCTGCTGCTAAAGCCAATGTTGCAGGAAGCGCAATCCGTGCTATTTCAAGGCCTATTTCATCCTTCCTGAAGATATGCCTGGTCACCCCATTATGGATGAATCATTAGTTAGTGAATTCTTATTAATTATTCACCATAGAGATCCTCATTTCACATAATCACAAAACACGAAAAAAATGAGGGAGAAAGGAAAAGAGAAAAATGCAAAACGAGTTAATTTGCAGCACTGAGTACCTCGTATCCTTGAATAATGCAAAAAGAGGGATCTTGCCCATAATCTTCCACAGATACAGAATGGCGTTTATGGCCATGAATAGAAGGAGGTTTTCCAAAAGCAGCAAATGGGATCCATATATAAGGGCCTTGATAGATATATTTAAAGCAGTGATTGTACTTTATAGCACCTTAGAATCGCAATATGAAATGCTTTGAATTCAGAAATTAAGCTTCAACTAGCAAACAATGACAATATATAAAGCAGGAAGGTCCAACAAGAGAACCATTGATTATGTAAACAGAGGGACGGAAATTCAAAAAAGAAATGGAAAATTCAAACTATGAAATTTGCTTAATTAAGGAATAATTGATTCATGTATTGCTCCATATCAGAAAAGAATGAATTTTTCATTAAACCAACCTTTCTGCATGAGACCTCCCTTAGCTGTTGCTAGCCCAGATGTAGGAATACTCATTTACTTAAAGGCAAAGAGTTATCTGAATACAGATACCACCTGTCATAGATGTCACATAAAATAAAATGAAAAACAAAGAATCAAGACAAACCCCAAATAATAATAATAGTTAGAAAATTTATATGAGGAAAAGCCTAGGTTTCATGGTCATATGCCAGGCGGTTGTCATGCATCGACCCACCATGAGTCATGACTATTCTGAACAGTCTCTAAGGTGCTTACCAGATTCAACATGAGTTTGCAAAAATGATAATCTTGCCGCAGAGCACAGCGGAGGTGATTAATATAACAATCTGCAACAAAGATATTTTGTTAGTTATCAATACAACACAAAGACAACAGATATGGAGATAACTACATCAGATTTTTCTTCTTTCCAGCGAATTGTATTATTTACGTTTACATTTATTCATTCTCAACGTTCAGGCAACCATAAACTCTTTTGAACCATCAGAATGTTCGGTTAACAAAAATACAGGCAAATTATCAATTACTAAGAAAAATTAATTCAACCATTTTTCAATTTTCAAAATTCTTCTCATACATTTAATGAAGTTCAATGAACTTTTGCTTTGTTCTTCATTGTTCTCATCCCTTTGAACCTCACTTTTACTTGGGCGAAGCAATTCCTCATCATATTCAAAGGTTGAAATCTTGATAGTTATCTGCATGTTTTCTTATAAAATAGTGAACAACCAGTGAGCAATCACAATTTTCACTTTCTTACTAAGAGGGAAATTAGGCATTTGGTGTAAAATTTTCCATCTATCTTTCCAAGTACCCAAAGTCCTTTCATGTGTACATCTAAAAGAAGAATGAGCATAATTAAATATTTCTTTTTTTTAACTTTTGGTTGATTTCCACATTGAAGATCTGGAAGATAATACCATTATGATGATCTAAAAAACACTTTATGTGAGAATATCTAGTATCTACTAGGTAATACTTGTACAATAAATAATTCTATAAGTAAACAAATAATTTAAACAAAATTGTATACAAATATAGTATAAATAAATAACTATCATTATATTCTAACTAGCCTGTGGGTGGATGAGGAAAGTGCAAATTCTCTCTCCGAAAGGCCACTAAACATATATGCGTATCATGTGCACACCTTCCCATCCATCCCATGCATGAAAAACATATATTAAAATCACATGCGGCCATCACATTTCACATAGGAATCTCTTTCCTTCCATATAAGTTTTTTTGTTTTTTTATTACATGAGATTATTGCTCAAAGTATAACTCATATTACATGAGAGTATAACTGATATTTACAAATCAGACTATTATTGGGACTATACATCAATGACATCAATTTTTACCCCTCTCTAATATTTGAGGGTCGTCTACTCCACTCACATTTGGTTTGAAGGTCGTCTACTCCACTCACACTTGAGTAAGCTAAACATCAATTCTTATGAAGCACTGTTTAGATTTTCAACCCTCTCTAATATTTGAGGGTCGTCTACTCCACTCACACTTGGATAAAGAAAAATACTACATTTACTTAATTATTAATTAAAAAATAAATTACCGCTACAATATATTTGTGGGGTTCGAACTGCTGCCCTCACATTTGGAGGGCAGCAGCTCTAACTACTTTGGCCGAGTCTTTTGGGGATTCTTTTAACATGTGGGTATGATGTTTTCAGAAATCAAGTGTTATATGACAATTGACATCTAACAGGTTGATGGTTCCTGTAAATTATGCTTAATAAAATGATTGACATACAATGCAACTCCAGTTTATACCATTTACAATAATTTGTAGTCAGCATCACTTTCATTAATTTCATTAATGTAATTATGCTCTTTATCATCATCATTTTTTGGAAATTCTGTATCTTTTATAATCTTTTAGCATTATTTACAAAAGAAAAGAAAACAATAAAAACAAATTCGTAATCACCATACCAGTTCTTTGACTAGATAAAATAAAAACATCCCAATTTGTTCACAATGATATTCTTAATACAAGAACATAAATAAAATAAGCTGAAGTAAACAATAGTCTGTAGAACATAAAATTAGAAAGGCTATTTCATGAACTTCAACCACTCAATTTGAATGTTAGGATCCCTGATTGCAACAAACATATCCCTATGCTCCTCCTTAAGAAAAAGTTTAATGGCATTTTTTCACTGCTCACTTTTTATCTCAATTTCAGGCTTGTTATGTCACACGTCCGTTATTTCTGCAAATGCTACGACAATTTTTATTTGCTTCAAGAATCTCCTACAATATGCAAAAGGATTACATGTTAAAATGTGTCTGAATTTCCCCCAAAATCTTTCGTATCACAGAGTAAAATAAATAAGTTAGAAATTTGCACATTAAATTTTCTCTCCCACCATTGATCCCTAGCAGTAATTGTCTTTTTACAGGTTCCCATGCTAGCTACTTTCATTTCTCAGTAAATTTGTCCGAAGTTGCCAATCTTTCTTTAGAATGTTTCACATGTTTTTCAATTGTTTTTGTTCACAATAGCTGTTGGTCATGGAATAAAAGTTAGCAATAAGATTTTTCCATCCAATCTTATTAAAGTAACCATTTGGCCGACTCCGAAATAATGTTTTGTTGACACAAATCTTAACAAAAGCATGAACAGTACCGTCATCCCAATCTGACTTTGATTTTTCTTTTTCATTTCCTCTACAATAATTGCCATCCTAGACAAAGGATATCAATATTATTAATATTACATCAAAAAAATAGTGCATAAACAGAAAAAAAAAAAAGATAAAATGAATTTCAAATATAACTTAATAATGGGCATGTATTGTTAAATGAAAATATAATTCAGTAAAGAGAGAAATGAAATAGTGGCAAACATCAAATAGTGGCATAGTGAAGCGTTTCATCATTTTTGTAATAAACTAGGTATACTTTAAAAATATTGAAGGGCACATGCATACCTGCTACTGTCCTCACCAAAGTGGAAGCAATGAGTTTATTTCTAAGAATTTTAATTGAATATTGTATATAGGCAAGTGTATTGTGTAATTAATGAAATGTTCTTAGGGTATTTTTGATATTACATATATTTTTAAAAAGTTCTCCAATCTTTACTTCCAAAATACAATATTTGAGTTTTTACTAATAGAAACAAACTAAATTACTAAGCTCTAAAAACTTTAATGAATAAAAAACTAAATAATAACAAACATTTTTAAAAAAATTTATGGGATTAAACTATACCAGCTATAATAGAAAAGAATTTCATCTTTTGATGCAGTATGCACAGCTTTCCTTGAGATGGCTCTACTTATGAAAATACCGAAGAAAAAGAAGAGATTAAAAATAAGGTTTGAGTTAGGACTTTTACATGCTCAAAAATAAAAGTTAACAACCACCAAGAGAGGGGAACAAGTTCTCTTCCAGAAGCAACAAAATTTTTCCTTTTTGGTTTTACTTGTAATGTATAAAATAGTTTGGTCAGAATACATAAATTTCCTACAATGTAATCACCAATAGTCACCACATGAACATTTGCCATCCTCAAACCGATGGAAACGGTTGTTATCCCTCACAATTATCACTCTTCCAGAACATTTGGACATAAACTTAATTGCAGTGTGACAATCACCGCAGACTCGCAAGTTCTTCATAATCCTTATTGGTCTATCAGGCGGGAAGGCGATCATCCCAAAAGCAATGGCCAGTCTCTCACTATGATACCTAATTGTTTGACTCTTCTCATCACCATCGACCTCTCGCAACACAAAACTTGTATCAGGAACATAACCAGCTTTCTCCATTTCTTTCCCTAACTCTTCTAATTTCTGATAAATCTCCCTGGTTCTTATATGGCACCTATCTCCTGCAACAAATGTATGAACTCTATTTCCCTCCTCGACCCAACTCAAACCAGTTTCCTTCTTTACCCCTCGGTCCCTAAGCATCTTCCTAGCTTTGGCTGCATCTTCCCACCTTCCAGCAGCAGCATAAGCATTGGATAACAAAACATTCATGCCTGGGCTCACAGTGCCCAACTCAAAGACCCTATCTGCAGCGTAGGCTGCCAATTCAGTGTTTCCATGAATTCGGCAACCTGTCAACAAGGCTCCCCAAACAGATTCTGTAGGTGCTATGGGCATTTTCTCAATAACTGAAACTGCTTCCTGTAATTTGCCTGCTCGACCTAGCAAGTCTACCAAAGAAGCAAAATGATGAGCTCCTGGCTCAACTCCATACTTATTCATTAGCTGAAAATAATATTTTCCTTTTTCAACTAACCCTGCGTGACTACAAGCATACAGTACACACAAAAATGTAATGAAATTCGGTTTCAGCCCAAACCTTTCCATTTCTTTGAACAAATCAAAGACTTTGTTCGTATGCGAGTGCTGGGCGCAGGCAATCAGCATTGCATTCCACATTGCAAGATTCCTAACGCGCACTTCCTCAAAAACCCGATAAGCCGGTTCAATTATTCCGCACTTAGAATACAAAGAAATCAGCGAACTGCCCACAAAACTTGATGAGTCAAAGCTTGTTTTCACACACAACCCGTGTATTTGCTTCCCTAATTCAAGTACTGTCGTGTTACCACAAACATTTAAAACACTCGACAAAGTAAAATCGTTCACATCTAAATTTTCATGCAGAGCTTGCTTAAACAGGCTCAAAGCCTCCCCAGTTTCACCCGACTGAGCATACCCATAAATCATCCCAGTCCAAGAAACCACATTTCTTTCAGGCATTTCATCGAAAATTTTCCTCGCAGTCTTTAGCTGACCGCATTTCGCATACATGTCAAGCAAAGAACTATTTACAAACACATCAAAATCATACCCAATTTTCACCACAAGGCAATGTATACTTGCGCCAGCATTCAAGTCTCCCAAAATCGCGCAAGACTTAGTCGCGCTGGGAAATATATGATCATCGGGAAAACGACGCTCACCAATCATTCGACGAAAGTACTCTAAGGCAAGACAAGGAAGCTCATTCTGGGCAAAAGAGGAAATGACCGAGCTCCAAGTTGTGGCTGATTTTAACGTGGCTTCATCGAAGACTTGCCGGGAAAACAACGGTCGTTGAGTTTTGGAGTAGAAGTTGATGAGGTAATGAGAGACGAGAGGGATGGTTTGGAGGCCTGATTTGATGATGTGGGCATGGAGTTGAAGGCCCTTAGTGAGGTTTCTTGCGTAGGTTAGAGAGAGGAGGAGGGTGCAAATTCCTCTGTAAGTTAGTTCAAAGCTTGATTGGTTTAAAGGGTTTTGTGGGGGTTTATGGTTTGGGATATTGGGTGATGATGATGGCGATGGCGAGGGTTCTGCCTCTGCGGCGACTTGAAGCATTAGAGGGTCAACTTTTCTGTCCTTGGCTGGGCGGGGTAGGATATGGTTTATATGACGCACGTGCAACTGTTATTAATTTTGTTATATATTTGGGGTCTTGGTAAGTTATTGTAACTTCCAGCTCAATTATCACATGTTGGCCTTCCTGATACACCTCCCATAATATTTATTTTTGCATACATTAACCCAAGAGTAGTGTCCAACAACTTAAAAAGTTGAATCAACAAAACTATGTTTAGGTTTATAAAAATAACTTTTGGATTTAATGTATCATACATTATAATGTATCTTAGCAAAATCCTATCCTTAGTTGGATTGTATGCTATAACAAATAAAAGTTCAGAAAACTCTATTATGTTTATGTAATGATACAAACACAAAATTCATTTGTGATAATCTCTCTCATCCAAATTTTATTTTTTACCATCCTAAAATATAAACTCGCTTGAAATATATCATTTAAAGTCTAAATTTAATTGTATTTCCTCTTGTTCCCTTTTTTAAAAAAAAGTTTGAAATATCATTGATCTCTTCAATATATAATTTAAACGCAATTAAAATTAAGGATGTTAATGGGTTGGGTATTATACAAGGATGATAATACTCGAACCCATACTCCAATGATGAAAGAAGATCCGCTTCACCAGATCTTATTATGGGCTTAATCGGATGCGATTTTGCATTTCTCAGTAAAAAAAAACGATTAGACAATTGTGTATGTGATTTTGGTTCGCACTGATGTGTGAGTTGCTTTATTGAAAATAAGTAACATTTATTCAAATAAATTTATGCCTTTTTAACTTATTGGTGATTTGCTGGGGAATGGAAGAGAGGAATGGAATGAGTAAGGGTTAATCTCTATTGGTATAATTAAAGTCCTTTTTAACTACTTATCGGTGAGTTGTTTGGTAATGGAGGTAATTACTAACGCGATTTAAACAATTAAAATTAAATTAAGGTAGATTTTATTTTTGGTTTGAAATTAATTAAAATATATTTGACTTTGATTTAAGTTTGAATGTGAATGATATGTTTATATTTTTTTTTTATATCTGAGTATCAATGACAATTGTTTGTTTTTATAAATAAATAAAATTAAGTTTTATAGTTTAGAAAATAAGTATATTAAATAAAAATATTTTTTGAAGTATTCGCGATAACCAAAGCATATTCATATTGTCCTCTTAAATAAAAATGCCCTTATATTAAAAAAGAAAAGCAAATTTTAAAAAATTCTAAAATTAATAAATGTCCATATACTTCTTAGATATTGATTCTAAGTGATGTGGCATGTTATTCATGATCCATCTATTGGATGGTGAAACACTTCATTTTTTTAATTAAGCAATTAATTAACCACTTTATTTTTTTCCAAATTCGATTAGAGAGTGGGGTCGTTGATTCTCTATATATAATTGAGATTGTAATATTCTTTCTTTAGCATTCATAAATAAATATATATAAAAAAAAATAGCTATACCAGGAGCCAAACTAAAATTGTTATCAATAAATTGATAAAATAATGGATTAAAAATACATTGCTACAATTCCTTGATTAAAAATACATTGCTACAATTCCTTTGTTGAGATACCTCAGGAAGTCTACTTAAAAAATAAAAAAAAGCTTCACCATTGAACTTCAATTCAGTGTAGTTATGCGGGAGCATTCAAAACTAGGGTTTTTCTGTTTCTATAATAATGGAGGTATGTGATTAACACATTTTTACATAATAAAGTCAAACTAATATTTATTTAATTAAGTTGATGACTATATTTTTTTTCCATTCAAATTCGATTAGAAAGTAAATAAATTAATTAAAAAAAATCTACGAAAAGCCAAACTGAAACTGAGTGCAAAAGAACTGTACGGCTGCTGTTATCAATAAAATCATAAAATCATGCGTCTACAATTCCTTTGTTGAGCTGCCCAATGAGTCTACTTAGAAATTAACCCCCCACAAAAAAAAAAAAAAGGGGAAAAAGCTTATACTCGATGATAATCGATCCCTTGTACACACTCTCTTTGAGCTCAAGACAGCAACTTCAGAAGAGTAGCTCAAGGCTTACTTATCAACTTGGGAAGATTGGATGAGAATTTGGCTTGAACAAACTGTAGGCTTCTATATCAGCTTCGATTTTCCTCGGGTCTTTCTCTGTGTTATAAACCTTGCATACAACCCAGCCAGTCCAGATAGGATCATCAGATTCAGACTGAATGATGCTAAGGTCAATCTTGTACTCCTCCATGATCCAACTGGTCTTTGTTGGATTAGCTTGATGAGGTTTGCCTTGATAGAAGACAAGTGTCTTCTTGTGGCCGAGTAGAGTTTTTTATTTGGATCCGTATATCTTTTCTGACGATCCCGGGGTAGCCTTCCAAAATCCGTTAATCCCCGCGTGTCGGTTATGAGCACTCGATCCTACTCCGTACAACCTCAGATACGTGAAGAAGTACATAGTTGGCCGTCCCGTTCGTTTAAATATAACCCATAAATCCTGAGGACCGTACATGTAGATATTAAGGGAGTTGATCGCATTGGCGTCGGGAGGCAAAGGCCTGTTCAAGAGTTTGTTCTTCAAGTAAACAGTCAGCAACTCTTCATCGCTGGGACAGAAACTAAACCCTAACGGAATCGGATTCAAGTCCAAGCTCCTCCCTTCCGTCGGCGGTCGGCTTGCATTCAAGCTCCTTCCTAATGGAATCGTATTCAGATTGCTCCTCCTCCTCCTGCTCATCATCGTCGGCCGATCCATGCCCAAGCTGATCATCCTTCTCATCACCATCATCTGCCGATTCATCATTCTTCTTTCGAGATCTGCTTCTTCTTGTTGATCCACGTTCATGTTCATCAATCTCATTCCGAGAAAACAAGAAGAAAGGAAAAGAAGAAAAACTAACTAAGATTATAATTAACAAACAAAATTGAAAGATATTTTAGAGAGATTAACTAAGATTTGATGATATAAATAGAGATCCCTACCTAGTAGCAAGCTTTTATATGTACTATCGTGCTAGCTTTTCCGAGGGTCAGCGGGAATATTAATGTTAAATATTAATTCAATCTCGATGAGCATTTTAATTCTACTAGGAAACTACCTAATCATTAATGCGGCTGTAACTCAGTTATCCGAGGCTCATTAGAATTTATATTAATGAGATTGGGACTTTGCATTCTATTAGTGTGTTCATGTACTGGATCAACTAGGAGATTTGTATAAATTCCAAAAAAAAAAAAATTGAGAGAGATTAGATGAAAAAATTCCGTTCTGGGAGTGTTTATAATATTACTTCTTAAATGTTTTTGTATGCTAATGATATTTGTACTTCACCGAAAATTTAATAACTTCTAAGGAGATTTATTTAAAGTAAACGAAAGATAAAGAGAATCAAATCATATTAATTGTGCAGAGAAAATATGAGAAAAAGAGAATACATATTTTAATAATATGTTATGGGGTCATTGCCTTTATTTTTTTATTAATAAAAATAAAAGTTACTATTTTATTTGATACATTGATGTCGTTGGTATTGAAAAACTTGTCGTTTGTTTGTTTTTTTTTATTTGAAATCCAAATAGACCAGAATTAGTCTAAATTTTAATTATAGCTAAAAATAAGTGTTAAGTTTTTTTTTTTACTTAAAAAATTGAAAGCCAATATCTTTACATTTGTGCCGTTACAAATTATAAATATTAAATAAATAATAAATATATCAAAGAATATTAATAAGATAATATATGATCATATGTAAATCATGTTCAATTAAATACAAACTTTAATATTCTAAATTATTATATGTTAATCAATTTTTTTGTAGTTTATAATATTTTTATATGAAAAATATTCATAAAAAATTATAAAGATAAATGATACTAATTTGAAAATAAAAAGATAAAAGAATAATAGTTTTCCACTATATTATCATAAGTTATGGAGATGGGTAATAATGTTAATTAGTAAATTTTATTTAGGTAAGGACAGAAATTGGTTAATTATAATTCTAGAAAATTTCTTTTAATGATATTATTTATGCTTTTAGACTAAGAAAAAAGTTTTTAAAAATTTGACTTTTTAATAACTTAATGGCTATAGTTGAAAATCTTTATTAAGTTGAAAAAACAAACGGATTTAATGATTTAATTGATTGAAATTCAATCAATAAAGTCGTTAAATTAAAAAAAAAAAAAAAAGCTCCTAATATTTTGTGTGCATTATTGTGTAAAAGATAAGTCATCAGAGTATAACACGCGCCAAAATCAACTATTTTTTTTCCAACTACCGTACCATAATGTGTTTCCTATGAATTTTCTTTTTTATTTAAAGAAAATTAAGGAAAAACTATCTTCCTAATCCAATCCCAATTCCTTCGTACCAATTTTGTTGAAAGCCATGAACAATTGAATCCCTGTCTTCAATTTTTCAATAGAGATAGTGTCTAAACTTCTTTTATGCTCAATTTTCCCACGAGAAATGGATTAAAAAATGTGTCCTTTCAGAATCTTAGTCATTGTAAAAAAGATTGATGGCATCTTCTCTTGTAGAATGAAGGACTCAAAAATAGATTCAAGTATACATAGAGAAATAAATTGAAGTATATTTCATTATTATAAGCGTTAGTATATCAATGTGTTTGATATATTTAGCAAAGTATTTGAATGTCCCAATAAAGATCCTAACTTAATCATCTCATCCTTGCCTTTCTCGCTATACCAGAGTGACATGACTTAGCAAGTCTTGATAACATATTCAGATTACACAGCATTTCCAGATGGTATAGAGATAAGATCAAGCAAGGAAATGATTAACAAACGAGAGTTGTAATATTATGCTAGGAGATCGTGCAATGAAACAATATTGTGCAATGAAACAATATGTGTTATATATATCATGCATAAGAATGAATGAAAAAAAAGTGTTGTTCTTTGAATTTCTTTGTGTGTAGTTGTTGTGCAAATTTTATTGTACTCGCAAGCGTACGAATCTATTGCAGTATAAATTTATGGTGACGAGTGTTGATTCCACGAGAAAGTAGATTTAATCGTGTGTGGGGTTAATCTTCTGAGTTTGTATGTGGATTGGTAGGATATGATTTTTTTGGGCAGGATTTAAATTAAAAAGATAGCTTGAACAAATTAAAAATAAAACAACATAAAATAAGTGCTTGAGTTTTTGGATTCAGACTCAACATTTTACCATAGGTTTAATATTCCTTTTTAAATTCTAATTAATTTATAAGGGAGTATTTCCACTCCTCATAGGTCTATCTCTAATAAATAGGGTATCAAGTGCTCATTGTGCCAGATGAAATAATCTTATGTTAACTAGGTATCAAGTACACACTGTGCCAAGTGAGAATAATTCTACTGTCGATAATGTGACAAGACTATCCACTAAATAACTGTGACTTATTCTCTGTCAACACTGAGTCAAGATGGACTTTTCTCTAATTAATAAAGTGTAAAGTGCTCATTGTGTCACACAACAATAATCTTGTACTAGGGAGCATATATACCAAAGGAAAATCTAGACAAGGTTATTATTATCTGTCAACAACAAGTCAAAACAACCTAAATAAATCAGAGTAAAATAAAGTAAACTTACCAATTAAGCCCATGGATCATGTTAAGGCTTCATCCTCAATCCAAGTTTGAAAATAAATTGGCTACTCAATTTTTAACTAGGGGCAAAATAGAAATTTTATTAAAATACGTAGAAAATACAGTATAGAGAGGGAATTACAGAAATCAGAGCTAAAAAATGAATTCAGGCATATCAAATTAGGGGGGGTAGCCCTCTATTTATAGATACACTAAGTAAATAATGGCCATCGGATAAAATCAATTTGGACGCTCAGGATTGTGCCACGCGGCAAGCTTTGATTGGATTGAACATTCCGTGTTTGTGCATGTATCGTACATACGTTTTTTGGTCCACTAAAATGCTGTCACATCGTCAATCAACAAAAAGTCAACCATTTGGTCCAATAATAAATCGTCACGTCATCAGTCAATGTCACATCATCCGGTCAAAGCCGCATCAGTATTTTTCGATCGAATAGGATGATGCCATGTCATCGGTCAACGCCACGTCAGTCGGTCAAAGCTGCGTCAGGTGGGCCCCACCAAGCTTCTGGAATTACGGTACTGTTCGCATATACAGCACTGTTCATGTATACCATACTGTTTACATATACGGTTCTATTCATGTATACGGTACTGTTCACACATACGGTTTTGGCCTTGATGTCCTTCCCTAAGGTTTTCAGCTATTCTGAGCTCAAAAATGTCATCCGTTTTACAGTCCGACGTCTCGTTAGTCATGAAATAGATAAAATACACCTAAAATACATAAAACACTTAAATTATAACAAGACGCATAGAATTAAAGTTTAAGTAACATAAATACATAAAAATAGAAATATTAGTGAGACTTAGAGCACAAAATGACAATTCTATCCTTTGTTAATATGTATTTTCCAGCCCTCAACAGTAGTATTAATTTATTTTAAGTTTTTGTCTACATACATTTACATATAACATTATGGTGTAAAGATATAATTGATTTATGATAGAGAATTCAACTATAAAAATACACAAACAACAATAATCATAAGACTAGATAGAGTAATTTGTGCTCACTAATTTATTTGATATTCATCATTCTTTTGACCTGATGCTTATGAGCTTTCACCATATGCAATGGGCTAAACAAATTTTATATATTTGTTAATTAGGTTATGAATATAAAGTGTTGTTAATTAGGTTATGGATATAAAGTGTTTCCTTAAATTTCAAAGCTAAATAAGAATAGACATTATTTAAATATTAGTTTATATATGTTTTAAGACCAGATCGAGTGATTTGTACTTACCAATTTATCTTGATTATATTTTCATTACTCTTTTAACCTAATGTTCATGAGCTTTCATCATGAGCAGTACTTTTCTCATGAGTTGTTTGCAACTGACAAATTCACAAAATTAATCTATCACAAAATTAATCTATCACAGTATTATATAGAAAGTTGAAATAAGTCTTTTTTGGAGTAGATTCTTGGATAATAAATAGCAACAGTCAGACATTTATAGGTCTTTCTAATTTTGTAGAGATATTTATTTGCAAGTTATATTCTCACAAAGCCATTTTGTAGGTTGTCAGGTCTTGCTTGTTCTCAAGGTTAGAATTTGATCTATCATGTATGAACAAAGAGCAAAGCATTAACCTGAGAATGGCCATGCACAATTGCCAAATGCGAAAGGTATTCTCACCCTCATCCATCTTGTTAACAACCTCATCCATACTTATATTAGTTTTTGAAATCTTGATGATAGCCTTGACCATATTTACATGCTCATTCTTGGCTATAAAGTGTAGAATGTTGCAGCCAGTGTCAGTGAAAAACACACTTGGACAATGCCACTTTTTGAGCATCTCCACCATCACCTTCAAATGACCATTTTTGCAAGCAAGGCATATGGGATATAAGGTCTGTGTATTCTATTTGAAAGCACCATGACCATTAAGTTCAAGCAAGAAATACACTCCTCTAAAATTTGACGTAGGCAAGTAGAATTGAACATTTTCGTTCTAATCCTTTAAAAGTAGACATTATGGTTTGTGCTCATTAATCAATTATAGCACCTTTAAACTTCAAAATAGAAAACATATTACTATAGCTTTAAAAATAAATTTTGACAAAGAAAACTATACTTTTAAAATGAAAGAAGTGAAAAACAATGTTGCCATTTTAATTACCTTAATTTCTTTTCTTTATGACAATTTGAACAGGAGATTTCTATTTGACCAACTTATATATAAAAGTAGAGATCTCAAAATATATTTCAAAATGTTTCCTATTTCTATCGTCAAGGACATGGGGGTCTTGTCTTCAACATTCTTGTAACAAGATAGTATCCATTGCTAAAAGAAATAGAGTTGATAATATTTGTCTTAAAATATATTCTAGAATGAGACAAGAAATCTAACTAAAGTTATTAAGGAGTTGATAATGCTTGTCTTTATTGTCTCATTTATGGCTAATGTAGGCTTTGATGAGAAATAGGAACAAGCCATGACTATAAAACTGTCAGCAGTACTTATCCTCCAGATAGTAACTCTGCTAAGCATAAACAAGGCTTCATGCAAAGCTGTATTTTCCATTGCGGTTTCCATCCTCACAAATTCACTAGTGTTTGCGACGTGCTGGGAATGTGTTTTACAAAGTTGACAAGTATGATGGTTGTATTAAACTTCCAAACTCGAGCACCACAATGAAAAAGAGTATCCCCTTGCTTGTTCTTCTTGTTAATAAAAATGGATAATAATGAACTATCTGTGCAGTGATTTTACAGAGACCAAATTTAGCCACCATATGAAGTAACTATTGCCATCAAGATTGAATTTCTCAAAAAATATAATGCAAACCTTGTTTAGTGATGTCAGAAAATAGAAAATCATTGACAAATACATCCCCAAACCAAAAAGACCAATCTTAGCAGTTCAAGAGCATGAAATTATTATGGCTTTTGGAAATGACTTGAGAAATAAGAATAAGGATCCAAGTTTTACACACGGATCATTTTATAAGAATTAGTAACTCGCTTCAAATCACAATAATATTTTTACATGCTAACTGAGGTTAACTTAAGTTGGTTAACCTTTACTATTTTTTTTTTTTTTGAATAACCATTATCATATGAATGCTTGCTTCTTTAGTTTAGAAAAAAAAAAAAAAAAACAATCATGCATGATCATGACTTGTTTTGACGGTCTAGCTAAAGTGAAGATTGCATCCCTTTTAACTTTTTTTTTAACGAAAGAGCTTAAACTAAAGACATTTTTTTTAAAAAGTCCCTTGAGGTTTGAGCCATTTGCAAGTATAGGGTGAAAATAAGTTTATTTGTAAACATCCCCTAGTTTGATACATTTGCAAGTATGCGGTGAAGATCATTTTATTTGTAAACATCCCCTACTATTAGTTAAGTTTTTCATTGACCGTTAGCATACTTTCAAAAAATGATATTACCCCTTGTGATAGTTTATAGACTTGACACAACTTAAAAGAAAAAAATGGGGTGTGATCCTTGGCCAAAAATCACAACTTTATTTTTTTAACATTTTTTCTCCTATTAATTTAAAAAAAATTACAATATCATAAAGTAATCGAAATGATTATTTTACCCTTTTTAAATTAATAATACTACCTTTTTAAAGACTTATAGAGCAATCTAAAACACACAAAGCACACACAAATAGTTTTCATTTCTCATCATCTCTTTCTTGTAGAGCAATCTCAATAGTTTGTGAGTTTCGTGGAATTTATGAATAGATAAGTATTTATTACGGTGCACGACTGACGCACACTAGATCAAATCTCTACATATGCATAATGTTTAGTTTCTGAAACAACTCAGTCAATTTGACTACTTCCATATCCAATAGAGTGCATAGTAGCATAGATGTAAGTCCATAAATTTAATGTAAAGAGAACACAATTAAGAGTGTATATGTAAGCTCTAACTTGCTAGCTATTACATTCAGGTGAAAGTCATCAATAATAGTACTCTTTTAACTAGTATTTGAAAAACTAGTATATAACTTCTTAAGTTAAAAAGATAATACAAATTGAAAAGTAATCTCACTAGATCTAGCCTAGCCGAAAATGTGGTTCAGTATAAAAGCTAAAATACTCAATAGCAATAGAAGCATCACTTGTATACAAATAAAGAAGGATTGAAGAACCTGGAAAGCTAGGGAAGAGGAGAAGTAGCTTTGACACACACACCAATGCAAATGCAATCAAAATCATCTTATAGAATAAGTATGCATCATAATATTTTGTACCTTATTCTATCCATCCAACTAATGGAGAAAACATTATACAGGTATCCAATCTGTCCAACTAATGGAGAAAAAATTTATACTCGCACCTAACCTTTTATTTTTTTAAAGGTAAAATTAGATCATGCCCGACCTGACAAAATAAGCTCCCACCAACCACTATCCCCACGAGATTTTTACCATCCATACTCAAAACTAGCCCTGTAAAGCATGAGATCCATGAAGATGGAGTATAATTTTTTATCTTCTATAATGTCAAAATATTTTTCTATTCAAAATTTCATGGTAAAATTTAATGATAAAGAAAATTTTCATTTAACTTTAATTTTTTCAAGATCAAGATTCGATGTTAGAAAGCACTTATGCTAAGGAATATAAAAATAGAAAAGATACTCAATCGGAGACATCCGGGTACTGATATAGTGAATTGAATCATGACAAACTGATAAGTGAAAATGTTGGCCATTATAAGTAATGTGAGCAATTTTGGCCTGTCGTAAATTGTCAATGCTAGCCACTTTATAATAAAAAGCAATGACGTACTATAGTAAATTTCGTAAAATTATATTTATTTAAGAAAATTGTTATGTACATTATAGTGGTTGTAATGTTATTATTACTTTGTATTTAATTAGGAGATCAGAATTGAATCTTATATAATTTTATAACACAATCTCATAAACTCTATTTAATTAGGAGATCAGAATTGAATCGTATATAGTTTTATAACACAGTGTCATAAAACCTTTGACTAACTCGTAATTCCACAATCTTCAGTGATCGCATAATTTCAAGTAACTAAATCTTATCTATTTTGTTAATCTTCAAGTTGAAATCCATTCATTAGTAGGTTTAAAAAACAAAGAGAAAATCATGTAATGAATGACTATTTGGCTAAATTAGTCAGTACCTCTTCTTCTTAACTCTAAGGTGAGGGTTAATCTCCTAATGACTTTAATTGTATGTTAGACTTTGGTTGTATCATATAATATTAACAAAAAAGAAAATTATTTGGTAGCTTTTTCCTTCTTTTTTTTTACCGGTACTGTCACTTTATGAAGAATTTTTTTTTCCTTATTTTCTTTGTTTTCCAATGTTAAGCTCCAAACGAACAACTTTCTTCCACTATCTCTCAAAAATAATAATAATAATAATAATAATAATAATGTTATATCAGTTTATATGAAATTAGTTTTTACAAGAATTTCTAATTTTATCATCACTCGCCATCCATATTTTACTTTTGTAACGTGATAAATAATTCAAGAAATGCAACCAAACAACTTTTTTATGTTCTTATAATTTTCAGTCGGATGCAAAAATGTTTAATAATAGATGGGCATATTAAATAGAATACATTTTCATTTGTGAATAATTGTATGAATATGAATTCTTATACTTGATAAATTTGACTAGAGGTAGATCCACCTCGTGACTAGTGGGGGTTCAAGCTCTTGTGGAGAAAATAATTTCAAAAAAATTAAAGAGAAAATTACCTAAGTCATTAACTAGCTCCTCTTAGAAATATTAAAATTGTCCTATTAAATTTATAAAAATAATCTTACAAATTATGAACCTATAAAATTTAAACTTTAACTTTTAGAATTATAAAAGCCCACATTTTAATTATAAAATAAAATATGATAGTAGCCCATGCGAATGATGTTACTATCATTTAAATTTGTCATATAAATATATTAAAATAACCTCTACAATCTCATCAACCTATAAAATTTTAATTTTCACACGTTGTCACTTGTTATTATGTAATTTAACCCCTGCTAAATTATTTTTCTGAATCCGCCATTGAATTTGTGGAAAGTTTGAGAACGAAACATGTCTATGATTTTTTCTGCGAATTTATAAATAAAAGTCCACGAGTTTAAACGTATCTATAATCGATTCGTTTTCTCAATAATTCTTTTAATATTTTTTCACAACCAGTGAAATACCATTTTAATTAGTTATTTTCATAAATTTACCACATTTCATCTTTTTCGTTTCACAGAAAAATAAAATGCCCGTGTGTAAATGATGCTGGGCCGAGTATGCGATCCGACGCGACATTTAGACCCGAAAGTAATAAATCCACCGGCTTTTCCCCAAGAGATCGCATTGTCCGCCTTTTTCCAGTTTTTTCTCTTCTTCACTTGTTCTGCTCAGTAAACCAAAAGAATTAAAAATAGCAATTGCCTCGCTTTCATTTATTATATTCTCCCCATTCCAGCTTCAGCTGCATAACTACAATAACAATAATCTCGACATTAATTTCAGTTTCACATTAACCTAATAATAATTATTCATTAATGGAGCTAAACCAAACGGAACAAGAACCACAGCAGTTACTGTGGAGGTCAAATTCACAGCCAGAATCAATGGTCACGGTTACTCTCGGTAGAGTTATGAACACGCTCCTCACCGCTCGCCCTAAGAAGCTTTGTGACTCCATTTCTCGCCTCTCTCCTGATGAAAAAACGGCGTCGCTCGGTACTACTACAATTCATTGTTTTATTTATATAAACTTTGTTGCTATGATTACTAATTATTATTATTTTTTACTTTAATTAAATTTATTAATTATTATTATTATTTTTTTTTTTGGTTTGCAGGTTCATTAGACGAGTCGCTGTGGTTTCTATACAAGTACGTAAGAGACGCCGCTGAGAGGGAGGAGATATTGGACGAGGTTCTTGTTCCGATGATTGAGCAAGTAATTAACTACTATCATTTTTTTTCTTCCAAATTTCTTTTGCATTTAAGTTTTTATTATTAATAAATTTGAGTAGTTGAATGAATATTAGTCACTTTTGCTAGTAATTCCAAAACAAGAAGAGGCAAAATAGGAGCTAGCCGAAAATTGAAGAAATGAAAATTCATATCACATCTTAGAGTAATTGATGCTGTATAATTTTTTTCCCAGTCATTGAAGAGCAAGGAGTCAAAGCATGGTGGCCAGGCTATGATACTCTTAAATTGGTTATTTAAAGATGAACTTCTTTTTCAAGTACTGGCCACAAATCTTGCTAATATTATTGTGAGGAAAGATGATCGTTACATAACCCTTGGCTGGTGTACCCTTGTACGTGCTCTTCTCGAGTATGACACTATAATGGATCAACACTTAGTAACTGGTGAGATAAACAGTTTCTTCATTCTATCTATCTGAAACCCGCTATTCCAGTTGTTGAAATGTATTGATGTTTTTCGTAGCTCTAAGCTGATATTTTCACACTCGGGATTTCTGTCAACTCTTAAAATCTTATAAGATAAGGAACCTTTATTTTATTTTTTCTTTCTTTGATTTTAATAAGAAGTTTAGGAACTATTTTGTTTGTAGATTTTTGAATTTGTAAGTTTATTTATCCTTCTATGGCAGGAATAAGCGAGAAGTATGATCCTTTGTTGAAGATACTATGCTCCTGTATTCCACATTTATCGTATATTGTTAATAAAGGAAGGTATGTGTGTTTCAACATGTTGAGTGATCATGTTCAGCTATTTTTTCTTGATGTCTTGGTGCAAATGCAAGGAACAACTGCCTAGTGTTTGTTTTTGTGCATATAATATGAGTTGTTCTGTGCATCTCGTTGGTTTTCATTTATGTTTGTATGTGTGTTTATGTGAAATATAAAGTCTTTTTGCTGCTTATTAAAAGATATGGAATACACTAAAGAAGAATTATATATGAGCCTTCTGTGCGTCTTTGTAGAGCTTAATTTCCTTCACACTCTTTTCTTGGATGGATATTTTGTCTTTCTTGTTATTTTTGTTCTTGATATGTAGATTTCTTTACATTTTTAACCTTATTATAGATGGAAAACCGTCTGACCATTGTATAAGTAGCAGAATGTCCACTTTTGACTATATAGATTGTTGCAAGCATCAAGTGCCTTCGTTAAACCATAGTATTGTGTTATTGGCGAGCTGCTTCTCAAATTAGAGACTGAGATGCCATGAGACTGAGGTCTATGGCAAGGGGTGCAAAGACACCTCAAATGAGAAAATCTTTTGGTGCTGCAGAAGTTAGACAGTTTTATCTTTTGAATTTCTATCTTTTATGTTTAATTTTGCGCTTTTATTAACTTTACAGAATATGATTCTGGACCTTTCAACTCAGCATGATATTTTTTTATTATAAACAAAAGCCTATGTTCAACGGAGTCATGTGTTCTATGATTCTCCAGACATGTCAACTTCAAAAAATTCATTGGAAGAGGAAGTCATTACTGGGATTTTATAAATCTTGATTAAGATATTTATGTGACAGTTTCATCTTCTGTTTGGGTAATATGGCTTATGTCTTTTATATCTCAGCACCACACAGGATGGATTTGAGCTGCCGTCCCGTCTTTCATTGTCTGCTGCTGATTGTTTTCTATCACTCACTGAGGCTTTGACAAAAAAGTCTAAGGTTCCAAGTGACAGGCAAAAATCATCAAATTTCAAACTATCAGTGTCTGCCCCTGCTGAGAAGAAAGAAAAGCTAGCTCATAAAGATTCAGATCTCTCTAACATGGAAATGGAGTTTTTGCTATGGGATCATCTGCAGGAACTTATTACCCTAGTGCACAGACTCCTTGCTGTATGTTCTCTCCTTGTTATTTGCTGGACCTTTGAATTCTTACGATGTCCTATAACTGTTTAATTTTTTAACTGTGCTGGGCGGTGAATTTTTGTACATTGAGTGTGTGTGTGTGTTTTTCCTTCTTTTTTTTTTTGGCGGGGGGGGTTGGTTTCGGTTGTGATTATTATTATTATTATCATTTTGTTTCAGTGGCTTAATTCTGGATGTCATTGCTATTAGAACAATAACTGAGGGAAGAGAAAATATTTTGAAGAAAAAGAAATAACCATACGTCCATTCTGTCTGTTATGGACTTCTATCTGTGCTTTTGGAAAGCAATAGAAAGTTTAGTCCAATACTGAATTTTATTTAGGCAGGGAAAGTCTTTGAAATGACGTCCTGTCCTCCTTTTCTTGTTTGTCCACTTAGTACTTGT
The DNA here is from genome assembly GCA_030449075.1 of Murraya paniculata. NCBI lineage: Eukaryota > Viridiplantae > Streptophyta > Magnoliopsida > Sapindales > Rutaceae > Murraya > Murraya paniculata. The sequence continues at coordinate 3,596,532 of JAEVFN010000010.1, read as the reverse complement.
TTTCTTTCCTGATGGGCATTGTGCTTCTTGATGGTGAGTTAGAAATGTGATATTTTTCTAGAATTGGTTAGATTACTGGAAGAGGGCTATTTTAGACAAAAGCTGTAGAAATGTGATATTTTTCTAGAATTGGTTAGATTACTGGAAGAGGGCTATTTTAGACAAAAGCTGATTAATTGATGCTTGCATGTATTTGCATAATTATTGCAACATCTCAAGTGGTGCATGAGATAGTACTAATAGTGTCAAACCATAACAGTAAATAAATAAATGGTGCTTTTAAATCTTCTTCATTGATACATTTTTGAGTTTATCGAAAAATAAAAAATAGTGCTAAACTAGTATCCTTAACTCTGAAAATATCTTATTAATTTAAAGCTTTTTTAAACATTCATGCCAAGTTGCCAAGACCTGAGAGAATATTTCTATCAGATTCATTCTTTGGGGAATAAGTTGAGGAAATGTATGTTTCTGCTGATCAGGCTACAAGCTCAAGGACAGAAAAAGTGAAGCTAGAACTTGAGGTTTGATAATGTATTAGTTGTTTGTTTGAAGTAGATTCCCAGTCTCATGAAAAATATTTGGTTTGGTTTTTCTAGGAGGATGAGTGTGTTTTAATCTCTAGGACTTGAAATTAAAATAGTTTGTACGAGAAAGTGGAAACTATCTTTACAGCATAACCTGAAAATTGGGGAATACTAACGTAACAGTACAATCTCAAAAACTCAAGATATCTTTTTCCCTTACTGTTCTGGGAGTAGCAGTTACTCTGAAATGTCAAGCTCTACAGATTCCCCCGACTCCTTCCCCCCCCCCCCCCTTCCGGGCAAAAAAAAAAAAAAAAAAAAGAGAAACTGAATAAATATGTCTCGAGTAGTAGCGAGGGAGAAATTACCCTCTAGTTCCTGGTAAAAATTGCATCCATCTAAATCTGTGCTCTTAGCTGTTGGAGGTTGGAATTTGAGGCTTTCATACTCTTTATTTTACCTGGAGAATATGTGGTCAGTGTTTTCATTCTTGTCTTTGATTCTCTGAATTTTAAACTCATGTCGATTATTAAGTGGCAAGCTAAACTAACATCATATGCAGACAAGTTCTTAGACTCTTGCCTCACAGACAGAGTGCTAATTCCTCAGGCTGGCACCTATTCTGATTTACCATGTATTTTCTCTGTTGTTTGGTTCCATGTAACAATGTCTGTTTCTCCTCAGTTGCCTGTGGTGTAACTTTTCAAGAATTGTTTAAGTTGAACGTTTCCTACTCTTTCATGGGGCCGGCCACTCCAACATTTTTTTTTTACTTTATTTTTGCATTTTGAGTAATATTTCTTTATATTATAGAACTTTAAGTATTTGCAATCTCTATTTCTTGATGGATGCTAATACATTTTTTGGTCACTGTTTAAATAATCTTAATTGTAGATTTTAGAAGTTAGAAAATCTTTTTAACATTTCTTATAGAAGTAACTTCTGATGGTTGGTTCTGTTTTAGAAAGAACGTTTAGTGGATATTTTATAGTTACACATAGGCTGATCAATACACCAATTTTATTGCACTTTCTAACCTACAATGATATAATCATAAGTCTCAAGTATGATGCTGATGCGTTTATTCTTGACTACAGTGGAGCAGAAAAAGTAGGCCTTTACACGCTAAAGGATTGGAGAAAGTTCTTCAATGGTTGGAGGAAATAAAGGGGCATTATGGAGGAATTCAAGCTGAGGCAGGTCCTACATCTAATACATGCTTTTAGGCGTATTATTTTTCTAATCATATCTAATTTTTTTGAGCATCATGATTTGTCTTGTCTGCATATCAAAGACAGGCTCAAAAATCCTCAAGACTGGAGCAATGCTACTTTCTTCATGTTGGAAGCATTATTCCATGCTATTGCATTTAGAAGATCACAAGTTTTCTAAGCGCTGCAGAGAACTGTTAGACCAGTATTTATCGGGCATCCAGGTAAAGTCAATCTACAACCTGTGATAATTTATGTTATTTGGGATATATTTATCTTTTGTGTCACAGGATACAGTGGTTTTGTTATTGATCTCTAAATTATTGTTGCTTTATTTTTCATTCTGAATTTTTGCTTATATATATATATATATATATATATCTTTCAGTAGCCTCTTTCTAACACCAGCACCACCTGCCCCTCCACCCACCCACACCCCCAAAAAAAACCCAACCCCCCTCTCCCCTCGCATCTCACAGACCCTAACCTATTCCATACACAAACTCAAATTAGATAATTTCCCCCTTGAGGTTGGTCTGAGGGGAAATCATTCCCTTGACTTCTTGCTTCAACTGCAAGGGACAAACCGACTGCAAGGGAATGAGATTAATGGTACTTCTTCATATTGGATTTGAATTATTGTAGAACTTGCTGATACTGTAAACATTTATTGAAATCTACAGGCTTTCTGTTAATTTTATTTTATAGTGTCACAACTTGTGTATTTGTTTTTCTTTTATTTGATAGAGGTAAAAAGTTGTGGATATTGAAAGAAAAATGTGTGCAGTATTTTACTGACAACTACTCCAAGGAACATATGGGGAGCAAGGATGGCGGTAGTGGAGACCAGAAAGTTTTTCCTGAATTGCATGTGCCTTCTATTAGGGAGATTTGATGGCAAGAAATTCGAAATTATAGTGTCGGAATATGGAACACAGATGTCTCGTGTTCTTTTATCACAGGTAGTTAACGAATTGTGCTCAAGGTCATGAAGAATACACACACAACCTTATGGTTCATCAAAAATTATTCTGTCAAATATTTGTTAAATATCAGCTGTCTTGCATTATGGATAATGCTGTGGCAAGTTGAGTCCATAACCATGTCATGGATATGAACTTAGTGCGCCAAATGTGTGTATGTGTTTGAGATGTATCCCAGCCATACCATTTGTTTTAAAAGTAAATTTAATCTATGGAGATGTGATAGACACATTGCTATGGTCCATGGGTCGTAGTCCGTATGGATTTGATGTTTCATACCTTTTCATAATTTTTAATTTCTAGTTCCCTTTTTCCCTTAATTTTCGTTGGAAGCTCTGTATTTTAGGAAATAGGTTTTCCCTTTGGTGCTTCTCTTGCGTGATAGAGAGATCTCTCTTTTTTGCAATTTGTTATTCATTGAGAAAGTTAAAGGGCCTCAAATCATGGACTTCTTGATATATCGATTGGCATATGCATTTGCTTACAAGGTCTAGTGGATGAGGTAACTGTCATTATTTCTTGGAATTGTGATGAGTGCCGTTTCTATCGGTTAATGTTGATTGACTGAATGGTGGATGTTGATTATATTAGCATTTTTTGATGAACATACTTGCAGAAGCATAGCATTGATTTTGATTATGATTATGATTGAATACAATGAGGAAGCTTTCTCGTTTATAGAGAATGATATAGACTTACCATGCCGAGTGCAAGTACCTATTATACAGTTTTGGGAATTCAGTTATCATGCGATGTTCATATTTTTGCATTTAGATTCTGACTTTGAGAGTTACAGTTTGAGGTCGTTGTGTAACTGTAAGCATGCTGACATCTTGTTCTCCTTTTTCTTTATTTCCTTGAAGCTCCAATGTCATGATGAAGATGTGATAGAGGGGGTTGTTTGCATATTTAAGGCAGCCCTTTTCAAGCCAAATCATTCCCCTGGAAGCAGTCTCACTGACACTAGACAGATGGATTCTGTGCTACCATTGCTACTTAATCTTCTAGATGAGCAGGATGGCACAGCTAGAGCCGTTGTTAAGCTCATAGCAGAATATTGCTCCATGTACTTTTTCTTTTAACGTTTTTAATTTTTTCTCTATTAGTCTTTTGTATCATCAATGAACTATCGAGGTTTATGTTTGATTTTCCTGACTTTGATAAATGGCTCACCAGAAGTGTTGATGTTCACTGCCTTGAAGAAGTTTTGTTACGACTCACCTCTGGAAACACTATACAGAGGAAGAACGCTCTTGATGTTATATCAGAACTCATGCATATATTTTCCCATTCAATTAATGCAAATTCTCATTTGGCATGGTATGTAGCTATTTTATTAGCTTGTAACATTTAGTAATTCATTGATGTTTTTACAGTTTTGTCCCCTTGGAACTTAGTAAGGGAATAATTTCTTATTTTTTGGCCTTGTTATAATTGTAACTTGTACTACTGCAGGCAAGATATAGCAAACAACTTGCTAGACCGTCTCACAGATGAAGACAATGTAATTCGTGAACAAGCATCCAGTTTGCTTCCGATGATTGGTTAGTTTTGACAGTTATTTTAAGCCCTAGCAGGCTGCCAGTATTTTTCTTGTACATAACTTTGGACTTGGCAATTGTGATATCCATCACTAGGAATAGAGTACGATGGGTATGCTGGTTCTTGTTTGGAGAATAGAATTCTTCAGCGGTGAACTTAAGTTCAAAAATCAAATTATTATTCCACACACGGGACAATTGAAGTTAAAAACCTCTTTTGGGTAACTTGCAGTACTCCTTTTTTGAAGCCTGTGTAACAGTGGGAATACTTTACGTTTTATGTGATTCTTAGAAATCATCAATAGAAAGGCTTCTAGAGAGAATGGAATTGTGGGTGAGTGGCTCATTAGTTGCATTTTGGTTGTTTTCTGTGACCCTTAGGAAAAGAGTGGCTTGCAGTTGAATCTATGTTTACATGTTAACTGTGAACAGTCATTCTATATTGTATTGGTTCAGAGTTTTAATCCTGTGATGCGGTGAATGAAAGTCTCACAAGAAACGGATCATTTCTGTTGCAATTAATTAATGGAAATTTCAACAATGTAATTGACTTGGAAAGAACATCAACCTGTTCTGTTGAAAACCCACATTTTATACGTAAAGGGGCAACGATACCACAATCATCTTCTATATAAAAAACTTGAACAAGTTTTCAATTGGGTTCTTTTATGAAGGATATGCATTTGGGGGCTTACTGATAGAAGTATTCTAATGGGCTTCAAAGAACTGCTGCCATATTTATGTCTTTTATTTGTTGTACTGTGTCAGTGCCTGTGCTGGTTTACTTGTCAGTTGTTGAGTATTCTGACACTTGGTATTCCTTTCATATTCAACTTGTATTCTTTTTACCGTTGATAATTTTCTTTTGAAGGTCATATGACCTTGCAGAAAACAAATTTCTATTGCTTTGTTAATAAAAGTTGACAATTGGGGCGCAGTGCTTTGTTTTCTGAGTTATTTCTTTCTTCTTACAGATCCATCCTTAGTTCTGCCCGGACTAGTTCGTCTTGTTTACTCATCTGATGAAAAAGTACAGTCTTCTGCTTGTGAAGCCTGCATTGGGGTACTCAAATATCACAACAACAAATTCGAGGTTATATGTATGCTACTTGATTGTCTCAGGTATATTTCTCCTTCCCTAATTGTTCCCCATTCCGGAGAGTGCAATCTACTGGGAGTTATATGGGATATACTTTTTTCCGGTAGGTCTTTTCTGTGAATTATGCTCTATTAGTATCTTTATGTGCTAAATGTTTTTCCTTCTATATTTATTGTTTGCAGCAACCTCAACCAGAGCCAAAGCCTTCCAGAAACTGCTGGATGTCTACAGGAAGGCACGTCTCTTACTGTTTTGATGCTAAAGTTAGTCGATATGACTTGTGATTCTCATCTTCTACCATACATCATTTTCCATCTGAAATCTTCCCCATTACTGGCACATAACCAACTTTCTTTCACTGTTTGCTTAATATCACCTTTATAATAATTCAATTGTGCCATCTGGCTTGGAAGGTCTTAATGTTGCTCAAGAGTATAAAGAACCATGCAATCCTCTAGATTTGTTATCTAGGTATTGGAAATTGATGGTTTTTTTCTCTTGCAAGTCTTCTGTTTGTTAGCTGGCACATTGTTTTTCTGAAAAAGTTATCCATTTCTTGATATATGCTTTCCTTTTAGAGTTGTGTTGGATTTTGAATAAAAAAGATGTTTCTAATCACTTTGCATTCATTTTGCTTCTAACTTGTTTCATAAGCTACAGATCTTTTTCATAATACTTTGCAGGAGCGAAGTTGGATACTGATCGAATACTCAGGCTAATACCTCAGTGGGCTAAAAGTGTAAGAACACTTCTTTAAATCAAGTGTAATTTGCATCATAGTTTACATTGTTAAAACAATATGCAGTTATGAAGTACAGATACAGGTGTAGAGTAATATTGGTCTATATGCAGTTATCACAATATGTCTATTAGCAAAATATTAGAAAATGATGTGGTGAAGATACTTTGATATATAGATTTATGTTCTACGGATACACCTATCATTGGACTTGTCTTTAACACTAATGTTAGGTAAAGCATTAACTCTTAACACCTATATTGTGAAAAGGTTGTGGTCCTTAATATTTTAAGAGAGAATCAAATTGATTAAAAGTCTTCTAGGAAATAGCAACAAAAGAACCAATGCATAAATAGTTGGAATATTTGCAAGCTTGCTATGAATTGAAATTTGCTAGTTTTGGTTGCTGAAAATCTCCTCTATACCCTTACACACAGACGTAAAAATTTATGATGGCTGCTGCATACACCTATGTACTAGGAGCACTTTATTTCAACCATGGTTGGGTTCTAGAAGTCTTGGCTTAACTTTTTCGACTTTCTGAAGAGATAGACTAGCCGGCTGGCTTTTGTTATGTTTGATGTACTGTAGCTAACATTTCCTCTCTCTCTCTCTCTCTCTCTCTATATATATATATATTATAGAGAGAGAGAGAGAGAGTGCCGTTCAGGTTGGTGACGCAAGAAACCCAGCTGGCAGCAAAAGGCTGCAGCAACTTTTGTTTTAGTAATTTTTTGAATAAAAAATTCTATCTCTCTGCTCCTATTCAACTGTCCCCACTTCTTTTTCAACTTTTTCTTGAATAAGTCTGAGCCATTTTTCAACAAAGACTTTCAACATAACCAAAGGATTTAAAACAAAAGGTAAAGTGAAAAAAGGAAAATGCAACCATGAGAACGAAACAATTAAAAGAGTGATATATACTTAATAGACACCAAATTCTAGTAAGGCAGTACCACAATATAAGTTCACATTGAAAGTTAAGAATAAATAAAATTGCATAAGTACTTTTATAAATTCCCTTCATATATGATCAACTATCCTTATTTAACTGCCACCACTGCTTCTAACTTGTTCAAAAGAATCCCTTGCCTGGATATTTCGTATTATTAGATCCCACAATCCGACAAAATTAAATATTAGTTATACAGAATGCTAAATATAACGTAAATAATTTTTCATTCGTATAGAAAAAAATATATAATACCAACATGAGATCAGAGTTCACCAATACTTGTATCATTATCATCACCTGAAGCTATATTTTCATCATCAATTGTCAATCTACAAATGAGAAATCAAAGATGTTAAAAATATTTCTAATAATAAAATAAATAAATAATTAAATATAAAGACTGGTACCAAGGTCTTTCATTAAAAAAGGAAAAAAATATTAGTGAACCAATAGGTTGCTTAGGTTCCAAATGTAAAAAATAGGAGTGAGAAAGCAAGGATATTTATTTAACTATTTAATATTTTTAGTGATGAATGAATTTGGTAGTTGAATATACAGTGGGGATAGTTGAAGAGAAAGGGAGCGAGAGAACCTTTGATTAAGAAATTACTAAAAAAAGGTGCCGCCGTTTTTTGCTACGAGGTGGGATTAGGAGCGTGACATCACCATTTTGTATATACATATGCACATATATACATGTAGAGAGAGAGAGAGAGAGAGAGAGAGAGTACTTCTCTAATGAGGGAGCCTCCATTTTAATACAGCGAGTGTCAAGTACCAACCTGAAAGACAAGAAAATAACAAAAAAAAAAAGAAGAAACTTCAAGGTGTTAAGAAAACACTGCATTGTAGTTCATGTTGTTTTATCGTTTAGCTTGGTTTTCGCTTTATCAAAATGAGTGTTCCTTTACTAGAGAATATATATGTATATGTGTATGTATATAGAGTTAGCTTGCAATAATGGATCCAGCGTTTTAGTTATAGCGCGGGATCCTAATTGTGGCCATTAGAATTTTTTTTTTTTTGTTTTGGGGGGGGGGGGGGGGGGGGGGGTTATCAAATCCAAGGCCACGATTGGGATCCCACATTTCTATGTGGGTCCCTTATTGGAAAATTATCAGTATTATTATTATTATTATTACAGGTTCCTCAACTTAATCTTTTTTACTTATAATCATGACTTAATTTTTTATTCATTGGATTTGCTCAATCTATTGGTGTACATCGAAAGTGAATAGATAGCATTTAAGTCATCATTATTTAAGTCATCATTCATCTATGGGATGTATAGATCCAACGAATGAAAAATTAAGTCTTGAATTTAAGTGAAGGGAACCACACCCTTACAAATATGTGTGTGTGTGCCTAGTCCTCTAGTGCAGGCACCCTTTTTTTTTATTTTTTCCATGCGGACACGCTTTTAAGCCCTGCGGTTTAAGAAAGTTAGTTTTTAATACTATTAAACCTCACGGCTTTATAGTTCATTCAAAAATAAGCTTATTAAACCCCATGGCTTAAGAGCGTATCTGCATTAAAAAAAAAAAATGAGGGCGCCCGCACTTGAGAATAATCTTGCCCGATTACATACTTAGCTTTTGCAGGTTTTTGTTTTAAGTTAGTTGGTAAAATGATTCGTCCTTGTTCTTTATACATCTAAACCAGGATGGAATTTTAAGATAGGTGGTTATAACTGATTCTAGCCCTGTATAGGGGTGATTGGGTATACTATTGTATAGCACAAATAGTTCTAGTTTTCATTTTCTTACTGGACAGCTGGTCCACTATCTGTTTTAAATCTTCTTCATTAATGCATTTTTGAGTTTCTTGTCAAAAAAACTTAATCACTAAAATGATCCAATGAAGGTCAGATTTTGCATCAATTGTACATTTACTTCAAGAGATATTTTTTAAGATATTTTTTAAGCTTTCTGCTTGTCTTTTAATATTATAGGTTCAAGACTGGAATTCCTTGGTTGGATCATTGATTGACAAGATGTTTGCTGAGCCTTCAAATGCGATTATCGTCAGGTTCTTGAATTGTATAAGTGAGTACTTAATGCAAGCTGTAGATGTAGTCCTTCATCGTGTGCTGTCCCAGATGAGAGGACAGAAAGAGTGAGTATTCCCTCATCAATAATTGATCACTTGTTTCATGTTGTTCATTTCGGATTTAGCTACATTTATGAATGTACTTCATTTCAGGAATATATACATCATTACGGAAACAAACTAGGGGTATAGATAAGAATGTGAATTCTTTAGTTGTGTGCTTTAAGATTATTGTCTGTGGCAGTGATGTTCTCTACACTATGCATATGATCCTACTTTAAGATAAGAATGTGAATTCTAAGAGCTTAACCATAAAAAGGGTTTTAGCAGGTGTAAGCATAACTGATAGCTATATGGTTTCTTTCTATGTTTGCAAATTATAATGAATTCCATCCATTTTTCTCTTATCAGGATTGATCAAAGCTTCATCAAAATGGGAAATGAAGCACACAAAAGTGACGAGTCTGTGAGAAATTACCAATCCTTATTTGAGCGTCTTTGTCCGCTACTTGTGATTAGGCTGCTTCCACTGAGAATTTTTGATGACCTCAACTTGTCTATCATGTATGATCAACTCCTCAATGAATTAACTACAAATGGTATGTAAATTTCATAGATTTCTACTTCTTCTGTTTATCCTTCTTCATACGATCCGTTACTCCAACTGACACTGCAGTTAAGCGTCCAGAAGTTAGGTTGAAAGTCCAAAATCTGAGGGTTATCTTCTCTGTTGTCTTGAAAACATGATTGCAAATTTTTTTTTTTTCAATTCAAATAGTTATAAATGTAAGGCAAATCCCTCCTCAACCTTGATGTGAGTGGATCGAAATGCTTAGCCTCTTGTATCCCTGTGGATCTCACCAATTATCCACTAGAGAATGACAGAAAACATTTGTATTTCACTCTTGGTAAGCTTACTTCAGCATGGGCAGATATGATTTGTCGGTTAAGTTTTAAATGGTGCTGACGAGGTCCTTTTAATATTTGATATTGCCGAATAATTTTGTGATGTGAAATTATTAGATTTCCTTGAGGTCTGGTACATTACTGGATCAAAGTTGTGGTTGTCCTTGTAAGATACTATTCAGATTATTGAATTCTGCTCTGAATCTATTGTGCCACGTCTGCCATAGTATGGGTAAATGCTGTGATTTCTAGTATGTAAACCAGTATACTAGCTCATATTTTTGTGTATTTCTCTGCCTATATCTCTCCTAGAATCAGTGACGTACTAGGACGTTGGTGGAACCCACAACTGAAATAGCAGTATTAGCCTTGATGATTTTTACTTACTTTTGGCAGAATATGGAGACCTCAATACAAATGGGCACGAGTGTATTGCTGCATTTCTTCTGAACAGGTTGATGCTCTAGCATAAATTGTTTCAAAGCTTCAGTAACCGGAGTGATTATGGATGTTCTTCTGTATTCTAATTGCAGGGCATTTTCTACTTTTGAATTTCAAGATGTAAGGAAACTTGCTGCTGAACTGTGTGGACGCATTCATCCTCAAGTATGTAACAGTAACTTTGCCTGGACATTTTTGTTATTTATTTTCTTTAGAACAGGTAGGGAATGCGCAGAGCCCATAGATAATTTTTAACCCCCTACCCCCTCTAGAGTTGATCTTAGGTGGCTAGCCAAACAAAGACACTGAAGGCCACTTAGCTGTGCCCCTGGTGGCATACTTTTTTTTTTGTTTTGTCATCTTAAAATTTCTTAAAATATTATAACTACTGTCTTCAGATGAGGGATATGCATCATAGATGAGATCTTAGGCGTCTTCCTCCTCCCTTTTTGCTTTTTAAGTGATTGAAAACAACAATGGTGGCAATGGTGGGTGGGGCTCCTTTCCTCATAATTTTCTCCCCCATAGGGCTTGACCTGTGAAATTTCAAATGAGACAAGATATGACTTTGCTGCAAAGGCTGGTCGTAACCTTGGTTGTAAGTGTCAGAATAGACCCTGGAATTGAGTTTGAGTCTTGCACCCTATTGTATTATCGAGCTCTCAAAGAAAATGCCTGGCACGATATGATCTTGGTGAGATATCCTGGTTGGTGTTAAGTGAAATTAATAGGAATAGTGAGGTTCACAGAACAATTGTGGAGATTCTTGTCATTCTCTCTTTTCTGTTGTTTTAAATTAGCATTTGAGTTGGGTTAGATCCTGCAGGAAATTTGATTTCTCTCTGTGTCTCTCTCTCCCTATCTCTGTTTGTCTTAAAATGATATTCTTGTGGGCATTTTTTGGGCCCTGGTCGTATCACCATTTGAATTTACTAAATCCCTTTTTGTGCTTTTGGGAACTATACTGGAATTCCATACGTTTACTATAATCATTTCATTTTCTGTATTCAATCTTCATTCTGCATTGACAATAATGAAATCCAGGACATATAAAGGTTGTGGGATCTATGGTTATTATAAACTGAATAAATGAATAAAATCCTCAGCATACAACTTGCATGTTAATATATAACTTAGATGTATGTTTGTTTGCTTTCTTATGCTTTCCCACTGTGCTTAAACTTGCTTATTGTGTTTCTTTATTTTCATATCTAACTCTCCCTCCCATTGGATTCTGCAGGTGCTTCTTCCAATTGCTTGCTCTCAGTTAGAACATGCTGCAGGTTTAAAGGATATTCTAAAGATGAAAGCTTGTTTATTTTCAGTCTGCGCTAACATTAAGGTAATTGTCTTTTATCATCAATATATATATTTATGTGATCTGGGTTGCAGATCATTTATCTTTCTCATCTTGTATAAGTGTAAGCTGTCATCTGTTCTTTTATGCTGCTGCTAATTTAAAGTTTTTTCTGGTTCCTAGATTAGAGGAAAGGATTCAATTTCAGATCCTGCAATGATTAGAATCAGGAAAACATTAGAAGCAGTTCTGCTATGGCCTTCTTTAGTTGATGATGAAGGTATGAACTACTTGGCTTTACGATTTTTACCGAACCTCTTATTATTTATTTTCAAGTTTGGGGCTGAAGATTATTTTTCTTCACTCAGTTCATAAAGCTCAACTTGGGTGCATCGAATGTTTGGCATTGATGATATGTGCTGAATTGCAATCTCCTGAGTTATGCAAAGACTTCACATCAGTGAAAAAAGTTGCTGGGAAGAGTGGTGATCCTGGTCTGTATCATATTCTTAATACAATACAAGCATTTCTGTTGCTGGTTAGACCTAAGCTGACATATGCAGTTGAAATTGCAGGGAATGCTGTCTCTAGAAATTGTGTCCTCGAACATGTCGTTCATCATATCGTTCATGATGAGAACAAAGGCATTTCTGGGTCTAATTTTGGTTGTGAAATCTCTGCACTACATGGGCCAATGCTGCTCTCTTTCCGTCTGTGCATGGTTAATGTTCTCATTAGTGCTTGTCAGAAGATCTCAGACTTCGGCAAGAAACTCTTCGCCCAGAAAGCTCTTCCACTTCTCATTCATTCCGCTGAGGTATTTGGCCTTTTTCATTAATTCATCTACCATGGTTGTTCAGTTCGTAAAATAGGTTCTTTTCACTTTTGAGTTGCAAATAATAAAGATTGTCATTCTTTTAGTCATATTTTCTCCTGCTTTGCTTGAATAATTGATGTCAAGTGCAGAAGGCGATTGACCCAGATATTGGAGCGGCTTGTATCCAGTTTCTCTTTTCAGGTGTGTACCATTTGAAGTCTGCAGTTCTTCCATATTCATCGGCTCTTCTCAAACTCGCTCTAAAATTTCTTGGAAAAGAGTCAGAAAAGGTATTGAAACCTAGTTTTAAATATTTTATAGCATTCAACATAGTATTACATGAATGGGCCTTTTTGTTGCAGCAGGACTTCTGTTTGGTAATTGTTAGATGCTTTTCTTATATGACACTTGATAGGCGTCAGTGATTTGTTTATAAGCCCCCTAATTTTGGAGCCTAAGTCAAATGTTCCTAATGATAGAATTTCCCAATGACTAGGATTTTGCCATCTATAAGTAAACCCCGTTTTTCCCCAAACTGAAGGCAATTACTTCAATATTATGTATTATGCTGATATCTATCGGTGGAGATGCATCTCTCCCCATGTTTTAACTCAAATAAAATGTCCTCACAAGAATTTGAAATAATTTGGACAGTTTTTTATTGCTTTCTGAAAAAGAAATTATGTTTTCTTTGTTTCATTTCTTCTATATTTCTGTTTTATTTCCATGTAATAAGTAAAGAAGAAAAAATTAAAAAAAAGTTACTGGTTTCATTTCATTATTCATCAGGAAAAGATAGCTGGTATAAAGCTAGTGACAGCCCTTATGGCCAGTGAAGATGTGATCCCGGAGAGTATTTTATCAGAGGGACTTCTTGAGGCAAGATCTCTGTTTTCAAGTATATCTTTGACTGATCCTTCACTTGATTTACGGCAATTATGCAATAAGTTGATGTCATGCCTGACTTAGTCCTAAGCTGTTCTTTTCCTAAAGCGTATGGGATTGTTGTTTAGCTCCATGACTTGCAAGCTTAAGAAGAGTTGTACTTCGCAGATGTACAGTAGTATTCTGCTTACAATTCTATTTGGAGTATTTGACAGATTTGTATGAAAGCAGTTGCGAGTAAAGTTCTTTCAGCTCAAATTTGTTCTCTCTTCGTCTGGTTTGTCGACCCTATAAGCTAATGCGGTTGTTGGGAGTGCTCTCACATTTTGTGAGTGCCATTATTTGTAGAGATGCAATGAAGATGCCTTTTGGAGGACTAGACAAGTCAAATACATCTCTTAAAATGCACCTCAAAATTCAAATGCTATCACGAACGCATAGGACCTCTCTCTCTCTGATCTTTCTTTCTTTAAAAAAATAAAAAATAAATAAATAAATAAAAGCCTTTTCCCTTTATAATTAAAATAATGTCTAGATTGGCGATCAAGTAATTGTTTTAGAAAGTGTTTTATTTTTTTCATTTCCAAAAAGTACTGCTGCTTCTGGATTTTAACTATTTTAAACATGCTTTTAACATATTAAAAGCACTCTCTGATGCATTATTAAGGCTTTGCATGATATTGAGATGGTGTTGTAAAAAAAAAAAAAAAAATTAATTAATTATGAAATAAAAATTGATATTCCGTTATTAATTTTATTTTATAGTTATAATTTTATAAAAAGAGTAAAGATATTATATTTTTTTATTATACAAATGTGTAATTAAATCAACTTAATCTTTAAATCACAACAATAAATATTTATTAATATTTTATTATTGTAGTTTTTAAGTTATATCCATCTGTCTGCTGTATAAAAATTAAAAATTTTACTGAGTGGAAATATATATATATATATATAGTACGTTCTAGAAAAATTTTGCTTTCGTAATATGGGGAAGTTTTTATCTATCCAAATTTTTGGACAAGAAAAATTAAGCTCCTATTTGGAGGGCTTTGAACTAACGGACGCCCCACCACTAGTTGAGATCATCCAATGATTATGTCTCGATAATTAATGATTTGTATTAGATAAGAAATAAAATATTTGAGATGATGCTAAACAGTAAACAGGGTGACGTTGGTCATTGACTCATTGTCTTCTCAAAAATCAAAATACTTGGCCGATTTAAAGTGATAATGATTTAATGATATTCGTATTGGCAAATGCTGTAGTCTGTAGATACAAACAATGAGACATTGAATATGGCAACATCGACCGCCATGCTACAGTAGTCCTTATGATTAAGAATCGTATTTTTTGAACCTTAAGTTGGTGATTTGTGATTAGCATTTTCAGGGATTTGATTAAGTGTGTGTAGTCGTGCACCTTGTAATAAGACCGCATGCATCTCAAACTTTGATTGGAGATTGTAAACTCACGATACAATCCTTTCCAATCAAAATAAGACACGATCGCAGTTATAAAAATAGGTTGCTTCAGAGGGTCCCGCTTCACACGCCAAACTTCGGTGACCTCGTAATAGAAACGAAAATGGGAAATATGGAAACAAAAACAAGGAACCAAAAATGTCAACTGTCGAGCAGCAATATCTTTCAATTGCCGTTGAAGACTCTTAATATTTCTCGTGCTATAGTTGCCGAATGCAGACAGCAGCCTTCTTTAGACTTTTTACATTTCGCTCGCGTGTTTGGAAATTTGAACTCGCCACCAACGCCAACCACGTGGCTGGCCATTGGCATTCCATCAAAGATTCAAAGACTACGACTAAAACAGAAGAACTCCATATATTAATCTTCAAAATTTTGGCTTTTGTAAATAGTTAGGATAATAAAATTATTTATACTGACAAATTAATTACACGAGATAATTCAACAAAAAATTATTATATATTACTATTACATCATCTATTCTTATTATTATAGATTCGACTGCAAAACTTAACGAACACTGTACTTTACGATTTAAGCATCGATTAGATAGTATTAAAGTAAATAAAAATTAATAACATCTGACTATTTAAACGTTTCTAGACTGTAAGGTACAGTAGCCTAATACTCAAGTTTAAATGTTTAATTTTCTTAACTCAAGAGTGGATCAAAACGCGGGATTGATTTGTCTTTCTCTATTATGACGCGGCTTTTGACTTCCATTGAACCAAAATGCAATTCTGTCACTCACCGTGTGTTGGAAGAAAAGTCTTAAGGATCCATGTGAAACAAATGGATAGTCTGTGCACTTATTTGTAATAAAATAAAAATTATGGATCCGACTGTAATTAAGAAACGCAAGATAAAAACATAACTCTAGTACAATCAGACAAACGCAGCGCAACCAAATCTACGAGGCTTTTTATTTTATTTTCCATTCACTTTGTTTTTTTTTTTTCGTCAGCTCATCACAACTCCAAAATCAAAAAAAGTAAGCGAATCAAAATTCAGTTTCTATTTTCTTTCACTTGATACTGTCGTTGACTTTATTAACAAAAAAAAAATGATCGAATTGTTCTTCGCGGTGGCCTTCTCAGCGGTGCCGCTGACGCTGTACGTGCCGCCGATCAGAAGCCTGAACCTCTTCGTCGAGACCGTCGAGCAATTACTCCGCTGCTCCGCCGTTTACACTCTCACCGCTTATCCCCGTGTCCGCCTCGCCTTCTCCCGTCTCTTTAACTCCGTTTTCCGCGTCTCACGGTAAACCCCATGATTTAATTAATCAATCAACTTTTGATGATTGCGAGAGTTAATTTGTAATGATTTCGTTGTACGCGAATGAAGGTTATTATTGTTGTCGTTTGCTGCTGCTGCTGCTGTAAATAAATAAAATAAAAGCCCATTTAGGTGTTTTTTTTTTTTTGGAAAATATTAAATTTTGGATGTTTTTGTTGTTAGTTGGGGTCCAACTATGTTACCACAGTTGTAACATACAACACTTTTTTGTCCTTTTGTATTAATTACACTGCAGTCCTTATTTTATGCGAAAATTATAAAATAAGATAATCTTAAGTTTTGACTCATTAGTCCTATTTATTTTGATTTTTAAAAAACTTAAATCAAAAGGTGAGGGTATTTTTTAATTATTAATTCACACATCCATTACAAAGTTTTTAAAAGAAATTTACTCCATCACTTACCTAATGTCAAATATATCCTTGATAAATTAATTTTTTATTTGTACTAAATAAATTAATTAAAACGATATTAAAAAAACTAATTGAATTCTTTACATGCCCACTAGTTTTCAGTTCACATTTCTAGTAATTAGCAATTAAATTCTATCACTAACTCAAAATTATCGAACATGAAATGTGAAAAGGTTTCAAATCAGTGTAGAGTATAAAATGACTGTCTTCTAAATTTATTCAAAGCTCGTAGATGCAAAATAAATGATGAGCAAGTTCTCACCCCCCCCTCATTTTTCGATACCTTATTATTAAACAAAAATTAATTCATAAATTAATCTATTTTATTAGCATGTTGAAATTTACTGTATATTGAATAAGTATTATGAAAAAACTAACTACAACTGAAGAACAAGATCAAATTCATTCTCATATTTATCATAAAATATGATTTGTAATTAATACATGGTTTTACTATAGATTAATAATTAATTAATAATGAAATAATATTAATTCAAACATAAGAATAAATCAATTTACGGTTAAATTAACTAGGTCATTTGACACAATATATTGTATTGCATTAGCTGTATTGTATTATGGTGTGTGTCATTAAGGTATATTAAATTGTAATACAATATCATATTTGATGTAACATGAACGGTAGTATATGTAATAATATGTTATATCATTAGTTAGTTACTATTAATTTTTAATCAATATTATTCAAATTTATTAATATTTAAGTTTTATTATTTGTTCTATTAAATATTTAAAAAAATTCATTTTTATATACTAATTAATAATATATTAAATAACGTAATACTATTTATATTTATATTTTTATATATTATTTAAGTATTTATTATTAGTGTATAGCTTATTAACTAATAATCAATTTTTACTTATTAAATGTTATAATACAATTAATTAATACATTATTTAATTGTAATTTTAATATAATTAAAAAGTTTTAATATTATGAATAATAAATTGTAAATTTATGGACTTATGTGTGAATATTTTTAAATGTTGTTCTTTTTGTAATTTGTAGCAAACATTAGGGAGCATAATGCTAATAATTCCAGCAGAAGCATCTTAGCCATTGCATTTGTTTTCAGTTAAATCTAACGGTTGATTAGGAAAAAACAAAAAAGTGTGGTATGTTACCACTGTGGTAACATAGTTGGACCCTGTTAGTTGATGATCAGTCTTTTCCATTTTAATGTAATGATCTCAATTGGGGTTCATTGGGTTTTTAATTATTTTTATTTTTATTTGTTTTTGTATGAATTTTAATTTTAGTATATTGATTTTACAACTGAGTGATGTTTAGGACGACACGTTTGATAGACAAACGATGTTATTTACAGTGACATTCATGAAGAGATTTCTGTGCCGAGCGTCGACCGTTGATGTGGCTCTTGAGAGTTTTTATTTATTTATTTATTTAACATCTGGTAGTACAGTTGGTAAAATTATCCGCTAATCCGCAAATTTATCTAAATTTATCTGTAAAAACTCATCTGCTGTAAGTAATTTTACGAAGTTCGAACGATATCGCAAATTTAAACTTATTATGGGTTGTCGGTGGAGTTGGTAGCATTGGTGTCAATCCACATTCTTAATTTTAATTATTTATAGTTTTAATTTTAATTATAAAAATTACATTAAAAAAATTAAATTATAAATATATCTAAGGTAAAATTTTTAATTCCTAAATTTAGTCTATCTCATTGCAGCATATATACAATAAACTTTTAATAAGTATAAATTTAATAATTTTTAAGTTTAATATTACTGGTATTTTATTTTAATTTAATTAATTTTATTTTGCCCTAATGACTTGAACCTATTGATTGCTTACTGAAGTTGGGTTTTTATTTATTTAATTAATTGTTAACAATAATTGTATAAAATTTACTTGTTAATATTATTAATTATACATGTATATTGATTAAAAGATGGAGTAAGTCATTGATATTAGTGACGATGATTTGCCTACGTTGAAATATTTTGTGTTAGATTAACATATTTTGTGTAATTAATTTAATGTTGAAATTTTAATTTGTTATTTACATTGATAAAATTTAGAATTGAGTATTGTTTGTAAATTTTTTAGGCTATTATTATAAATTTATTGTTTGAATTCTATAATTTAAGTTTTTATCTATTACTAAAAGTTTTTTTTTTTTTTTATATTCGTGATCTTAAATGAAAAAACTCGCAAAAAACCCATTGCGGGTTGTCAATGGATTTAATAATTGTTAAAATTAGCAGTGGGTGCATTTTTTTCAAAAACATAAAAATCCACTATAAGTTGCTGGTGAATTTGGTAATTTAAATTTTTTGTAACTTTGTAAGTGTAAATTTAATAACAACAAACCCGCAGCGGATGGTGCCTATTGGCATCGATATATAATGGTGAGGTTGGAACTTAAGACTAGAGTCTAGAGTTTGAAAAAACACTTTGAGATTTTTTTATTTATTTAACACATATTAGTGAGATTCGACTAGACTCCAACTTACGATTAGAGTCTAAAAAAGACTGCTTCTTATCGCTGTAACTAGACATTAACCTCAATGATTAAGTTTTTTCTTTTGGTTGTAACAGAAAGTTTAGTAATCATGATCGCTTTATCAAATTTTTCGGTTCAATTATTGATCGGCTTTATTAAGGAAAAGTGGACCGATCCTCACATGGAAGTCATGAATGGTAGAGATGATTTCTTAGATTTTGGTGTTGTGAAATGCTTTTGCTGTGGACTCTTAGGTAGCGGCACGACATCCACTTTTAGTCTTGTTTGGTGCCAAGAGAGTTTAGTGCTCAATAAAAAGTATTAACTGTTGGCTGGGCGACTGTTTGATGTTTGATGTAGAATTGTAGATAAATTTGTGTACTTGTACACCCATCTATAAATTTAAATAATTAATTTTTTAATATATATACCATTTTCAAATGCCAAACTAACTCCTAACTAAACTCTTATTTATTTTTGGGATATTATTATTTTACTACCAAAATTATTCTGACATTTTATGTCAGTACAATGGTTTGTCGAAAATTACATTTTATCACCAAACATTTGCGCCGTTATCAATTTACCACCATCCAGTTTAAGAAAACGTTAATGTTTAACGGAAATTGTGTTAAAAGTCAATTTTACCCTAGGATAAAAGATAAAGAAATCAAAAAGTAAAAATTACAAGAAAAATAAAAAAAATAACTGTTGGAAAAAGAAACATCTATTTTTTAGCTTATAAACTTCTTCTTTTTTATTGCGTTATTGTTCAATAATTTTTTTCCTTAATTAAATTGTTATTTTTTTAGTCATGATTAATACTGGAATTTCATTATAATATTAAATATTAAATTTGCAGCAGAATCTTTTGTTAATTGTGTTTTTTCCCATTTTTCCATAATTCTGAATATTTTTCATTATTATTTATTTATTATAATTTTTAATTTTTTGAACTGATGAAGTGTTTTTGTTCATTGTTTGTTTTTTTAGTAATGTCTTTGATGCCCTTATAGCTAGAAATGTCTTTCATGCCCTTATGACATCAACAAAATGTCAGTAAATTTTTAACGTTTCTAACGAAATAGTGGTAAAGTGATAACGGCGCAAATGTTTAGTGGTAAAATACAGTTTTCGACAAACCATAGTACTGACATGAAATGTCAGAATAACTTTGGTGGTAAAATGATAATATCCCTTTATTTTTTAAAAAACAATTTTACTCTTATAACACTTAAATCCTCTACTCCATCGTATGGTTTGGGGAAGGAGGCGTCAATTAATTCAATTAAATGAGGAGTTTAAGTTATAAAAATTGTAAGTTGTATGACTGCGTTGGGTGGGTGTCAACAGTAATTATTGTGTGCTATCTATTTATATTATATTGTCTACAATAGTGAGCTGAGATATGGCTATTTTTGTAATAAAATTTTCTATTAAAATATGGGTGCTCAGAATATATATTAGTATGCAAATAGTTGTAACCATTGAAAAATTGTGTATGCATTGATTTGAGAGACTTGTTATAATCGATATTAGTTATCGATTTGTCCTATCATTTAATGGATAAATGATATTTTTCCTTGTATTGTAAAGGTTGCGGTATTATGGGAAGGCATATCATTACTCTTTCTTGCAATATTTTATCTGTTATAAAATAATAGTAAATAGATAGAACAAGGAACATAAATTCTTGAAAGACAGCGGAAATTATGGGACAAAAAAATTTGGTCTCAAGAAAATTAAGAGTTGTATTTATAACGAGGCAAACTCAAAGTTACAGCAGCTGTAATTTACAGCAGCTGTAACTTAGGCTAGTCCTTATAATGAACACCCTATATATTTATATTTTTGTGTGAATAATAATGAACACCCATATTAATTTCAATAAATTTATAAAATTTATAACAATTCATATAGTTAAATTGACCAAATCCTTACCATACGAAATCATGAATCGAGCTTTCGAGATTAGACCCAACCGACAAACTGAATTAATCCAAACGTATGGTTCTATTTACTCCGTTGTACGTCCTTCTTTGGTTCAATAATTGTTTATTAAGATTATTTTGAAAGATAATAAATAATTATTACAGTGACATTGTGTAATACTAAATAGAAACTAAATAGAAGGAATAATATATAAGTAATAATACACATTCTTGGTATTGATTCAATTTTTTCCTCGCATTTGATGTCACATTCATGAATTAGATCATTTCTTTATTTTTAAATTAATTTATTACACTCTGTTATCATCATCAAATTGATGAAGGTCACTACATTTCAAGTTTCTAATTTTTTTATAATGATTGTTTTAACTTCAAATTTTAAGATGAATTCTCATCTATTGATCTATTGCAATCCATTTGTAGGAATAGGTTAAGTGGTTGACGCTTTAGTTTTTTTTTTTTTTTTTTGAGAGGCTTTAGTTAGAACTAACAAAACGGGCCATTGTGTTATATTTGTATAGTGCTAGCTTCGTGTCGTGTCAAATTTAAGTCAACCCAAATACGATTCATTTAATAATTATGTCAAAATACTGAGAATCTAACCGGACTTGAGAAATAAATGGGTTGTCTAATAACCCACTTATATCTATATATTTAATAAAATTTATATCAAACATTTGCACACTAAAATAGACACACACACACACACACACACAAAATATATGTATCTACCAAAATGTTACACATTTATACTATTGAAGTTTTAATTATATATATGTAAATAATATTATATATCAATATTATTAAATATACATGTCTACTAAATATTTTACACATTTACACTATTCAAGTTCAAAATCTTTTAAAAAAATGTAATAAATGAAATAACTTGTATATGTTCATCTTTCTAGGAAATAAAAATAAAAAGAGAAAATTATGTCTAATATTTGAATTTTGATGACAAGAGCCTATAAATTAATTTACAATAGAAAATATAATTATGTCATTATTCGAGTGAATGAGTCAAGAATTTTAACCCTAACCCAATATTAAAAATAATTGTGTTGACCTAGACTCCGTCCATTTAATAATTGTGTCAAAGTTGATGACATATACTTGTTTATTTGTGCCATGTTTGTCTTGATAATCGTGCCATATCAAATTTTGCCAACTCTAGCTTTAGTAAAATCTAAAATGCAATAAACTTATTGATGAAAATTAGGTATAAAAAATGAGCACAAAACTTTTACATTGACCAACAATGAAAATAGGAAAAAAAAAAAAAGCCCCCAAGGGTGTCGTCGGATTGGCAACAACATAAATTTATAACAGCTGATTACTTGGGTTCGAGTCTTAGGAGAGATAAGGAAAAAATAAAAATTATTTGGGCCCACCTCTTACCTTTTAAAAGAAAAAAAAATGAGCACAAATTTTACATCAGAAATTTTATCACACATCATATCACAATAGTGTTCTAGATCTAACATATATAATAAATCAAAGAATTCAATAAATATTTTTTATTTTTAAAAATTATTTTATGCATTATCTCTTTTGCACAGCAAAAATGCAATTTAATATATACAAATAAACTTATGAAAATAGGAATTTAAGATAGCATAAAACTTATGCTTTAAGATATTATTTGTTTACATTATATTGATTGTAGTAGAAAGACTGTTTTTTGTGTATGTATGTGTGTGTAGAGAGAGAGAGAGAGAGAGAGAGGTGAAGAGGTGATTAGGCGATAGTCATCGACACTCACCTGATCAAAGTCTTATATATATAAATGGTCCTAAAATAATAAAAGTTGAAAATATATGTATATATGTGCACACAAAATAATATAATAAAATATAATTTCTATAATCTCTTGAATTCATATTCTCGGAAGTTTATATATACATATCACATATATTGAAATGTTGGAAGAAAATTGGAAATCAAATTCAAATATCCATTAAACTCTTCACTGTGTGTGCATGGCTTGAGCGCCCAACAACAATGGCAAGGGATCTACTAGTTGGGTTACCATCTTCTTTAAAAACTTTTCTATTTTCTCCTCTAATAAAACTACATTGTGTTACTACATTTTCTCCTCTAATAAAACTACATTGTGTTACACAAATCCACTGATTACCGCATGTGCATACTCAAACTTTAGACGCATGAGTTGTCAATTCCATTGGCGTATCGTTGATATCAATTTACATTTTACGTATTTATGTTTTTATTTTTTTTTAATTCTAAGATTGGTGGTTGATATTAATTTATATTTTACGTATTTATATTTTAATTTAAAAAAAAAATTCAATGACAATGGTCTGACTCTAAATTTGAAACCTACGGCTTTTAGAAAAGGAAGAATGTTTGTACTACGTATCAGGTTGCGCGCGTACACGACTCGACGATTTCGCTTGGATTTCGACCGGTTAAACTGGAAACCGACCCGAATAAGTTGAATCAAATAATAAAAAAAATCAATATAATAAAACTAAAACCCTAGACCCACACTTACCTATCGCAAAACCCTAGACGCCACGCCTCCAACGGAGCTTCCCCATCCCTGCCGTCGCGTCGAGCACCGCCGTCAATGTCGCTCTCCTCTCTCGCCTAAAGACCAGGCTTTGCCGCAATCCGCTAACCCTTTCTCGCCGGCGCTATCATTTCTCATCGGACTCAGACTCAACCACCCGTCGCCGCCTTCGCTGCCATTCGATCAATCAAGGTAACTTTTTTCCTTTTTGTGCCGCATTTTAACACATAATACCGATATAATTGTCTTGTTGCAGTGTGTAAATTTGCCATGTTGCATTTTAGCAGAGGCAAAAAATTGATTCCAATAAAATTATTGATTTTTTTGATGGAAAATTCACTAATAAAATTGAATTTATGATTTGTTGCTTCTATTTTTAAACTTTATCACTATAAATTCTTTATCAGAAAATTTTTTTGGAATGCTCTGCGTTCTCTCTTTATAATTTGTGAAGTTGATGGTGATGTGAGAATGCGATCAAATCAAAGAAATCTATTATGGGGAAGTTGAATAAAAAATTTTCAGGAATTTATTTCTACGTTTTGCAGATTTTGTTTTGTTTATGGTGCGATGTTTTGTTGTTAAGTAGTGGGTTTCTTGCATTTGCCCTGTTTTTTTTTTCTCATTTTTAAATTTAAATGCTTATTTGCTGATATTCTACTTCATGTGTTGGCTGTGAAGAAAATATCTTATGTTTTGATTTTTTTTTTTTTTTGGTTTAAGCTTTGATTTTAATATGAGAAAATGCAAGCATTGCTCTAATTATAGTTTAATGCGTTTATATTGTTTACTCATGTATTTTGGTGGACTGTTAACATTTGACTAACAATCATGTGCAAACAAAAGACTTTAATTTGCTGTCAGTTTTTCATCTTTTCAAAATTGAAGGGGTATAATCAACATTATTCAGTTCTTATGCAGTCAAACACTGTCAAGGTCTTAAAATGTAAAAAAGTTAAATAACTTGTGCCCAAATATTGAGACCTTTGGTTATTTTGCAGCAAACAACTGGGACTGCAGTGTAAATAAGCCGACTACAAAACCCAGGATAGCATCATCAGAACCAACTGAACAATACAACAAGTGATAAAATGGTTCGAAGCATCAAGAACCCCAAGAAGGCCAAAAGAAAGAACAAGGTTAAACTTGTTAAACAATCTCATTCCCAATTCCTTCAGTTAGTTGTAATTATAATTAACATTTTTTTTTAATTTTTACTTTAATCATTACTTCTAAACGGGACACAAAAAAGAGAGATGGGTCTTCTTCTTCTTCAATTCCAAGTTTACCAACAAAGGTGTGGCAACCAGGAGTTGACAAGTTAGAGGAAGGAGAGGAACTTCAGTGTGACCCTACTGCCTATAATTCCCTTCATGCCTTTCACATCGGCTGGCCTTGTTTAAGGTTCTTTTCTATCTTCATTATATGCACTCTTCTTTTTCTTAGAAAGTTAGATTCTGTTGCTTAAGTGAAGGTGTTGAAAGTTTGGATTCTGTGATTTACGTTTGTCCTGTTTAGCAAAGCAAAAAGGTTGGTGTTAGCGTTTTCTTGACTCATTTCTTTGAGAACAATGTTGAGTATGAGAACTTATTTAATTTTCTATTGGAATTTAATTCTTTTTGCCAGCTTTGACATTGTGCGTGATACCTTGGGTTTAGTACGGAATGACTTTCCACATACAGCGTATTTTGTTGCAGGGACTCAGGTGATCTCATATACTATTAGTCATATGTATACGTTCTGTAAACTAATTTTTCAACGTAGGCTGTTTATATTTGTCATTTCAAGTGCTCCTTGGGAATTTTTATACTTTAATTTTGAAAGACGTTTCTGTTTTCTGAGCATACTATGTAGAATTTATGGGTTTAGAGAAAACCCACTGCAGAATTCTCAGGTGCACAAGTAAAAGATAAATGCATGCTTTTGTCTCTTTTGGCCTATTTTCATGTTGATGTTCATCTCTTCTCCTGCAGGCAGAGAAACCTTCTTGGAACTCTATTGGAGTATTTAAAGTCTCTAACATTTCTGGGAAGAGACGTGAATTAGTACCTAACAAACCTGCTACTGGTGATGAAGATGAGGATGGTGAAAGTAGCGACAGTGATGAAGATAGTGATGATGACGAGGAGGGTGGTTCTGGGACACCAATTTTGCAGGTAATATGTTTTTTTTTTTTTTTTGACATACTATAAATTTCATGACAGGTCCTATCAATTATTTTATTTACTTCCTAGTCTGTCTATAATCTTCAGTTTTCTTGTTCATATCCACAGTTGCGCAAGGTAGCTCATCAAGGATGTCTCAATCGTATACGTGCTATGACACAAAATCCCCATATATGTGCATCTTGGGCGGATACCGGTCATGTGCAGGTCAAAATTACATAATATTCCACATCATTTTTGTTTGATTAGAATGGCAGACAAATAAATGACTGAATTTCTATTTTGTTTGGCTATATTCATGTAGATATGGGATTTCCGAACTCATCTAAATGCCTTAGCTGAATCAGAAACAATAGTTAACCAGGGAGCTCCTCAAGTTTCTAATCAGAGTCCATTAGTTAAGTTTGGCGGCCACAAAGACGAGGGCTATGCTATAGATTGGAATCCCATCACACCTGGAAGGCTTGTAACTGGTATTGTTAAATATTATGCATTTTGACTATTACCAGTCAGTTACTTTACAAGTATATAAGTGGTTCTTATGCTTTGATTTTCTCTTTCATTTCTGAAGGGGACTGCAATAGTTGCATTCATTTATGGGAGCCTGCATCTGATGCCACATGGAATGTTGACCCTAATCCTTTCATTGGTCATTCTGCAAGTGTGGAAGATCTACAAGTACATATTCTATATGTGTAGCCAAACTTTATTTATTTATTTGTTTTTTTAATTTTCAACATTGTGATGTAACATGAATGGCTTATCATCAATTGCTCAATGTTTTAACCATTTCTCCAACTTATCTCAATGCAGTGGAGCCCTACTGAATCTGATGTATTTGCCTCGTGTTCTGTGGATGGACACATTGCCATTTGGGATGCACGTGTGGGGAAGTCAGCCTTAACATCGTTTAAGGCTCATAATGCAGATGTGAATGTTATCTCTTGGAACAGGTGTTTGAATGTTTTTAGCATATTTGTATTCTATTTTAACACCGTTTCTGACTATTCACAAAGATGTTAATTGGTCATTCATTAATTTTGATTAGGCTGGCTAGCTGTCTGTTGGCATCTGGAAGTGATGATGGAACATTTTCTATTCATGATCTTAGATTGCTCAAGGTACGTCTTGTTTGATCCAGGGGACAATGTTAAAAAAAAAGTCATTTGCATTGGTTGATTCTCAGTGCAAGGAATTTCACAGTTTGGTTATAATGTTCTTATTTATATTGCTCTGTTAAGGTGTGCCGTCCTTGATGTCTTCATCGTGTCCTCTCTTTTGTCCATGTTCTGTGTGATTCATTATAATTATTTTTGTACATCCTTTTGGCAGTGATCTTGAAAGGAATTCTATCTGAATATTTTCAATCTTTAAATGAGAGAAAGTTTCTTTTATGGATGGTAAATTGTGTTTGTTTTATAAATTCTTGATGAGGCTGTCCACGTGTTTGTTATATATTTTTCTGTGAACAGGGGGGAGATTCGGTAGTAGCGCATTTTGAGTACCATAAACATCCCATTACATCCATCGAGTGGAGTCCACATGAAGGCTCTACTTTGGCAGTTTCATCAGCTGACAATCAGCTAACGTAAGTAAAGGGAATCATATGGGAGCCAGCACAAAAAAATGATGGAAGGATTTGCCAGCTAAGTTTGGTTTAAGCTGTTTTAATCAGACTATAATTTCTTCCTCATTTGGTTTCCTCAACCAGGGTATGGGACCTTTCCTTGGAAAAGGATGAGGAAGAGGAGGCAGAGTTCAAAGCTAGGACAAGAGAGCAAGTGAATGCCCCAGAAGATTTACCACCTCAACTTCTATTTATTCATCAGGTAAATTCAATTCGTATCTCAGATCCATCATAATTTTCGTTTACTATTTTAGACTGTTAATACATGTGCCATTTCTTCAAACAGGGACAGAAAGACTTGAAAGAACTTCATTGGCATGCTCAGATTCCAGGAATGATTGTGTCTACTGCAGCAGATGGCTTTAACATACTGATGCCATCAAACATTCAAAATACCCTTCCCGAGGATGCTGTTTGAGAGAAGATCCTAGTCACTTTTGCACTAATGCCCATGTATCAGCATCGTACATAGGTAAATTTTGCAAGTGTTTTTGAGTCCGAAACAAGGGATAAGTTTTCTGTTTTGTGTATCGCAAGTTTATTTTGTGTTCTATATGGTTGAGTTTTATGCAAAAATTAGTAGCCTGTTTGAACAATTAATGTAGTGAAGGATATTTATGGTTATTTGCTTTCTGGCTTTTGCATTATGATCAAAGCACATTTTTTGGGTTTGTTTTTTTTTTTTTACGTATGTTCGCCCTTGTAGTAATCAAATGAACTGCGTTATTAACATAAAAGTGTAAGAACTCGAGGTGCCTTGTTGTTCCTGTCTTTGTCTGATTTGAGGGGTTGGGTCAGGCACCCTTGAGTTCTTAATAAACATAACACTTTGATTTGCTGGTATAAATGAAAAAAAATGGATCACTTTTTCTTATGCTTGAAAAAAATCCATTTCATTTTTTTCTGATTTCTGATGATCTAGGGTGTAATCCCAACGCGAAGAATAAAAAAGTAAGGGGTTGTTTATTTTATTCATATAAATGTTCTTAGGATTTTTTTATTTCCTGTTACAATTATTAAAAAATAAAAGGAAAAAAAAAATAAAAGCGGTAAAAGTACAAGTATTCTTTAAAGTGAAACTTGAAATCGGCAGATATGAAAAGAGAGGGCAACAAGACAAGGGATGTAAATGTAATTATAAAATGGCAGCAAGATTTTTGTGATGGCTATCAAAGAGCTACACACATTAGGAGCAGCTTTTGGTACCAATGTCAACAGAATAGAATTTTACTACCAGAGGCCATTGCAACATAAACAAGATTAGAGGCTCGCTATTGGTCATTAGTCTCACCTAAAATTTGTGATACCAGGGATCTTTGGAATTTTTGTTATTGTGTAATCAGTGTTGGAATCAATGCGTTTAATTCGATTTTAATTTGTATTGTTGAAGTACTTTGAGATGATCGCTAACCTAATATTGTGGAGGTTGTTGATTTCCTTTCTTAGGGTGACACTTTATGTGATGCTTCAAATTCAGTGAAAATGGAAGTTTGCGCACCATCCTCCAAATCTAAAGTTCAAAGTTGAGGGTCAAAATGGTAAATTCACAAACTAGGTTGCACATTATCATAAAATGTAAAACAAATGGGACAAAATGAAAACTTATTATGTAACGATGTAAACTCTCGGTGAAGTCCATAATCTTTTTGAATTATTTTGGATCTAGGGAGCAGGGAGCTCATTTTTCCTTCTTTTTTTTTTTTCAAATAATTCCACATGACGTAGGTTTGGAACATTCATTAACTGGATTATATATTTTTATAATTTTAAAAATAATTTATTATAATATTTTATTATTTACTTAATAATTTTTTTGTTCCCCTATAAACATTTCAATGAAATTTGGAAAAATTATTCATTGCAAATAGGTAGAAAAAAGGCACACCATTTTTGTGATTTTACCATCTTATAATATATCAGAGTAATTCTAACATGTATGGTATATGAAAGATTTAATAAAGATTTGTTTTTGAAAAGATTTTTATTCGTAATTTTGTTCTCCCTTTGAATTCATATCAGTTTCATAAAGTTTTACAATTTATATTCTCTTTTTGAAATATTGGAGTACATTAAATTATATTATGGATCCACCTATAATCTTCACATATTTTCAACTCGTTATCGTTGAATTTATAGGAAATTAATTTTAGTAGTAGGGACATGTTTATTGGATTTTTAACGTTATACCTTAGTTGTTTTTTATTCTATGGGGTTTCTTGGTTTTCTTCTCAACTTCTTCATCTACATGAATTCACATTTACTATTCAAGTTTCCAATTCATAATAACACCCAACTCAGAAATAGTCAAAGTTAACTTTAATACAAAATAAACATCCAATTCATAAAAATCCACGATTAAGGTAACCCATAACAAAAAAACCAAGCATCCACTTCATGAGGTAAGTATTTACAATGATCCATAAAATTTGTCTGTGTGGCGCCAAGGGATTTGCGTGGCTCGGCTATGAGTGGCAAACAGTTTTTGTGGTCAAGTTTGAAATTAATGTTTTTATTTGTTTTTAGTATTTGTGCCATTTTGTAGTTTTTTTTTTTTAATGAAACCAAAGGATGAGCATGGAAGCAAATCAGCAGTAATTAGAGTAAAGCATGGTAAGTCCAGAATAAAAGGCGGAAATTTTTGATTTTGTGAGTTTTCTTTTGTAAACTAATCTAAAAGAAATAATATGGATAATTTAAGTAAAATTTAATGATTATAAGTAAATTGTAAATAAAAAAAAAAAAGAAAGGACCCAAATAAAATTTAATATCATTAAGAGCCAAAAACGGATTTGATGCACCAGTGGTAACATAGTTTTGCCTTATATTAGATCATTTTTAAGTGTTAATTTTTCTTTTAATTGTGGAAATTTTTCGATAGAAACAATTAAAGAAATTGAAACACATACAGTTGTGCCACCCAACGGTGAAAGCCTTGCATCCGTGTCCTGACTCCTGAGCATGATGGGTCTGAGGCTCTACGCAATACATAAATAGCAAAATACAACATTTCTTTTTGGACAATTTTTATCATTTCATCCTATATGTACAAATAATCAAATGGGTTATTTTCAATTTCCTCCCCCAAAATTTGGGGCCGTTCCATTTTAGTAAAAAGTATCACCGTATTTAATTTGATTATGTTTGTGTTTGTGTTTAAGAGATAATTACAACTAGCATTACAAACACAAAATAACATAAGCTACGCGGTGAAGTTTGGGGTCCTTCAAATTAGAAATTCTTGTTGAAGAAAATTAATTGGTCGATGATGACGATCAATAGAACTAAGTTAAAAGAAAAAAAAATTTATTTATTTATTAATTAAAATTTTTATCTATTTTAATTTTTTAATGTGAATTTTATGTAATTATTATTTTTATAACAGAGTGAGTGTAGAAATTATAGGTTGGAAAATTGTACGTACAGAGTCATTTTTGCATGATATGTTGTTTATAACTTCATAAACCCGATTATATATCATATTGTCTACCGAAGAAGGATGACTTGTCTTGTTTGTTTTCAAAAAATAGATGAAATGTCATAGATTAAAATTTCATAAGGCGGCATGTAGTACTTAATAGATTTATATGTCAAATTATTTATACTTAGTGCATGTTTACCACGGCTTAGTTAGTTATCATAAAGGTTTATTTAATTTTATAAATTATTATCAAAATTTTTATTGCTGTTTAGTTGTTTTTTTAATAGAGTTTTTGAAGATTAAATAACCTATTCTACCTCTGCTAACAAAAGTTTTTTTTTTTAAATGTTAAAATATCTAAGAAGATCATTTACTTGTCAATCTTATTTCATTCTTTTTATAATATAACTTTACAAAACTTGCCTATTAAATTAATTTTATAATTTTTAATAAAAACTTTCATTGACAACCAAACAATTAAATTTTCTTAGGTATAAGCTTTACTTGTAAAAGTATAATAACAAAAACTCTACTTAAATAAATTCTCTTTGTAATGTTATACCAAACGGAGTCTTACAGTAAGTAGATAACAATAACATGCTGTAGATATTATATTCTAGAGTAAAAAATTTATGAAATATATGACATGTCTTATTGATTGAACGATTATGTATGACATCGCACAGAAATTTTTACTCTTTAGTAAAAATTGTATGACCCTCATAACTCATGTTTTAGATGATTTATGATTTGACTAGTTACAAAGATAAATACTCATATTAAAATTTTGTTAAAATTATGTTAGTGATTAAAGATGGTCATGAGATGTTAATGAAAAAAATTAATTATTGGATCAATTATTTAAACTTTTTACCTATTTTAATTATTTAAAAATATTGTGAATTTTTTTTAATTATTCTTCAAAACTGATGGGTTTTCACAAATTGGGGTGGAAAAGAGTGGCAATATTTCCACCCCACATTCTATAAATTCACCCCACTTCTAAAAGTAATTATAAAAACTTCACATTATTTTTAAAAATTTCAAATAAAGAAGATTTCTAAAGAATTAATCAAATCAAATCTTTCTTAAATTCTTAAATTATTTTTGTGATATTTGAATTTATTTTTTATAACTTAGTTTTTTAATTATATTTGACAACTAAAATTGCTTTCGTCTAAATTGAAATTGACTATTTTATCCTTAAAATGTAAAAGCATACAAAATTTACTTTCACTTCAATTTTTTTTTTTTATTTTATACAAAATTCATTGTTTCTAAATGGATAATTCTACTTTATTTCTATGATTATTTACTTTTAATTAAACTAACATAATGTCTTTATGGGCCAATACTCATGTTAAGTACCTAAAGTATTAGATACAAGAACATGTATTCTTCAAGTAATTTAGTCATTTTATATTATAAATATAAAATAATTAAATAAAACTTATTTTAAAGCAACCTTAATAGTTAAAAAAAACCTAAGTTAAAAAGTATAAGAATGATTTAATTGATTAATTATACAAATATTTTTATTGATTTGTATTTATTAAAAATAATATATATTTATTGTAAATAATTTTTAGAAGTGGAATAGATTCACACCAATAATGGGGTGGAAATATCCCCACACCCGGTGGAAATTTCTCACCCAAATAAAAATTTATCCAAGTAAAAGTTTCACTAACATCTTAGGTTTAACATTATTCTGTAAACTCCCTACTTTCCCAAAAATTATCAAATTAACCCCAAATAACCAGCCCGCGGACGGAAACACTCGTCTCTATCTCCTCTTTCAAAATCATCACCATAACCTAACGTTTAAAAAATATTATTAATAACTACAAAAATTAACAAACGATTCTTCCCTCGTACGCTTCCTGCTTATAGAGAACTCGATTCAAACAAACACGCTCAACACTAAGGGCGTTTCCTTCTCATTCTCTCATACGTTCGATTCTTCCCAGGTATCAACGTTGCTATCAATTTTTTACGTTTCATTTCCTTTCGATTGCGGAAAGTAAATTAAATTTTGAATTTCCATTTAACCTAGGCTAAAAGAGCGACCTTTACTTAATATCAGTTTGAAAAGAAACTTTTCTTTTAATTGTTTTATGTTATCAGAGGTATTACTATTATAAATTTGAAGTAATGGCTGTGAATTATCTCTGCGTGATATGAGAAACAATGTGCTTTAACTTTTATTATGCAATTCGTGCATTGCTGATTGTAAAACCCTAAAAACTTGTATTGTGTTGGTTGTAGTAGATAGATTGAGCCCTTGCGGATCACCTGAATTTAGGTTACTGGAATAATTGTGTGGACAAGGTCGGAAACAAAAAAAAAAAAAATTGCTTTTGATGAATGATGGACGGTCTGGATGATCTCTCATCTGCGGGTTCGAGCCTTCCCTGGCTTTGGATAATTGAGTATTTGGCAAGCATCAAGGAAGTAGATACATCTATTTTGCATGGTACGTGTGCATTACTACCGGAGGATGGATATGATATTTTGAATTGTGTTTAGAAGTGAGGATTGATTAGAGTTTGATGGGATTTTTTTTTTTCTCCTCCAGATTTGATTGAAATGGCTCCGGAAATTCCAGATGATTTGGCAAAAGCCACAAGGGAAATGGTTGCTTTGAGATGCTTGGAGGATTTGTTTGGTTCTAGGGACAAAGTTAATAATGACGGTCTTTCTTCTACGGAGAAGAAAGTTGGGTTTGATTTATCAGAAAGCTGCGAAGATGTTCTCCAGCAAATACTCCAGGAGGTAATGTATTTCAATTTCATTTATTTATTTGATTGCATATTTTTTAAGATACCATTTCTTTTGTGAAACCATATTGGCCTTGGTTCTGTTCTGATGTTGAGCCGTGACAATCTTGTTTGTCAGACATCAGCTTCTGATCTGGAAATTGCTGGACCTGAGCTTTTGAAATGGGATGTTCATCCCTTTATTATGCATAAAAGAGCTTCGATGCCTAAATGTGCCCTACAACAGGTGAGTTTTTTTCTTTTTCTTTTTTTTAAATTCTTTTTCTTGTTGTAGTACAATGAATTATAAGTTAGGAATCTTCATTTGCTGTTTGTGTGGTGTGTTTGGTTTACAAACAGCTGAAAGATGCTATTCTTGAAGGAACACATCCATTGGCTGCCTCCTTGAAGGAAAGCAGTGGTTTGATGTGTGGAAGTGAGTGTGGCACAGGTCGTGTTAATGATCTCGATTATAATGCTCAGGCCATGTCAGAAAAAGAGAATTTGCTTCCTTCAACATGTGAAAATTGGGATGGACGACCTAGAAATAATTTGCATATCAGAAATATTTTGCCTTCTAAGAGGGCTAGGGATGACATGGCTATCAGAGATATGGCACTACGCACCAATGGAGGCCAGGAGGAGTGTGATCTCAATTATAATGCCAAGAAGCATAAGCAGGATGCGATTAGTAACCATCAGTCTGCAGATCAGATATCAGTTCCTACCTGTGGCAAAGAAATGGTGGAACCTCACTCTGGAAGAGATGTTGCGGTGGCTGGCAGAGAAGGTTCCCATTTTTCAAACCAATCTCAAGATGCAGGCCTGGAAGAAAGCCAGTTTCCGGATGATGGTTGTGACAATTGCGATGACTTGAGGAGGCTTGGGCAGAACGTTGATGTTAATGATGATCAAATCCAGCATAATCAAGCAGGGGATGGCCATAATGCTGCCAGACTTCCTCAAGCTGAACCTGTTAAAAATGCAACAGTGGATGAAGCCAATATTACCGAATGTGTACCCTCTGTGGGTACTCAACAGAAAGATACTGTGGATGAGTCTAGAGATGAAGTGGAACATTCTTGTGGAGAAGAAACATCGAGTGATAATGATGCATACCATAATG
The DNA here is from genome assembly GCA_030449075.1 of Murraya paniculata. Classification (NCBI taxonomy): domain Eukaryota; kingdom Viridiplantae; phylum Streptophyta; class Magnoliopsida; order Sapindales; family Rutaceae; genus Murraya; species Murraya paniculata. The sequence continues at coordinate 3,561,802 of JAEVFN010000010.1, read as the reverse complement.
AGAGAATTGATGTTGCTGTGAAGAAGAGTCATTTTTTGAGCTCCCAATCTGCACTAGGTCATGATTCCTTGGCTATGAGTGGGTGGACAGAACAAAACCTTTGTGTGAAGTGTAACAAGGATGGTCAGTTGCTATCTTGCAGCTCCAGTACTTGCCCATTAGTGGTGCATGAAAACTGCTTGGGTTTTCCTGTAAAATTTGATGAAAAGGGAAACTTTCATTGCCCTTTTTGTGCATATACGCTCTCCATTTCAGAGTACCTTGAAGCGAAGAAAAGAGCTTCTGTGGCAAGAAAAGAACTTGCTGCATTTATGCAAATGGGCTCTGGGTATCATCAAAAGGACCTTGCCGACAGATTACACAGGAAAGACCAAGGCCATTCAAGAAGCAATGGAGATAAAGACATTCATGAGAATGGGCATGTGGGAGGGCGAGAAAACAACCAAGAAAATCAAAATGGTCAACGTTTACGTGATGGTAGTGACCACCTATGTCAGAAACATAGAGCTAACAAGAAAAAGGCAGAGCCTTTACATGATGTTAGTGATCACCTATGTCAGAAACGTAGAGCTAATAAGAAGGCAGAGCCTTCTGCATTATGTGTCAATGCCCACTCACCTTGTAGAGAAGAAGAGGCCAATACATTTAGTGGGAGAGATTGTGTATCTAATGGAGATAAGGTAGTGGAAGAAAATATGGTTAATTACTGCCCGTCTGAAAGAGGAATTGGACAACCAGAACGCACACCACCTGCATGTGATAAACTACCCTGTACAAATACATATGTTGCCCCTATGGATCATACAGAAGCTGAAGTTGAACTTCAGAAGGAAGGTTTACAGCCTGCAAGTAGTGAATCTAGTGATACATCAGAAAACCCTGTTATTGCTCTTAATATTGATGGAGAGGAAAATTCTGATAGTGAAGATGATAAGTTTATTATTTCTAATTACTCGATACGATTCCGAAGGCAGAAAACGCACTAGTAAGTATCTCATTATCCATAGTTAACAATTTTTCCTCTATTGTTGTTACGACTTGTGACATGCATGTCTAATGCCTTGAAAGTACTAGTTGCACATCCCATTGAAGTGAATTACTGATGATAAACGTTCGCGTTTCAGCACATACCCAGCTATTCCTCAGTTGAGACGAAAGAAAGTTCCGTGGACAGCTAAAGAGGAAGAGATACTTAAGGTAATTTCCCCTTTTTCTTTTCCTGGACACAGTTTTGGACTTCCTTTCGTCTGCATTTCATAATCTTCATAAGAATGCTAAAATTTAGATACTTCATTATTTGAAGGTATGAAATTCCAGATTTTGTTTTTCTTCATGTCTGCTACATCAATGAGGAGCTGTCAGAATTAGAATCATAAATATGAATTTTCACATTATAAATTTCTACCTGCGATCTGTTGTAGTAGTTATTTTCATTTAGAGAGGTAGTACTACATGTTAACCACTGCTACTGCTTTTGCAGAAGGGAGTGCGGAAATTTGCCAGTGTTGATGACAGAATTATTCCATGGAAGAAGATATTAGAATTTGGCAGCTCTGTGTTTTTCAGTGGTCGTACAGCAATAGACCTGAAGGATAAATGGAGAAACATGTGCAAAGGAAGTCCAAAGTCTATATGACGTTTTATCATCCTGTTCAGTTTCTGGTCAGGTTGCCCATGTAAAAACATTTCCCTGTTTCCTCCACCTCTTCAATTTTCTGGGGGACTGGTGTTTTTGTTGCTCCTAACAGTCAAAGATCATGTGAATATAAAAGAAAGTGATATTATTGTTGTATTTTAGTTTACTTCTCGATCTTCTTTTCTGTAAATTAGAGTATGTTGTCAATGATGGAAGGTTAGAGGATGATAGCTTAAGTAATGTCTTAATAATCTTTCTGATTTCTGATTAGTACTGAATGTTTAATCAGAAGTTTGCTTTTTTTCTTTTTCCCGTTCTTTCCTATTTCATGTATACTCATCGACAAACAACGTTAAGCAATGATAAGCAATCAGCTTGATATTGCTTCTCCTTCTGATGCACTTAACGTTGTCTTTGTTGGAAGAGCAACAATTAGCATCCACCTCGAGGAGATTTATGTATTTCTTCTACCAAGTTGATTCTGATGAAGTATAATGTGAAATCACTCGTGCTGGATTTAGATAATGATCATGCATGGTAGGATTGGTCTATTGAATCAAGGTGCGCAGCATACATAACCGAAACATGGCAAGGATTTTATCAGAATTTACCCAGGATCGTCTTTTGAAACATCAAACGCGGTAAATCTGTGCTGCTTCAGATGAGAGGGGTGTATTTTGAAGTTAGGATTGAACTTATGAAATAGCAATGATCTAGATTTTATATGCTCTATGAAATTGTTTCATTAGTTATAAAATTCTGAAGAACCATTTCCTACATATTTTGTTGCAGCTTTGTGTGAACCACGTTGGAAAAGCAAAGATACCCAGATCAATCTTTGAGCCTAGGTAATTGTCCTTGTCTGATGAGATCATTTCTCATATTTAGATTGTGTTATTTTGATGCCAAAAAGTAACCAAGGTTTGGCTCTCTTCAAGTTGAATGAGACAATTGCAATCTTCTCATCTCTTCATTTATATCAAGAAATTGGGGTTTGTGCTCCTTATTTTGATAGAAAAATCTTCTGGATTCAGTCTAGGAACTGACCGATAATGCATACATATCTACTTATGTCAGAAAGTAAATATTACCATTTCATTCAATTGAACATGTGACATGACATGAGGATAATTCGAGAATCTGTTCTTGCAGGCCTTGAGAATGAAAGAAAGAAAGAAAGAAAGAGAGAAATGGGACTGCATTTGCTTGCATGGGATAAAGGTGAAGCGAGTCCCGGGAATCAGGTTGTGAATGGGCAGTACAACATGTGAAAGTGAAATTCAAGCTCGTGAAAATCAAAAATGTTTTTGTGATCTGAGGTGGTGGTGGCATGGTAAAATTCAATTCATCCATTCTCATGTGTATTTATTATGTAAGATTGCAGAAGAAACACACTGCCTACTCAGTATTCACTCACTTCTATACAAAATAGAGAATCCGAGGGAGAGAGACACTCACACTCTTAGCTGTCAGACTTCGCTTAAAAGCAAAATCTATTTATACCCAAAAGCATTTATCCATTTGTCACTAAACCTCGTTCATTTATTTGATAGTTTTTCAAATAAGATATCTAAATTTGTTCTTTAATTTAACTCAGCAGGTCGTGAATGCATTTTGTGCCTATAATAATTTTATTTGGAGTAGCCAGCTAAAGCCTAGCGGTTATAATTTTACCCTCACGATTATGAGATTATGGATTCGAGTCCCCACAACGTATTTTAAAAGTTTAATTGTTAGGTTGTATTGTATAAAATTTATAAATTAATCTAAGTAATTGTCTGATTGTAAATATTAATGTATTAATCTCATGAAATATAAGTTATAATCTGAGCAATAGTCTCATGTAATTAAAAAAAAAAAATTATTTAGAGTAATAACAAAGTAAGAGTTGATATATCATCTTCATCCAAATCTTTCAAAAAAATTACATATAAACAAGCTTGATGTTTGTTCACAAAATAATGCAAATGGGCATTTTTTCCTTTTTTTTTCCCCTCTTTTTGCTCGTTTCAAATTTGCCACTTTCAAGGATTTATGGAACAATTTTTACTTAATTTTTTTTTATTACATGAGACTATTGTTCAAAATACAACTCATATTATATGAGATTATAACTGATATTTATAAATCAGATTATTACTGAGACTAAATATCAATTCTTATGAATTACCGCCTAAATTTTTAACCCTCTCTAATATTTAAGGATCGTTTACTCTACTCATATTTGAATAAATAAAAAGACTGTCTTCACTCAATTATTAATTAAAAAAAATTATCTCTATAATATATTTGTAGGGGTTTAAACTGCTATCTTGACGGCAACAAAAGGCCGAGTGGCACGACATAAAGCATACAACAGAGAAGCAAAATTCAGCCTCCTCCCTAGAGAATCTGGATTTGGCACATGATGTTATGTTGATTTGTTTTCTTATCTTCTTCTTTCAGTGTCCTGTAAAGAGACTATTTCTTTTCATCTATATGGAGAGTTTATATGAATCTTGGATCAATAGACATTGGAGAATTGAAGAATTATTATTGATCATTTTCGAAGTACTTTGAGGATCACAGATCAAGAGGGGTAACAATTATTCAAGAAAAGTAGATTCAGTCTAAGATTGAGTAAGCTGTATGGTAATAAACTATAAGTGAGAGTCTTAAGTTTGGTAAATCCATATGTTATAATATCTCAACTTAGTGACTTACTTTTCATCTAGACGTGGCCTCGTGGATGTAGGATTAATTAATCCGAATCACGTAAAAACCTCAATGTCATTTAATTTCTACAATTTTTATTGTGTTTTGAAATTTTAATATTTTTTATGGAGATAAACAGTAACCGTAAACAGTGGTAAATTTTTACTTAAATTTTTGTTGTTCACAACAGAAGGTTGTTGGCTTACTGTTTTAATGCTTAAATTTGATTAGTGTCAAGACCTGCCAAGCTATCATTGACCTCTGTTTTGGTTTCTTCTGAGCAAATGGTGAAAGTTAAAATTCTTGCCCGTGAGCTACTTTTATGCAATTTTATCTGTCGAATTGATGGCATAATAATCCGGATGCTTTTATGTAAGAGTTTCTTGATTGTCCCCACGATGCCTCTAAAAGCATGAATCCTATTGGCTGTATAGGAGTAAGAAATTTTAAGAATGTACACAGCAAGCAGATCCAACTTTTCATTTTGGAATAATGATAATAATCATCATTCTAAGAACATTCTAATCAATCCACTTCTGATTGGAATTATTGTTACATAATACTATTTTGTGCTTTTCAGAAGCTTATTTAATTTGACGGGTCCAAAATTGGATTAGTTGTTTTGGTGGTAGATTTCTTCTAGTTAAAACTCTAATTTGTAAGTAGCAACTCCAAAGTTAATCATGAAATACAATAATGAAATAAAATTATTTTTGTGTTTAATATTGAACAATTCTCTCCCACCACTTAAACAACCTAGACTTTATTAGCACAACAACATGGACGGTTTAGCATTTGGAACTAGTCTTGATTAACACAACGATGATCAATTTTAGAAATTACTTTTGAAAATCAATATAATCTATTCTATTCAACTTAGAAAACTAGAATTAATGTTGATCCACATAACGATAATGATACTTGATACCCAAGAAGGAGGGGAACCCATTCGCACAAATTTGTGTCTAATCAAGTAAATTTTTGATTCTATAAAGCATCTCAATCACATTATTTGTCAACAGTAATGACATTAAACAATTATTAAAACAAGTAATTTTTTTAAGAAGAAAAAAATTTATAGATTTGAAAAAGAAAATCTGAGTAACGGTCGCATGGTGGCTTAAAAAAGCTTTCCCCAAACGTGAAAACATTTAAATCAAACATCTCTCTCACACACTACATATTCCGCGCCTTTCTTTCCCATTTCTTCACACATTCACTCAATCACTCTCTTTACTTCACTGAGCTTTCACTCAAAATCCCAATGGAGAGTTACAAAAAATCCCCGTTAAAGCCATGGAAGAAAGGTCCAACAAGAGGCAAAGGTGGCCCTCTCAATGCTTCTTGCCAATACCGAGGAGTTAGGCAAAGAACTTGGGGCAAGTGGGTGGCTGAGATCAGAGAGCCCAAGAAGAGAACCAGACTTTGGTTGGGTTCTTTTGCAACGGCTGAAGAAGCTGCCATGGCTTATGATGAAGCTGCTAGAAGATTATATGGCCCTGACGCTTATCTCAATCTTCCACATCTTCATCCTGACAATAATAATCCTTTATCAAACCATAAGTCACACAATAAGTTCAAATGGGTGCCTTCCAAGAACTTCATTTCAATGTTTCCTTCTTGTGGGTTGCTTAATGTAAATGCTCAGCCTAGTGTTCATGTTATTCACCGAAGGCTTGAGGAACTTAAGAAAAATGGGATTTTTAATCAAACCTCTTCTTCTAGTTCATCTTCAGGCGAATCAAAAGTTGAAGCTCCATCTACGTGCATTGGTGACAAAACCCTTTTAGAGGATGTTTCAGTGAGGGAGAAAGAGGCTGAAATTTCATCTGGGAATATGCTGGGTTCGCATGAAGAGAAGAAGCAGATTGATCTAAATGAGTTTCTGCAGCAACTGGGGATACTGAAAGAAGAGAGTCAAGCTGAGGTAACTGAAGGGACGGAAGGTTCTTCAGGAGCAACAGAATCAGAATCTTCAATGAAAGATTATGGTGAACTTGCAGCCTTCGCAGACACGAGTTTCAATTGGGATGCACTGACCGAGATGCATGGAAATGGAATTGCAGGTCATCATCAACTAGGAGGCTTCCAGATTTATGATGTTCAAGAAGAGATGACTTTGCCTACCTCCATTTGGAACTTCTGAAAGAATCAGCTGATTTTGAACTTGAAGTTTGCTTCACTAATCACTATATTGTCATAGAAATACAGTATGTTATCAGTCGGACTAGACTACAGAGTACTAGGTTCTAGATCTACTGCAGGCTCTGCTTTAATTCCTATCTGATAGTACTAAAGAATCATAAGAGAAATTTCGTTGCATTGTCGACCATTAAGAGAGAAAGAGGAGACATGCTGTCGAAGCTGAAAGTTCAACTTTGCAGCCTTGCAGCTATAGTAATGATCTTGTTTCCACTATCCAGTCTATATTTAATTCAGTTGCATGAAGAAAAATGAGCATAAAAAATGAAAAAATGTACGGCGGGCCAAGAAATAGTTATATGAACAAATAGTTAGGATTGGATCTTTAAGTAAAGATGCCATAATCCAAACAAATTAAACTCGAGTTATTAAGTACTATGACAACTACAAGTTTCATTAAGGCAAATCACTAGAGAGAAATTGATGTATAGAGAAACATACCCAAACTAAATATATATGCCACGTTGCACTAATAAATAATTAAGAAAGCAAAGCTTTGTTGGTAAGCTTCCCATGATGCTTTACAAAATTCCCACATTAATTGTGACCCTTTTGATTGGTCATCTTTTTTCTTCATTTTTTTTTAACACAGATATATATTTACAGTTAAAATTCTATCAGTACCATCAGTACTAACTTGCCTATGCTAGAGTGATATATCCATTCCACCTCTATTAATAAAGAGACATTTTTATCTCTACCTAAATCCAACCCGTATTAATGAAGTGATATTTTTATACCTTTCCAATTTAACTAAGAGAGGAATCGTGTCCCACCCAAACCCATGCATTCAAGCTAGAGTGCGTGGATTATGCCAATAGGCCCATTGGCATCCTGTTTTCTTCTCTTCAGAATCACTATCAACTGGCTTGGCATTTCAAGTACAATTCCAGACTTCATAAGGCTCCCTGTATGCAGTCAATCTAACCAGAAGACGATTACTTTCGACACAAAATAAAGCCTGGAGAGAAGTCGCTCTTACATATCGATATTCTTGTAAAACTCATCAACTATCATTATTATCAGCGCATATTACATTATACCTGGGTTTAGCATGATGCATAATACAGATGAATGGGGTGTGTCTAACCAGCCTATACTTCAGATGACTAGGCAATAACCGCAAGAAATTTAACTTCTGGATAAAATCAATTTTCTACTGCTTCAATTTTTAGTAATTTGATATGCTCTGAATCATAGTCTACCATCGACAGATTGAAATGCCCCAACACAGCTACATCAAGTATTCTTGGGAGATCCTTATTCATTGAGATACTCTGAGCCACTTAGATACTCTGCATGCTCTTCATAATACTCTATCAATCGCTTTAAGAAACCATCGCTACTCACTGTCTCAGTGTCGCAGACAAGACAACACTGTCTTCTTGCTCGTGTCACAGCCACATTCATTCGCCTGCGGTCACTCAGAAACCCCACCTGAAATATTTCAAAAGAAGTCTTTTGAGTTACAACCATTTTTATGACCTATTTCCTGGGCACAGTGAGACTAATAATATCTAAATGCTAAAAGCAACAACAGTAGAGCATGGATGCTTAGACTACCTCTTTCTTTGAGTTTGATCGAACCATTGAAATAATAATCGCTTCCTTCTCCCGCCCTTGGAAACCATCAACTGTTGAGATCTCCATATTTTTTAGCTTATCATCCTTGCTTCTCAATATCTTCAGTAAGACAACCTGCAGTATAAGTTGCAAAATAAATTATACACAGAGTTTATGTATGAAAAAGTTACTATGTTTCCATTTATTTGGTAACCACTTCAAACAGTCCCTAAATGTGTGGAATTGTGAAATTCATTGTGATTGCTGAAAAATACTAAAGGAACTTTCATACCTGCGCAGCATAAGGGGTAATAATTCCAATATCAGAAGCCTGGACTCCACTTTGAATCAATCTCTTTGCATGAGCCATAGCAACCTCAGCTTCACCTTCATTCATTGTGCTATCTTCTTCATCCTTCTTTTCTTCCATGTCACATCTGAAGCAGATCAACATGAACAATTAACAATATTCATCTGCATCATAATGGAGTTTACAGCTCAGGAGGAACACAGATTAATTCAGAAACTTCTAGCAGTAAACAGTGTACCCAGCTATGTCTATGAGAAGAAGGGTTGGTTCTGTAGAAGATGTCCTCTTTACATCCTCAAGATCAAAAAGCATATGTGCTGCAACACTTGGATGGGCTTTGATCTGTAATCATTTATGACTGTGAACTATCATGAAAAGCCAAATTTTGACTTCTGTTTATTTACTTATTTTAACTGTATAGCCTGCATCCAGAAAAGATTGGAGTACCTTGCTGTTGTAAAGCTCCTTAGATGACCAATTCATAATAAGCTCATGCATGCGATACTGGACGGTGAGCATAGATGTTACTTCATCCCCATAAAGGTCTGCAAGGCGCTCAAAGAGGGTTCTTCCTAATCCTTTCTTCTCAGCTTCCACACTTTGGACGGTTGGAGGAAGCTGAAGATGGTCTCCTGCGAGTATACATCTTGAACCCTGAAACAAGTACATACCGTTTGAGGATTAGTACCCAAAACCTTTTTCCCCTGAAATTTCATTAATTTACTGCAAATACGTTAACAAGAAAACACACATATTATAAGCAAAAACAATTATATCAACCCTCTTTGAAGATCAAATTCATATTGCAATAGCCACCCAAAAAGAATAATCATTAACAATCCAATATGAACAAAAATTAGTACATTCAGATCCTGTAATGTAAACCTGTGACTGTTTGTTTTAAGTGTATAAACATATTTTTCCATTCAAAAGCCTATGCGTACATTCCTGCAATAAGCAGCAGTACCTTCAGTAGAGCTATCCAGCATGCTATCTCAAGTGCCTGAGCAGCTTCATCAATAATTACCAAATCAAATGATGTATTATCCAGCTTGCGAGAAACTGCACCGGTCAAAGTTGTCAACACTACATCTGCATTTTTAATCACATCTGTCACGGCTAACTGCTGTCTTTTACGCTCTTCTTTGGAAAGAGTCCTAAGCTCCTTCTGGATTTCTCTCCTAGTGCTTTTGTCCTTGGTTTTCAACAACTTCCCATTTAATGCCTAAAAGGAATGAGATAATTATAAAATCAATATTGTTATGCAAGCATGAAATTCATTCTTGCTCATATAAAAGATCACAAGAGGAATGTCAACTAATGATTTCTCACGAACCATTGAGACTGATTGGCTTATAATAGCGGTATATTATCTTTCTGGAAAGCTCTCAATCTCATATCCAGGAGAAAGTAAATCATTAAAAATTAAAAGAAAAAGGGAAAGAAAACTTATAGTTGAGCAGAAAATATGAATAATAGTCTAGCTCTAGTTTTATACCTTCATTTCTTTTCGAATGTCACTTGCAAGAGAACTATTATCCCCTCGCAGAACCTACCAGAAAATAACCAAGTATAAGAATGTCAAATAACTGTATAATCCAGAAGGAAATATCCCATTACACTGCCATATTCAGTAACTAGAAGAGAGAGTCTAGCAACTGATAACAGAGTATACGTGCTTTTTTCATGAACGTAGGAGTGCAGTGAATGGGCGGTATTTAAAATGTACCAAAAAAATTAATGAAAAAATGAATTCCGGTTTTCTTTTTTCTCATTTTCAAATTTGAAGGTTTGTACATACCTGTGCATCCAGTGCACTTTCCAACACTTGAGGTAGTAAACGTGCAGGATGCCCTAGTCTCACCAACCTTACTCTAATCAAAGAAGTGGAAATGAAAATATGTTTTAGGTATAATACTTAACACAGAAAACGAAGTTAACCCATACTGTATGAAATTGAAATATAGAACCTTACAAGTTATTCTGCAATCCAGAGTCATTTGATCAGGATGGTGGTAATTAATTCAAGTTAAAGCACATATTTTCACCATTAAGGGAAAGTTCAGATTGTGAAAATCACAGAAGTGTACCAAAACCACAAATTGGCAGCAAAGTTCAAGAGTATAACATTTTTCATTCTTAATAGCTGCATTGCATGCCATCACATGTTATCCATAATGGTAAACCATGTTGTTATGGAAAAAGGACAATATTGGGTTTACAATAAAATTGGAACATCTATGGCTTTGCCAAATACTTTTACATAGTCTAAGTCAAGATTTAACAAATGATATCATTTCTTAACGTAAAAAAGCATCTATACCTGTGAGGAACAAGCCGTTCAACAATGTTATCGACAGCAATATTTGAAGCAGCACATGCGAGAATCTTTGATCCACATTTCACTTCCTGTAAGATAATTTCTACCACTGTAGTGGTTTTTCCAGTTCCAGGAGGTCCATGCAGCATGAAAACATTCTTTGATGACAGGGCCTTTGAAATGGCATCTTTCTTGAACAAATATAAAAATAGACAAGTGAAACAAAAGCAAAAGAGAGAACGTGCATTAGTTAGTGAGAAAAGAAGCACAGGATAAACATTGCAACTGAATATCCAAATATATAAAGCCAACATGCATGAAGAACAAACACAAACTTAAATAACAGGATTCTATGTATCTGATCATTTTGACCATGCTGATAATCTATATCAGGCCCAACTGTCTTATTGCCTAATTTGAGCCAAAAATATCCAAGCAGGATTACTTCTCTACCAGACAATAGAGTCTGCTCAATAATCAAGAAGATATACCAAAACACAGAATTTCTAAATAACAAGCAGAATGAGATTTTCATATAAATTTCTAAATAACAAACAGAATTAGATTTTCATATAAAAAGAGAACATTATATCCTCAAGTGCAAAATACTTGTATGATTGGAGAGTTAACATGTTCTGATATAAAAAAATGTTTTCACCATTTATCATATTGTAAAAGAAATAAATATCTTGAAAACCAGTAACAAACTAAACAAGAAGAACAAGAAATACTCATGAACCTTCCAGAAAGGAGAAATATAGAAGTGTTTTCTTATGCACCTGAGAGTGATCAAGGTTAGAGTTAAAAGGTTTGAAGGCAATGTCCTTTTTCAACACCGTTGGCTGTTGCTCTCCAAATAAGACAGGTATTAAGTCGGCAGCAGGTCCGTTCTGCACACCTTTGCTCAATTGAATCAAGGCATCCTTCATCCTACGGTAAGTCACCTGCATATTTCTCGTGTTTCAGTAAGCAAGCTCCTTCTATTTGATGACTGAACTAACACCTCATAACCCACTAGGTGTTATGAATTAGTATCATACCTTCTCTGAATTCCATGGCTTGTACAAGCCATATGTACAGTAGAAAATTATCAATGTAGAATATGATACTTCTATTAAAGTTCAACCACTGTTATTGACATGATACAAAGATACGAATTCCACACAAACATTACAAAAGTGACTCCAGGAAATGGAAGAAATCCAAAAATTTAAACAAAAATGATTTTTCATCTCATCCAACTCACAGCAGATTATAAATTTCAAAAAGCATACCTCATTTGCCAGCTTCTCCAGGCGTAGAGGACTATTTAAACCTTCTTCTGGGACGTCATCAAAAGCAGCAGTGATTGAGGAGTCCTGTTCATTAAAACACCAAATCAGTGATCATAAGGCACCAAGCGGATGATCATCTACAACTGGAAACATAAGTAAGAACAAAAACACCAAAAATCCTGTTCCAAAATCAAAATTACCTTTAACCGGTAAACTACACCTTGTCCAAGAGCAGGAGATCCTAAATCAGCTTTGTTTGGTTTTAACACAACTACATCATGGGTTCCAAACTGCGCCAGGTCAACGATACATCAGAAATTTCCAAAAGAGGGGTAAACGGGAATTGAAACAAAAGCATGTTATAAATTTCACTATGATTCAACAAAAACATACACAGGATCATTTCCTAATTGTTAAGAAATAATGAATCCGTATCTCTAGTGAGAAGAACAAGAAAAACAAGAACTACTTGAAGAGGAACAACAAAAGACCAAAAACTACAGTATCTAATGGCAGATTTATAAGTTCCTTAATGAATTATCCAGTGCTGTGCTGACAATTCTTTTCTGTTTATCGATCATATGATTGATGGATTTTGTATGATTTCATGATGAAAATTCAGTTAATTATGCTAGCAGTTAATTATGCTAGAGAGATCTTCCTACTGCTAAAATAGATCACCAAACTACTAATGAGATTATTAGCATGGAATGTCATATTGGTAATATAACGAATGAGAACAAGAAACCTTATAGGGATAACAATAACATTGAACCTTAAACTGTTAACATGTTTACGAATCAAACATGAAGTGTGCACACCGTAGTCAGACCCATAATGGAAGCAATGAAAATAAAATACTTCACTCATATCTGATAAAACAATCATTGCATGCCTCACCAACCTTCAATTCAATTGCTAACACTAAACATACCATGCTTCAATATTCATTGCAGTAATGAAAACAAAACGGGACAGAAATGAAACACCTTGTGAGCAGGAAGAACATCTCCTTTAGTGGATTGAAACTCAAGAAGAGTTTTCCCCATCAGTCCTGTCTATTATCATAATCAAATTCAAAAAATAAATAAATCTTTAATTTTTTTGGCTGCTAATGAAATTATATATAATAAAAAATGAACCCGCATAAAGCTAATAGAACCTGAGCATCAACACACTTCAAATTAAGAATAGTGGAGCCCTTCTTTTGAGCTGCATCAAGATTTCTCGACGCCCCAGAAGTGATAGAGGCTGATATTTCGGCTTCCTATGACCAAAGAGACCGTATTTAATTGGTTTGTGACGTAAATGACAATAAGAAAGTAAACATGAAAAAAATGAATTGGGTTGATAAAAGAAACCTTCTCTAAGTCAATTAAAGGGGCCATAACGGAGACGAATTCTTGAAGAGACACAGCTGATTGTTTCTCCTTCGTCTTCCCTCTCTCCATTGTGTTCTTGCTGAGTAATTCTCTGCTTGCTGCTTTGGCTTTAGAGACAAACAAAGAGAGAGTGAAATGGCGAAGTGTGAAGCGTGCCTGGGCTTTTAAAAGCACCGTGTTTTGTTTTCAAAACATGTGCAAAACATTTTTACCGTTTTCATCTCAATCACAAAAACACAGAAAATGAAAACGTACCAAATAACCGTTTTCCCAATATTTCCTTCTAATTTTTTTTAAAAGCAACGATGGAAAATAGATTTTCTCCTTTTAATAGTTGGACATGAGTAATCGTATTACTAATATTTTGTGAACATTCACTAGATCGATATTGGTTAAATCTAAATTAATATTAATATTGAATGTCAAATCTAACTTCTAGCAAAGATTTCTTAGCATATGAAAAATGATGTACAATCAATCTTTAACTTACAAAAAAGGGTTTGCAAAAACGAACATACAGAATTATCTAAAATTGTAAGAGTCAGTTTTGTTATTGACGTCGAGTATTAGAACCTGACATTAAGACTCTTAATACAAATTTGAGAAAAGAACAAATTTTTCCTGTAAACCAAATGCTGCCGTTGAGATTGGCTTTTCGAAACTCCCCCTCTTGTCAGCTTTCTAATCTCTTGTAGCAGTTCAACAGAATTGATTAATACAATAATCAGAATAATAACGCAATGCAACACGCTGCAATGCAATGCAGACCGGCCCCAAGCTGTGGAGACCACATAATTGGTACACTAAATTCATGTAAACTAAATCAAATTCTACTTTGCCCCAAAATCTCTGTCAAAGTATATAACTGGGGAATAAATTCAATTAAAATTTCTCGTAAGCTTTATGGAGCGCTGCAACTTTATCGTCATTCTACTTGTATATCAGAGCATCACGTCCAGGTCCAACGCCAATGTAATTGATTGGGACACCAACAAGTTCTTCTATCCTCTCCACGAACTGACGTGCTCCCTTTGGGAGGTCTGAGTAGTTTCTAACAGAAGAGATATCAGACTGCCACCCAGGCAAAACTTCATACTCGACCTAAACGCACAGGAAGGAAACAAGAGTTACAAAGAGGAAAACAGGTACCTGTACATGAAATCAAAAAGTAATTCCTACAATTTTAGTGGCATCAAATTGAAGTTTCAACACGGTTGCAAGACAGCATTACAGATCCAATGGTGGGATTTTGTGAAATTATGTGATACCCAACTTCAATTAGTGGCATGGGAGATATCTTTATCCTAAACTGCTAAAGCTTTCAATTGTCTCTCACTGTTTGGGTAGCTCAAATGAAGAAAAGGCCATCAACAGATGACATTTTTCCCCCCTTTTGTGCTTCCTATTATGTTAGGTATTCAAATAAGCAACAAACTATGATAGTAAATGCAATACCTAATATTACCGTTTTAACCAAATTAAAAATCTAATGAATTGGAAAAAATGAACTTGCCTGCAGTTGCTCAAGCAGTAGAAGATCTGCAGGGAATGATTTGACTGGTGTACCATCAAATTGCTTATAAGCAACACCAAGCTGAATTTCAGGAAGCTCCGATAAAACATCCAATTTGGTGAGATTCAAAGAAGAGAAACCATTAATTTGACAGCAGTACTTCAACGCAACTACATCAAGCCAGCCACAACGGCGAGGACGACCAGTAGTAGTGCCAAACTCCTGCCCAGCCAGCCTAAGGCGATCACCTCCTTGCCCAAAAATTTCAGTCGGGAAAGGACCAGAGCCTACCCTAGTAGTGTATGCTTTTACCTGCATAGAAGAAGAACAAAGTTAAGAGCTGAAAAAACCTTTGATCGACATGCTTTTCCTTTGAAGAATCAAGCCTACTGTCACAAAAGAAACAATTCCCTGACAAAAGAGAGAGTGAAACCAAGAGGAATAGATGAACAAAGGAACTACTAACCACACCAATTAGATCACCAACAACTCTCGGAGCAATGCCAAGACCAGTGCAAATCCCGCCAGCTGATGGACTAGAGGAAGTCACAAATGGATAAGTTCCAAAGTCAATATCCAGCATGGTTGCCTGACCACCTTCGACCAGAATCTTCCGCTTCTGTGCAATGGACTCATTCATGAAATGCACTGTATCAGTGATGAAAGGCTCCAGCCTCTCAGCAAATCTCTTGTATTTTTCAACTTCTTCCCTGAGAATGTCTGGAGTATTCTTAAAACCTGGGAATCTTGCAGCTGCATCTGATAATAAAAGATCAAGCTTCTGAGGGAAAGTATCCATGTGCCTCAAGTCACTTACTCTGATACCATTTCGGATCACCTTGCTTGAGTAAGCAGGTCCTATTCCTCTCTTGGTTGTGCCAATAAATGATTTAGCAAGCTCAGCTTCTCTAAGTCCATCTACCTCTTGATGAAAATCAAAGAGCAGATGAGCACGATCAGAGACCAAGATCCTTCCCTTGCAGGAGACTCCATTAGCTTCCAGGCCATCAATTTCATTGAACAAGCCTGGCAGATGCACCACAACTCCATTTCCAATAACACATACAGTATCCTCATTCAGAATGCCCGATGGAACAAGGTGCAGGGCAAATTTCTTTCCCTCTGCATTATAGATAGTGTGGCCAGCATTAGCTCCACCCTGTTATCAGCAATAGATAAAGCTTACAATTGCCAGAAATCAAAATTACTATCTGATGACAAGCGAAATTAAAATTTAAAAAAAAAAATTCAGCAAATTGTTCCATAATAACTTCTAAAAGTTAGAAATCGGCCTTAAATGTAGAAACACAAACAAACCATACCCATACGCACAGACATTAGTGTTCAGGTTGTCACGGTAAAAAACATTCTACAACTGAACAAAGAACAATGCAGTGGGTTTAATAGTACTTTTGTAGACAGCCCTTTCGAGTAAAAATCAAATTCCACAAGAGCATGAAGCAGCAACATCGCGTAAAAGCCCTTTCAAGTAAAGCACTTCTCACCAAAACACTAGAAACACAAGTAAAATCAAGGCACCTTTCTCGTCAGCACTTCTAAGTTTTTTTTTTTTTTTTTGTCTGAGCAAATAAAAATCTAAAATGATAATAATAATAATTAATACATTAATAAGTAAAAAATAAACAAATTTTAGTAAAAGAGAGTGAGAGGGAGAGGGTGGTGTTACTTGACAGCGAGCAACGATGTCGAAGTGCTCGGCAAGAATATCGACGAGCTTGCCTTTGCCTTCATCGCCCCACTGGCAACCCAACACGCCGGAGACCTGACTCAGAGACTCGATTTGACTCGGTAACTCGTTGACTGTCACGGCTAACGAAGATGAAGCGACCTGTCCCGTTGCCCTTGCCTCGAAAGAAACGACGTCGCTGTTGCGGTGGAGGTGGAGAGCGGGCCTAAAGTGGGCCCACTTGGGTCCCGTTATAGGGCCGGCGTGGTTGAACCTCACCGAGGAGATATTCATGCTGCGTAGTAATTGAATGAAAGAATAAAAGAAAAAAGCAAGCAACCAAGAGAGAGAGAGAGAGAGAGAGAGAGAACGAGTGGGTTTTCGCAGGGAGACCGCGTGACGGCGTGAGATACTATTTGTTGTGGGTGATAGAGAATGGTAAAGTCACCGGTTGGGGACATAAGAGAAGAGGGAGTAAAGCGGTTTAATGGATGGTTCCGTTGCCCGCTAAACACCAAACCCGTCACTGATACTCGAACTCGCATCCGACCAACATTATCATGCCGTAGGAAAAACACAATGACATTTCCATCCTTTAGTGAATAACAAAAAAAAAAAAAAAAAAAAACAGATGCTTGTAAAATATAAAAAAAATAAATTTCAATATTTCAAAGATTGTATTTTTTATTTGTTAGTAAATTAAAATTTATATATTTTTTTTATTTTATTGACATCCTCATATTTTAAAATGAGGATATATACATATACATATATACACACAAAAATAATGCCGTATTTTTTTAATATTGACATATTTTTAAACCGTGCAGTTTTAAAAAGTTAGTTTTTGAACGAACTATAAAATTGTACGGTTTAAAAGAGTTAGTTTTTTAATGAACTATAAAATCATGCAGTTTAAGAGAATTAAAAACTAATTCTCTTAAACATTACGGTTTTAAAGTGTGTTCGCATGAAGAAAAAAAAAAAAAGAGGGTGTCCATACTAAAGAATTACTATATATATATATATGTGTGTGTGTATAAATTAATATAAATTGGAGTTCTCTGTTACACCTTGATCCCAAAAGCAAAAATAATTGCTATAATTTTCAAGATTTGGATTTCATTCTAAACGAAATCTGGTTTGTGTGGGGAACGACTTGAAATTCACTCTGTTTACAACAAATTCTATGTCACTTTCCAAATAAAACAATGAGGTTTTATTATATTCTATAATTAAATAAATCCGAATTTATCTCTCACTCTTTTCTAGACATATTGGTTCCGCCTTTACTAGTATCAGGGATGGCAAGATCCGTATATTAAAAAATGCGGATCTAGATGTAAGAAATCAAGATTCGTAGGGATTTGGACTTAGATTCGGATCTGGATCCGGAAGCAAGTACATTTGGAAAACTAGATATTCGGATCCGGTTAAATTTTATTTTAAATAAATAATTAAATTAAAATATATATTAAAAATACATTAAAATTTAAATTTTATTTGTGGATTTATGATGATGTTGTATGTTATTCATGTTGAATTATGATTGAATTTTATTTGATATTATTAGGAAAATTATTGAATTTTAACTTAAATTAAAAATTAAATTAAAATATATATTAAAAATTAAATTAAAAATTGAAAATTAAATTTTATTTATGAATTTATGATGTTGTTATATGTTATTCATGTTGAATTATTAATTGTTAAATTATAATTGAATTTTATTTGATATTATTAAGTACATTATCGAATTTTTGAATTATATATTAAATTATTAAATTATTAAATTTTGATTTTTGCATATTCGAATATCTAGAATATCGACTCGCATCCGTTGCGGATATTACCCGCATCCAGATCCGTATATTCTTTTACGGATTCGGATAGAAAAATATAAATATAAATTCGGATCTAGATACACTTATATTTAAATTCGGATCTGAATTTTGCCAACTCTAACTGGTATACACATCTCTCACACAAAAAGCTTTCAAGAGATTGAATTAAAGAAACCTAAAAAGGGAACTACTAAATCAATTGTACACATCATATTCCTATGCATGTGATTAATTAGTTAATTAATTAATTGACACTGCAGTAGAGCGATCAAAAAATTATTGCCCGCACTGATCACATAGAATCGAATGGGGGCAGCAGCCAAAGCGAATTGAGTTTCCTGTATGTATGTACATGTCTGGTGATCTTTATGATATATGACTAAGGAAACAGTGGCTAGAAAGTTAAATTTTGTCCAGCAAATTCAATTTCCTTGACATGTGTACCAACAACCAAGGCGAACTAAAATGTATGGACGTATGTTTACTACCTTTTTAAATTACAAGCGCCGTAAAATCAAGAATAAATCTTTTATGTTATATATTTTACGCACTGCATCTCCTTCAACAACCGATGCCTTTAATCTGTATAAGCAAAATAACACAACACGACGTTACCATTTAAATGAATTAGCCGAAGAAACTCAATAACTCTTTCTCTCGGTTTTAAAATGCACATGCACTATATTAGGAAGAAAAAAAGAAAAGAAAAGAAGAAGCACAAACTCTAATGCAATAAAAAAAAAACCCTAAAAAAAGGACATTAGATGCATTAAAATCTGTATTTTCTTATCTTCTAATACATTTTTCTTATTATTATACACACTTTTGAATTAGCTGTGTTTACAACAATTCACAGTCTCGCGGTTTTATTGGAGTCTATAAATGAACAAATCCATTCGGATTTTATCCAGACATTCTTTTCTTAGTTTCTGGATATATAATGCTGCTGGTATAAAGATCTCACAGGTAGAAAACTTTTAAGAAAAAGAATGAAAGAAACAAAAAGAAAAATAAAATCAAATGTACACTGAGTCCTCCTATCTGTACTAAAAGAATTGGATACAGATAGGCACATTAATCAGGAAATCTGGCTTCAAGATTGATATGCAGGTGGATGGTTTCGAGATGTGCATGCATTAGGCAAGTCGTCTAGTTCCATAATCTCAAGAAAGTAGAATATTGGCAACTACATCAGTTTCTTCTCACCTGTCAGCCATCAGTGATCTTTATGTATCAAGTTTCCTATGAAGTTGTGGCTATTCATTTTGTTTTCACAAACATTCTTGTGGTAGGCGGAAGCCTTTCTTCTGATGAACAAGTTCTCTCCTCCAAGGGTCATTATGTAACTTATAGTGCAAAATCTGAAATATGAGGATCAGTAATCAGTCAAATATGCAACAGAAACTCACACACATAGGAAAAAAAGATTAGCATACTCAATGATCTATCTTTCGGTATAGATGACATAGGATCATCAGAAACTCCACCAGGTGTTTAATAATAGTTTATAATTTTCTCTGTTAATGCATGAATAGCCAAGTGTTTGGCTCCATCAGAAAGCACAAATCTAATTTCTTTTACTCAAGACCAAACCACAAAACCTGAGCGAAGCCTCAGCTTTTTAGGACAGTTCACCGAACCTTTCACATTCATGACTACCAAGTTTTAACATCTTCTCCTCCAAAATGATTAAAATTAATGATCCTTTTCAAGAATGATCGAATCGAACATTGCCAGGAGTGCAAGAAAAATTATATTTATTAAAAAAGAGTTTTCTGTTTGTCGTATGAGGAAAATACCTGTATCAATGTGGTGAAGACATCATCTTCCCTTAATTTCAAGAATTCAACTGCCCAGTCATCCATGCGGCCAAACTTAGCATTTTGTCTTTTAGCTTCAAGTAAAATAGAATCACGGTACAAGAACCTTTGCCAAACTTTCTGTACATTTGCCAACCTAAACTGTATTTCTGTCTCATTAAATCCCTACAGAATGTGACGTAACCAGCTAGTTAAAATTACCAACTTTCAACTAGGAGTTTCTGGATGTTAATTTATTTAAAAAAAGCATAAAAGAAAATACCCGAAGAATGTTTATCAAGTTTGGGATTTCATCTTCACCTATGCGGACGGCAAAGCTTTCATAGTTGAGCACATTCTCATATGGCAGGAAAATCCCATCCTAAACATGAGGAAACATGAAAATACGTAATTACCATTCAAGTAGTTATATCAAAATAAGAGGAAGGGTAACAAAGCGTAAAAGAAATTTCCAGCTTTGGACACAAGGTAGTTGAGAATATAAACTTGCAACGCGTGTTAGCTATAGTCAGCTATCATCAATTCTAATAGGGAACTTTGAAAATGTAATCTAAACTTGTTTCTAATTTTCAGGCTACCGTTTTGGCAAAGAAGTAAGAAGCTGGTTATCACTACCTGAATGACAACAGGAATGCATCCTTGCAAAATACTATCTTCCATCCGACCACTCCAACCATCTCCAGGCAATACCCCACAAAAAACAGAACTAGATAAATCCTCGTGATAGTCTTCAGAACGCACTGAAGTAACAATTACATCTTCTGCGTGCTGCTTCCCGAGTTTTCCTTCCTTGTTAGGACTTGATCCGTACTCTTCAGCCAACTTCTGTCTAATACCCATGCTATACCTGCATACATATCACAGAAATAGCTAACAGATCCTTGCTAAGACATAATCTGCAAACTAGCTATTAGGAAATTGCAAATCAGCCAGACGAGTGTCACTGTCACGTCACTCCCAATCAGTTCATTAAGCATGGAGGAGAAAGGCTATCATTGATTTTACATTTTCAAAATTTTCTCAAAATTTCTATTTCAAGCATTGGAAAAGTTGAGATGGTAAAAAGCTGCTAGTTGAACTTACGAAGCTTCTGGTCGTCCATTGGGGTAAGCAGATCCTAGATTTCCATTGAAGTAGAACAGTGTCTTCCGCTTCTCTCTGGGACTGAAAATAAAGTTGTTTCATCTTAGCTTTCATGCTTTGAACCGTCTACATTATTTGTACAGCAATTATATATAAAAAAAAAATTCTGAAAATGGTTAACATTATTAGCAACAATCAGAAATCATTTACCTAGCCCACAGTTTGGATCTCAAGACAAAGGCATCGGGAGTCTTCCAAGCAGGAAGCACAAGATCCTTCTCAGGGTCAAAGCATGAATGGTTGCCTCTTCTACTAGAAGAAATACTATCCCAGTTGTCAGCCCAGTACGCAGTTGTCGAGTGATTATGCTTTGAATTTGTATTACCCCAGTGAACTAACATTATGCTGTTCCATATCTCCTTAGGGGCATAGCAAGCACCTTCATCCCAGGAAAAAAACTGCCTTCAGGTATAAAGGTGGCATCATTAGCATATACACAACAAAATGATTCAATATCAGCAAAAGATATATAGCATTCTTTCTCCAGTATTCTTCCCACTGGCAAATAATTGAAACCCCTAATACAACGTACCCAAATATGATCTCGTCCTGAAGTACGGTTCCAATAAGGATAATGCTCAATAATATGCTCGTATGCCTTCTTGTAAAATTCCAGAGTGAGAGAACTCCTCAAGCCCCTATGTTCCTGAAGTCATTAAATAACTTATGCACATAACCAACATGAACTTGTGTATAAGAGTTGAGAAAACCAAAATATAACCCTAACTTACCTCTAGATGCTCAAAAACATTTGCATGTGATATAGATATAAATATTGCCACTGTTAAGAAGCATTCGAAGCAACTACATCAATGGCCATAGACCCCTAGTTTAGCTCTTTTACAGAAAAACTGATTGAGTGGACAAAACCTCAAGGTTATCCGTTCGGGTTTAACGTAAACATAGATGCTAAAATAAGTTATGGATGAAACTCTTTTAGGAAGTCTTCCTCTATTTACTAATGTGAGTTGCTTTTCATGCATTCATATACATTAAAGGTCCTCTAGTGAGAAGAAATGTAACTTCCTCATACCTAAAAACTTCTATATAAAACATTTGAAAATTCATTTAAAACATCACCTATTTTTCCTACTTCTAACATGAAAAACAAAACATTGAATCCATTTCTTCTTTTGATTGATTAAACACTAGTAAATTTGAATTCATGAGATCTCCCACTTCTAAGAAAATATAGCCAGTAGAGATATATACGAGTTCACTAGCAATCCTATCCACTTATGCAAACTTTTCATAAATGATCTTCATAATTTAGTAATGTCAATACCTTCCTTAATCGAATAGAACCTCAATTTTGCCTCAACCACACCTAGTGCCTAGTAAAAATTAATCAAATGTGTGTGAGAAATATCATATCCTAACATTAAGACAATGAATCTGGTTTCTTCTAATACAAGCATATATTTTCCATGTATTAAGAAAATGTCCTATAGGTGGCACCCTCTCAAAATGATAAGAAATCTTCATACAACTCTGAAAAACTTGTCACCAAATTAGTATGAGGATGAGCTATTTGTCAATATGAGAAATATATAGATAAAATAGGTGGGTTCCTAAGTTAGTCAACCATAAGTTACATTGCAGTGTAGGAACGTATTCACATACAGAAATAGCCACACAAACACATAAAGGCATTCAATCATTCATTGTCTTTCACGGAGCAACTTTGGAAAGAAAAGAGATATTTTTTTTTCCAGGAAACACACAGGTGATACAGCCCTGAACAGCATACCTGCCTACTCAAGTGGGGTGCATCATCAGCCCGAGTTATGATACATGAATCAAGGACGGGAACAAAGAAAAAATCAGCTTCTTCACCATTTAGCGTTCGATGTGGACTAGCTAAAATACTTTCATAGAATGCCATCTGCAAATGATTAGCATCCCAAGACAAAAAAATAATGAGAAATTTTCAAAGTTATATACATTGACTTAATATCAGTCTCATTTCAGTCAATACCTGGGAGCCATAAAGCATATCTGTCCATAATGTTTCATTCTTTTCATTATAAATTCTGTTCACACACTCTAACTTGTAGTGCCTCCCCTAAAATATGAAAAAGAAAAATTATAATCGCAATAAGTTAGATTTAGGCATGTAAAATATTGTTGATTCTGAAAGAAATGACAAATTAAAAAATACACCCATTCAAACCTCAAGGAGTAGACTGTTGAACTCTGGGGGCAAATCATAAACATAAACAAGAGGTCTTTTCTTTTTCACCACAGCATTAAGATTGACAAGATTCCCTGTTATATTTGCATTAATGGGAATATCAATGTGAGCTGGTCGAAGCCATTGAGGCCATTCACTCATGGATGACATAACAGATGGAATACTGCAATCTACCCCGTACCAGCCATTGTCACACTAAAGACAAACACCAAATTTGGTTAAGACCACAGAATGCATAAAGAAAAAAATGACATTAGTTTCAAAGAAAATAAACTGTTGTATAAATAAGCAGTTAAATCAGATTTGAACAGGAATGGAGTATGCTGAAGTTCTCTATGAAGCTCAATCTTATAAGCATCACATATTTGCAGATTCTGAGGTTTTTCTCTACTATTGCCAATGAATTACAAAAGATGGGATACCATTTTCCTTTTTCTTTATGGTTTTACAGACAAAAATAAAAGCAGTTACCTGGCAAAATCCACCACGGCAATGTCCATGCCCAGAGCATTGATTAACACAAGTGGATGACACAGGTACCTCACAGAACCGCCCCCAGAGACCATCATATTTACAATCACATTCTTCTTTAAATTGCACCTTTAGAGCATATGCTTCCTCTGGGTCAATGTTACACCAACCTGGCTTGCTACCATTGGTTGTGAAAATATTATCCAGGTCAGCTTTTGCCCAATCAGTCAATTTCGGAGCACCAGGTTGAGAAGGTAAGCTGAAACAGACTTCGGCACTTTAACAAAACGGTTTTGGGATTTCAAGTACACTGAAAGTCTAAAAGTAACCAAAATTAGGAATCTGAATGTGCTCACTTCACTTGAAAGCCACAAGCCTCAGCAACAGGACGACTTGGATACTTTGTTCCTTCTCCACAGAAACACATTGCTCTTGTTGTATCACAGTGAGCAGGACAAATTGAAATAACCCAACGACCATATGGTAGCTCTGGTGTTTTAGGGAAATTGCACTGGAAGTGAAGTCTCTCAGAGCATCCTTCTCCTGCTTTGCCAGCAGATATGATTAACAAGTGACCATGAGCAGTAGAGCGTATTATTGTAAACGATTTATTTTTCTGGCAGGCTTGTTTATTAGCATTGTCCATGTTTTTATTCAAACTCTAATTATTTAAGTGTTACTGACTGCCAAATTCTAAAAGAAAATTCACCTAGTTTCTTTAATCTATATTGACCAAACCTTTGTCAGAAAGTTCACTTATTGGTCTAATTGGAATTTGCAACCATAGAGATGAACTACATGGAAGATTCTAAATCATCATTTGTCACTAAAACATTAACAAATAAGATGGGGGAATTTGATATTTTATTTATATATGAAACAGGAGAGTATACATAAACAATAATACATATTCCAAAAATCAACTTCACAAGTACAATCCATTTTTATGTTTTAATAATCCAATTGGCATACAAACTATTCTTCAAGATCATTGCATTGGATCCTAAAAATAGATCCAACCATCTAAGCCCATCAAATACATATTCTAATAATTGTATACTAAAATGAACTTGGACCTTATTGCAATTTTTCTTTTTCACTGAAAAATCATTTATTAAATAAATACTGATGACTAGTGATGATTCTATTGTTAAGGCCTCAGTTCACACTCACAGCTAAAAATCCTAGTAAGTGAAAAGGTAAAATAAAACACTAACCATTAAATCCATGAAAGCATCGACATTGTCCCAATTCATGATTACAAACTCCTTGACCACTACAATCACTTTTGCAGCTCTTGCCACCTATCATCTGAAAAAAAACTGATTGACTCAGAACAAATAACCTATCAAAAATTAACAATTAAAAAAAAAAAAAAAACTAAGATCAAATAGAACTAGCAGAATGGAATAGAGGCCCAGGACAAGCTTAAAATGTAACTACTTAAAAGATACAGTTTTTGTTTTTGTATACAAAAAAAATTGCTTAATAGAGAAGCTTCAATTTGAACTCAAAAGCTGATTAAATCAACCAAAATGTGTGTGCACATTATAACAGATATTTTTCCCATGGATACTAAATCAAATGAAGTCAAATAAAAGTCAACTCCAAGAACATGAATAAATACGCTTTGAACCATTTTTATTCCGTACCTCCACAAGGTCGACTTCCTCAACAACCGAATCATAGCCAGAAAGCCAGCGTCCAATCTCAGCCTTCCAAGGTGCATTACCATAAACCACAGCATTGTGCGAGTCAGCCGGAAACCTATGATCTAAGTTGAGATGTGAGGTTGAATTTTCCCAAACACGGTTGGTCACCCCTTCGACAGACTCATTAATTGGAACACAAGAGTTCTGAATTTGTTGTCGAGGAGTAAAGTAATCGAAAGAAGGCACCAACGGAAACAGGAATATATGAACGACTGAAACCAGTGTTAATACAGAAGCAACAGTGGCTACTAAATTCCACGAACATCTCGATTTCTGAATTGAGAACATTCTCTTAATAGCCTCTGTCACAAGGAAAAAATAAATAAATAAATACCCGTCATTCTCTCTTTGTTTGACTCCTCAACCTCCATATAAGCACAATCAAATCAAATCAATCTCAATAAGTAAATATTTAATGAAAATTGTTAACGAAAACAACCCATCACAATTCACAAACATAATACAATCAGTAATCACCATGATTTGCATACAATTAACTGCAATATTTAGTTTCCTTGTTTTTATTGTTTTATAATGATACTCATGTATTTGCAGCTCAAATACAAACTTACCTCCTCAGAGTCTCTGATTCGGAAACGACACCGTATCTATCAGAATTATTCCGGAAACAAAAGAACGGAGAGTATTAAGCGGTATTGATCGAAATTGAATGAATATGATATGAGCAAGTCGTGGTCAAGGAAGAGCGTTGACTAACCTTTCACCAGATCTGCGAGTGCAAGTTTAGAAATTCAAAATGCGAAAGAGAATTGAATTAAGTTGATGATTAAATGAGCAGAGCGAGAGAGCTGACAGAGACAGACAAACAGAGAGAGTTTGTTAGGCAGCTAATTAATCATGAGCTCAGCGACTAAACTGTACTAAGATTATTATTATTCAATTAAGTTAATGATTAAAGGAGCAGAGCAAGAGGGAGAGAGAGAGAGGCAGCACACGCTGGGCGGCTCGGGGGAGTTCAGTTCGAAACTTGTCTGCGTTATCATGGATTATTGTTGGAATGACTATTGCTGTCCTTTGCTCTTTCGCAAAAACGTTGTCGTCTGGGAGACGGGAAGTCTGTGATACGACAACAACCACAAAGGGTGTTTGTGTAAATGCGTATCGATTTGTTTAAAATTTTGGAATCTCCTCGGTTGTGCTAAAGACAGCTGACGTCTGTACGAATGGGAAGTTGACACTGACAGTTCTGTGCTGGGACAACTCATTTTGTGTAATGGGAATTATCGTGAACGTGCACTCAGGTTTGGTAATATTTTATTTAGACGATCACAATGCTAAAGTAGGCACATACCAACCTTTATTTCCTTATAAAGCACGATTTGACTTGCCATTCATACAACATATAAAAGACCGTTACAAACACTTTTTCACTAACATTATGCATATATGGTTATGACACAAAATATGTATCTTAATTGATATAGTATATGATATGGTAATAAAATCAATTTTCATGTATTAAATGATTATTTATTTTATTTTATTATCTCATTTATCTTATCCTTCTCTCAAGCCGTACTATTTTAAATTTTTGAAAAATTAATCAATCTATTCTAAGTTTTGATAATCAAGATGTAATGGAAGAACTAAATGTGGGTGAAACATGTACTTAACATTTTCATACAACTTTCACGGGCATGAAACTATAAACTTGTTATGGATTTTCGTAACCATTGACTTAAAGAAAATGTAAATACATATTTTAATGAGTGTGATTTGCCAATAAATAAAATAAGGTGTTAAGTAAAATAATTAAAAGGTTGGTATCTTCAAATTCACTAAATGATTAACATGATTAACAGTTATTATTGCCACGTAGTTGACATTAGGATAAATTGATAAATAAGTAAGAGTAATATTAGGGACATAATTTTTTTTCACAATTATATCGTACGCAAATGAATATGTTTTATACTATTATTGAAAAGAAAATATAAAATTCCATGTAAAAAATGAAAATTAACTACTTGGGCCAAGAAATAATCATCCAACCAGTTATTTAGTAACAGTATCATTTATACACAAATAATTTACTTGTGTCAATAAATAAACTGTACGAGATTATGTTAAGCTCTTGCGCCGAAGAGTCTTAAGAGGGGAGACATGCGCTAAACTTAGTATTTTGGTCTGTAAGTAAATTACTGCTTAATATTAGGGGAAGTATCTGATAATTTCTCTTGATGGAATTAAAATGAATAGAACCTTCGCATATAATAATCTAAAATGAACTGTAACTGCGGCACTATTGTGAGTTTGATTGAGACTTTAAAGCATTCAAATTTAAATAACCAAGCTATATGATTTGATATTGTAAATCAAGTCAAGATATACATCTAATCGCGCTGATTGATATTGATTTAATAATTTTGTGTTATGTTTATTTAAATTTAATATGGGTCAAGTTTCATGTCGAGGGAAAAAGAAATATATGTCCTGATATTTAAAATTGGGAATTTGAGATAGGGACTGCGTCGGTTCACAATTCTGAAGGACGTGGGCCGGCAATTTGCCAATTCATCTTGTTTATTTAAAAGTGAAAATTAAATACTTATATTATAGTTAATTTGGCTACTATTAGTACAAGTACAGTCAGTTTAAAAATAGAACGCGAGACGTGATCAGAGAATTATTAATGGAGGCCTATAATTAATTTGGATTCCAGTCTTCTGCCTCGTTACTGCATACGGAATGGAATAAAAAGTATTCTATTTACGTCACGTCCGATTTATCAATGATGAAAATGAAACGATAACAACCAGACGATGGAGATGTGTTTTAAAAAATACCTTAATACTCTTTTTATTAAATTAACACTAAAATTAAATTAAAAATTGAAGTAAATTTATTATTATTATCTTATGTTTAGGGTTAATTTGGTAACTTAAATATTTTGTAGATAATTATTGGTAAGACAATAAGGTATTATATGTAACTTTAAGTTGTCTAGTATTAATTTATTTATAAATAATTATTAGAAAGATTGGTAACAAAAATACTAATTCTTTTAGATCGATAATTATTGGACAATTTGCTAATTAACTTTTTTCTATGGATAAATTAATTGATACTTTCAAGATTATTGTAATGACAAAGAAAAATAAAGTCAAAGTTATCTCATATTTAATAGTATAGATGTCTTGAGATATTTTTAAGATATAAGGGCTCAACTGAGACATAAGTTAAAACATAAGGACCAAACAAACATTCATACTATTATTTTTCTATTAGAGAAGTGTTTTACATGAGACAACTGTCACAAAATTTTGGATTCACTTGTGAGTTGAGTTTTTAAAATATTATGATTGGTAATTATTAAATAAAAAATAATATATTTGATAATTAGATCTGGACGCTACACTATTATATAAATGAGCGCATGACAAAAGATTAACACAACACAACTTAATATTAGATCTAAATTCACTCTCACCATGTCACTATTATATGATTATCCATGTCACTATTATATGATTATTTAATCACTCATTGTTATATGCAATTAAAGAATTTCAATTTGATTCTCAATCAATGTAGAATTTATCTATTAGATGGTATAATATAATAGCGCTTTATCAAAGTCATGTTCATTTAAGTTTTTACTAATCTAATTACATGGGAGATGAAAAGAGTCACAAGTCAAGTGACTATCCTCAAAAGCCGTGACCAAGATAATGTTAAACAATTAATTCTAGCGCACTTTTGATAATGCATAGATAATGTAACATGACCAAAGATAATGCGGTTGGAATTTATATTATATTCTAATTTTCAAAAGCCCAACCCTTTGCCACGATTGGATACCTACATCTAGGCTTGGCAATTTGTCGGGTCGGGCTCGAGCTTTGGCAAGCCCAAACCTAACCCGACAATAAATATTAAGGGCCCGAATCCGATAAAAGCCCGAATTTTTATTTTTCGGGTCGGACTTGACCCGACCCTAATCGGGTCCGCCTGAGCCCGACAAAATATATATTTTTAAATTTTTTTCATATTTAAATAATTTAAATTTACTCCCTAATATATTAAAATTAAATATAAAATTACTTTAATAAATAATTCAACCATAAAATCATATAAATAACTAAACATAAATAAAAAAAAATGTCTAATTTAAATAAAAATACAAAATTCAAATAAAAACATATTTATTATTATTATTATTATTATTATTATTATTATTATTATTATTATTATTATTATTATTATTATTATTATTATTATTATTAAGCATTCGGGTCGGGGTTGGGTCGGGTCGGCTAAGGCCCGAACCCGACCCAAAATTGATTGGGCATTTTTTTGTTAAGCCCGAGCCCGAATTTTGACCCTTAAATTCGGGTCAAAATCCTAAAAATTCGGGCCGGGTCAATCGGGCCAAAATTCGGATCGGGCTTTTTTGCCATCCCTACCTACATAAATTCTCATCTTATTCACTCAATGGGTTTCATCCTCTAAATAAACCCCAATGAACTAATAAGAGCTCCTCATTATTTCTTTTGACGCCTATGTTACTTACATAAATAATTTTCATTCACTCTCCTTGAACGACCCTTTCTAATAATTTTTTTTTTGAATTCTTCAATTTACTTAAAAGTTATGCCAAATTACTTTCATATTGCTAGATTAATGGTTTTGTTAAAAGGTTTTCAATAATGAAATCTATGCACTATGGTTTGTTGAATGATCCACGGTGGATTTGCAGTAGGCTTTAAATGTCCAATAAAGTAGTTATTTAAATTTTAGATTACTTTGAATCAAATATGGAAGATTAATTTTGATGTCGATAGAAAAGAGAGATTAATGAATTCTACCGATGTAAATATAAATTATGGTATAGAGGAGTGTGAGTTTGTTAAAGCAAGAAATCATATGCTTTTCAAATGAGGGATACAATTGTAAATTAATTTAGAGGTGTAAAAAGATAATTGAGGGTGGAAATAGCTTCCTCTACAAATAGATTTGTAAGCCCAATAGAAACAACTTATTGTTAAAGCCCAATAGAAGTCATAATGTCATATCTATCTCTTATTTTCTTATATGCTTCCCTCTATGAGAACTTTATTTTTATTAATGAAATTAAATTATATATTACAATAGCCTTGATAATTACATTCCAAGCATATTAAAAATGACTCTTCTGATACTCATGCCTTTAATATAAGTTGAATCAATGAGTTCGAAATTATGAGGTTCATTCCTTTTAAGTAAAGTAGATTTACCTTCACAAATTAGTGAGAGTAGATTTTTGGGTTTAATATTTGGCAGACTTCTAGACTATAGTACAAGTGTTTGTATCTAGAGTCTTAATAGATTTCAGATTTTATATATTTGTAGATTGTAACAATTTAAAAAAAAAATTATATTGGTCTAAGGAAAAGATAAATTTAATTCATGAAATTCAAATTATTAATTTTTTTAGTTATTCAAATTCACCAGGGCATTTTAGTTACATTAATTTAATTGTGTCCTACTAATTGAAAAAGAAAATTTTTGTTACCGTCTCCCTCACATTTCAAGCACAATATATTTGATATCCCATCAAAATAAAATGTTTTACGGTTTTTCAAATTTCAACAATTGAAAATACTATGGGTCAAAATAAGTTGTAATATCCCATAATTCTCTCATGTTTCTTTTAAAATTGAAGTTTAAAGTTATAATTTCATGAGTTAAATTTTACAACTTATTTTAAAAGAAACGACACCGTCATCCTACTCTTGATTTTTGTTTTAATGTTAAATTAACTTCAATAAGAAACATGAGCTCACAAAAATTTATCTCCTCAAACAGAGAGAATTAAGGTTTGTAAATGTAAGATGAAGCCCAAAAAACTTCATAGACGAGATGATAAGTCAAAAGATAATTCTCTTATAGTTACCGTGAGAAGGAACAGAGGAGTATGATTCATTCGGCTACAAGCCCAAATGGCCATTTGACATATAATGTTTGTATTTCAATTGTTGAATGACCACAAAATATTTTATTCTTTTTTTTTAACTGATTATACATTAAGTTACTGTTATTGCAACAGATATTTACAACTGCTATTACAACATACAAATACAACTGGGACTTACAATATTATATTAATCTTTATGAAGCACTTACCCAAACAAATACCCATCACAGAGAAGAAATGTCTATACTCCACTCGCATTTCATGTTTTATTCTGCTATAACAAGTTTGTGCCTGAAATTTACTCAATCCATGTTTTAGAGTTTAAAATCTCTCTCTCTCTCTCTCTCTCTCTCTCTTTTGGAAAAATACAAGAGATTCATGTATTAGGCCAATGGACTCGTAGCCTATTGGCAACTCAATTCAATAATGACTGGGACTTGATTCCCCTTTTAAGTATGAATTTTTTTATCTCCTCGAATTTAGATTAGAATATATCTCTCTCAAATATTAAAGTGACAATAAATTTTAAAATAGATTTCCTTCTAATATTAAAGTAAGATCTTTTTTCGATATATTTACATCAGGCTTAGCCCATACTAACAAGAAGGCGTTTCCGAAAAGGGACGTCTAAGATCCTGTGTGCGGCTTAATATAGCGCATGAACAGAACACGTAGCCTGCAAGGATCGGATTTGATAAACTTTCTGGCAATTCACCTCTTTCGGGATCATCAATGACTGACTCTATTAGCTCCTTTCTTCGACCATCAAATCCTCCAACAGCACCCATACATGCAGGCCCACACCATAACTCCGCTTTCGGTGATTATGAATCTTAACATTAAGTGAGTGTCGACTTTAAAAAGAAAAAAAAAAAAACCCCCACTGATTTTCCATTTTAATGGAATATGATGTGATTTCAATTGACTTTGGAGCGAACAAGGCCGTTGGAGACGGTTAGAAATTAATTGCCAAATATATTATCTACCAGAACCTTCTTCCACAGCATTTAAGCCGCCGAAAAAAATAGTTGGCCAACTCATAAAAATTCCCACGTAGAAAAGAGTGCGTACCCCACACATTGCGTTCAACAAACTAATAAATTTGAAGTCGCAGCAAGTGCATTTGCTTCTAGATATAGCAAGCTTACTTTTTATTAATGTATTGCTATTTGCGCATCCATCCTTACTTTTTATTTATTTTTTAATTGTTGATCTTTTGCAGAGTCTAACACAATTCTATTATCCGCCTCTCTTTACAAAGACGCATGGTATTATTTGTGGATCCATTGATTAATCTAATGCCGTCTCCGTCACCAATCCAACTAGAGCCACGAAAATCTTATAATAAAAATGACAACAATTTTTGTCAAAACCAACACGGAAACACGCCAATTCCACCACATACTGCTTCTTGTATTTTGTACACGTGGCTTCATGCCAAATAGGGGCATTATGGTGTCGTCACACTCAAATAATACTGATAATAAATAAATAAATAAAATGTAACTAACTTATTTGTTAGGTTGTTTTGTTTGCCTAATCCAATATTCCAATGCCTTTATTTTTCTAGAAGCAAACAATAAAATTGATATGGGTAAGGGCAGATTTTTTTTAAATTTATTTGAAGTTGATTTCTCTGATTTTCAGGTCATTTTTTTTTTTCAAAATTATAAAAAAGTGTTAGATTGTATTTCGAAACAAGGATGTTTATTTAGTTTTGGGTTTATCAAACAGTGACACATTTATCAAATAATGACACATTATTTGTTATATTACTTGGTACATAAACTAAGCATTCCAATTAAATAAGTGTAATATTAATTGGCGCTAGGATTGGCTGTTTGCTGATTGAACGACGTTTTTGTCTTCGTTTTTGGCTCACTCGTTCAAATTCCCAACAAATAACACCTCTCCAAATTTAAGCTGGCCATGCATTTGCATTTATTATTATTATTATTATTTTGTTTCTCTTCTGTTCTTCTCATTGGATTCTGATCTTTGGCGTTTTGCTACGGAGGTTGAGCTTGAGGTTGCTTTCACAATCCAATCAAACTAAAATTTAAGTTCGTTTTTCCAATGGAGATATTATTTATTGCAACATAATTAGGGTTATTTTTTTTAAATCTGAAATATAAATTTTAATTAGAGTTTTTAATTTGTTTGTTTTTTATTTATTATATAAGATGTTTAAGTCTGAATAAAAAAAGTTAAATATTCTTACTTAAAGTTAAATATTCTTACTTTTATCTGAATAATAAAATATATGAATCAACTTTAATATTTTCTCATTAATACCCATATTAAATATATTTATTTCCTACTCTATATATTATCTTTTTATTTTCTTATTTATTCATTTTCTTTGTTGTGGAACTTGAAATCTAATAGGATTTTAAGTGAGTGTGTTTTTTAATTTTTTTTCATTTATCAATTTTCTTTTTTATGACTTTTTTTCCATTCGAATTTTAAAAAAAATAAAAACCACTACTCTTATCCTGACTTATTTTAAATAATTATAACTGCAATTTTATTGTTAGTTTATCATTGAATTAACATTTTATATCATCTCATGCTTACAATAATAACAAACTCGTACGTATCGTGTTTATGAGTCATGTGAATTGCCTTTCTAACAACCACTTCCTAATATAATAATAAAAAAAATTATTACATAATGATATTGTATATAATGTTCCATAATATATAAAAATAAATTTTATTAGTATATAAAACTTGGTTTGAGCTACAAGAGTAATGTCACTCGTTACAAAACCTATCCCAAAATTTCGTTCTAAATAATGTAACATCCATTGTGTGGACAATAGAATTTTTTAAAAGTTATAATAATTTACTAGACAGTTTTCATTTATTTACATATCAAATATCACATAACTTAAGTTAGAATATATTATTTAAAAAATAAAATTTAATGTTTATTTACAATAAAAAAATAATTATTTTAACTTCCTTATCTCTTTTAAGATTCGAACTTAAATACTTAATTAAATAAAACTGTTTAAAAATTATTTGGCTAGGTTCTTAAAGAAAAACTTTAATCGTAATTGTTTCAATCGCATTACTAACATCTAAACACCAAAGTTTATCTCAATAAATGGCTAGATCTTACTAGTTAGAAAAAGACATCAACGCCTAATTCTGTTAGTAAATTTTATCTATTTGTATGGATATAACTCACTGTAGCATATACATTGATTTTGGTTTGAGCTTTTATCTCCGTCCAAATTCAAAATAGATAAAATTCACCAAATGGAAAAGGATTTAGGTGTACATTTCCAAAAAGGTGGGGCGCAAATATTAATTAAAACAAAAATTTGGGAGGCTGGGTGTTAATATGAAAAATATCTTTTAGAATAACAAACTTGAGAGTTGAGAGCATACCCAATAGTATGAACCCAGTTCTGATCCGACCCGACCGGCTGCCGACTAATAAATAACACTTGTTGCTGCAAACGAGACTCGATCCGAAATCCATTTCTCGAAATGGGAAAACTCGCCTTTAAAGATCAAACGCCGTCCGTCCTCTTCATGACCTCTTTCTCCCCATATTTATTATAAATATTATAATAATAGCAATAATAAATTGTTTTATCAATTAATTTTAATTGATTTTCAATTTCAGCATCTCATTTAAAATCTCAGATTTATTATTATCTCTTCTTGTTCTGCCAAGCGAACCCTCATTCTCTCTCTACAAATCAAAATCCAACGCAAAAAAAAAAAAAAAAACGAAAAGAATAGCAGAGGCCATGGCGATAGCAGCGGCAGCTGTCATCGTCCCATTGGGCCTTCTCTTCTTCATTTCAGGCCTCGTTGTCAATCTCATTCAGGTAGTGTTTTTTTTTTTTTAAAAATAATGATCGAATTTTATTTTTCATTTATCTTGTTATTCATTACAGATTTGATGTTATTAAGCATTCTACTACAGATTTTTAGAGATTTAGTTATTTATTTGATAGGCCTAGAGATTTGTTGTGTTATAAACTGTGTGACTTTTGTTTGTTTCTTGAGAAAATGCGGTGAAAGAAAATTTTTGGAGCTTAGTGGTTTTGTTACGTGGGGCCAAATTGAGATGCTTATTATAATTATACTGCTAGTTAATTCAACTTAATCAACCTAGGATTTCCTATTTCGTTTTTAACATAATTTCTCTAAATTTTACACTGATTAAGCTGAATTTTAATTCTATGTTATTGTTATTAAATGATTTTTGTCTCCATGGATATGAAGGCTTGTGGCCTTTTCATGAATTCATTTACAACATTTTCTCAATTGGGGGTTATGATTGTTATGAACTTATTGGGTTGGTGAACACAACTTGTTTCAGGCAGTTTGCTTTGTGGCTATTCGCCCTCTGTCAAAGAACACGTACAGGAGAATCAATAGATGGGTAGCGGAATTGTTGTGGCTGGAACTTGTATGGATTGTTGATTGGTGGGCTGGAGTTAAGGTGCTAACTAATTCCCATATCATAGTAACAATTTATTCGTATGCTTTTCAGAATTTTTTTTTTCTGATTAATTTTGTTATACAATGATCAATATCTGTCAATTGTGTACTTTGTACTTCTCCATTGCGCCTTTCTAGATCACATAGCTTCCACTTTCAATCTTTACCTAGTAAGCATTTATAAATGATTGAATGTCTGAGCAACCATCTGGTTATAGGCAGGGAGAATTTTTCTATTATGTTCTTTTATTAGTCTTTTGCATTCTTGCCATTGTGAAGAGAAAACTATGTGATGGAATGGTTGGCATGGCTGATGGCGGATATTAGTTTATGTTGGTATTAGTAATAATCCTGCAAGATTTCTAGGAAAATCTTGATAACACAAGGATTGGCAAACTTTCTTAGCAAAAGGGGAGAAGGAAAAAGAAAAAGAATATTGGCATACTTCTGCCTTATTTTTAAAGCTTTCATCCTTCTCAATCCAAGACATGGATAGTTTAACGCATCAGTATTCAAACAAGCCTTTTTTAACATATAAATGGAATTGTTATCTTGCAAGGCTAGCTTACTTGGCCTCTAGAAATTAGTTTCTGATTCTATGTTTCTGGCCGCAGATCAAACTTTTCGTAGACTGTGAAACGTATCGATTAATGGGTAAGGCTAAAATTTCATGTTGAAAATACATGTTGTATTTGTGTTTACCAAGTGCGATGTAAAGTTGTACTAAATAACTTATTTATTAGCTTATGTTGGAGTTATTCAATATCGCAGGTAAAGAACATGCGCTTGTTGTTTCCAATCACAAAAGTGACATTGACTGGCTTGTTGGGTGGGTTTTGGCTCAGGT
This sequence comes from Murraya paniculata, assembly GCA_030449075.1. Lineage (NCBI taxonomy): Eukaryota > Viridiplantae > Streptophyta > Magnoliopsida > Sapindales > Rutaceae > Murraya > Murraya paniculata. The sequence goes on along the minus strand of JAEVFN010000010.1, from coordinate 3,524,806 downwards.
ACATAATTTATCTATTGCAGTGTTGTTCTTGTGCGTACACCCACATGCAAACATTTTTCACATGCTGACGCATAGACAGACATTTGATCTCATATTGGGTTACAAGGTTACTGTGCTGAGTTCTAGTTAATTTTACTTATGGCAGAGGTCAGGTTGTCTTGGTAGCACATTGGCTGTTATGAAGAAATCATCAAAATTTCTTCCGGTATGTTCTCATCTGCCACATATTAAGAGTTTGGTTAGATTTTCTTGTGTTTCATTCTCTAACGTAATGGCATTCTAAAAATTAAGGACTGGAATAGAATCTTTAAGTTGATAATCTATTTTGGTAAATTCAGTTCTGGATTTGTAGTACAAGGCCTTTACATACCATGCAATTTTCAAGTAACTGTACTTTTTAAATGGAAGGAGAAGCTCTTTCAAACGTGTTCATTGTTTTCTCCTGGAAGTAAGACAGAATGTATATATTTTGTCAGTGTTATTGTTTTTTTACTACATGTGAATATCATCTCGCTTAACTGGGAAATAAAGCAGCAAATATTGTTTTGCCTTGGCAATTGGTACTTGTTTGTCAAACCTATGTGTTGAATCTTCTCATGATATGTGAAATGATGAAAATCTGGGTATATTTTGCTTAGTTGTTTTATCATTCTATTATCCCGTCCCTGCTTACTTGTCATTTAGCCAAACATTTTCACTTATGCTCTTTTTTTCTTGTTTCTTTTTCCCTCTCTCTTTTACCTTTTTGTATTCCTGAGTGTTTTTATGGGATGTATAATAATATAATATGTGCTTCATGTTGTACGTGCAGGTCATAGGTTGGTCAATGTGGTTTTCTGAGTATCTCTTTCTGGAAAGAAGCTGGGCAAAGGATGAGAGCACATTAAAGGTATGCTTTTCTGTAGGTGTGCCACAGATTATGGTTGCATATTATTTTCCATACTGCTTCCCCCCACCCCCACCCCCACCCCCCAAAAACATCTTTCTTTATCTCTCTTATAAGTGTGCTAGTTCTGGACCTCCACTATTTCCATCCTTTGATTCTTGTGGTACTATTTCTGCAGTCAGGTCTCCAACGTCTAAGAGACTACCCTCAACCCTTTTGGTTAGCTCTATTTGTAGAAGGAACTCGATTTACACAGGCTAAGCTTTTAGCAGCTCAGGAATATGCTGCTTCAACAGGATTGCCTATTCCTAGAAATGTTTTGATTCCTCGTACTAAGGTTGATCTTGCCTCTTTTTTTATCATCTTTGAATATATTTTCTGGCTACTTTCTCCATATTCCAGTAGACAGCAAAACCGAAACAAAATATTCTGTTAAATCATCGTCCTCTATTTGGCATTACAGTGTTTGTGCTATTGTGCAATCCATCTGAATTGTATTTTGTTGCTAAATTATGAGGGATAATTGTCCTAGATGATTGATCTAAAAGTATTGTAAATATAAAAATTATATATTTCAAATGTCTTGCCTGAAATTGATTATTGAAAAGTGTGCTGCCTTCCAACTGGTTCAAGACTAAAAGTCTTGTTGTTAACAGAGATCATCCATGCTATATATGAGTAGCCGTGGAATTTATTTTGTGATTCTGATGTTTCTGTCTTTCTTTTTGATGACAATGATGGGATTGGACATTTTTCTTTAGTATTAGAACTATTTAGGCTAAGGTCTAAACGGTAAACCATTACGTCTTTCCTATATTATGATGCTTCCTATTTGAACTCTATGATTTATTATACATGAGCTGTGGTAAATCCTGAGCAATTTCTTGACTGGGTTCCCTGGGAGTACTTTTATTTTGTTGAAGGGGACGCTATAATCTCTAAGAGGTCGTTGGCTTTTATAATATACTCTTTAAGCTAATATATAGAAACTAGTATCAGTAACTTGTAATACTGTTGCGTGCTGGAAGCATTTATAAATTATCAGTTGATGGTGATTAATCATTGCCTCCAAAAAAAAAAAAAAATTCACTAAAGGGTGATAATAGTATTTAAATTGTGATAGGTTGGTTCAGGAGCCTTTTTTGGGAATTAAGTGCTAGGAAATTTTGGATACTACTACTGTGGAAAATTAACGGATGTAATTTTGTTGTTTTTAACATGTGATTGAGATGTTGAAGGTGGCTTATGGTGGATTAAACCTATGTATTTTTAGTAGGGTCTTGCATATCCACTGAGTTTCAATGCTTTGATGTTATTGATTTGTTTCCAAATTGAATTTTGAAATGCTACTATAAGGAACAAGAATGCACAGGCATCTTTTACTGCTGAAATTCTTTTCCTTGTTTCTTTTATCTCCGAAAAAATGTCTTGTTACTTGGCTGAAGATAACTTGCAAGTCTTCCTGTTATCAGATAAAAAATTCTGTGTGATCCGGTTGAATTTTGCAATGATGCGTTCTATTTATACCATTTTCCGTCCTTACAGAATCAGTTTACTAGTTTCACAGATTAAATTCTAAACTTTTATTTATGTGGATATTCACACACATTTTTGCTCACAGAACAACCTCATGTTGTGTCCAATACACAAAAAGGCCAAATTCTGAATTGTCTAATCAGGATTCTATTTTCTTCTTTTCTTTTAACATTCTTCTTCATCTACCTTGAAAAAAATTGGTTAAATGGATTGAGTATTTTAGTTAATTTTCATCATTGTTGCTTTTTGTAAGATGGAACTCTTGTCAGTCCTCAGCCTTGCTGCTGTATTTGCATGGCATTCATCCTAAGTATCTGATTACTGCATGCTGAAATTTTAATCCAATATGTGTGGTTTTCAGGGATTTGTTTCAGCAGTGAGTCATATGCGCTCATTTGTCCCAGCCATTTATGATGTGACAGTAGCCATTCCTAAAAGTTCACCTGCACCTACAATGATCAGACTATTCAGGGGCCAATCTTCTGTGGTAAGCTATCTGAGATTGAGAAGTAACATTGTAATGCATATTACATATTTCTTTGAAATTTCTTATGGCTCTGCCTTTGAAATTTAAGCGTTTCACATGATTTCATATTGCACAACTAAGCTGCTGATTTTACCCATTTGTTTAGTAAACCTTTTACTTGGCCATTTATGAGCGTGTCTCCCCATGTGCTTTAAAAGACACATCACTGGATTCTTTCATGTGTACATTGTTATTCCTGTTTCTTCTCAACTTTTACGGGTACACGACATCATCCCCGCGATAACAGATCTTTTAGGGGTACATGACAGCATGTCTATGATAATAGATCTTATCCTCATGAAAATGGCTTATTTTTTATGGGGGCATAAAATGTAGTCACCAATTTCACTGCTGATGAGAATTGAGAAATGGTGGCAGTTTTAGGGGTCTAATGCATTGTTATTTTGCATAAACTTCCCAGTGAAGTGAATGTTGGTTGGTTGAGGTTGAAGTTTGTCGACCATTATTCGTGGTCATATGATGGCTTAAGAGTTTCTTGAGTCATTCAATGCAATGATTAGAGTATTAGAAAGCATATTGGCTATAGGTTGAACAAGTTGAATACCCAATGACAAGACATAGATTACTTTCAAGGTTATTGTTGTTGGCATACGGATGTTATTGGGTTAAAAACCATAGTTTTACCAAAGCTTTATCCTCTCCTATGTCTATGAAATTCATTTTGATATTGCATTGAAAATACTGATGGGTCAGAGGATTGGGTTATTGGTATCGTTAAGAGAGAAAATAACATCCTATTTGTTAGCTGAAGCCATTAGGTGGTTTCTTTTCTGCAGATCAATTAATCCATCAAAGTTATTGTAACTGATTAAAACTTTTAAAGTGGGTTAGTTGGTCTGAATGAATTCGATTAGACTTTAAATGGTTCTTTCTTTGGGTGTTTTAGGGTGTGGTGCTGGGGGCAAAATAGGGAGTCATTCGGAATTTCTCTATGCTTTGCTTGAAGTATCATGTAATTTCTTTCTTATCAATGACTCAAAAGTTTGAAATAGTTAGTCATTGTGAATCATATGCAATTATACTGGTTTTTCACTTAAGTGAAGCTAATGCCCTGTTTATCTGCTGCAGGTGCACGTGCACGTCAAAAGGCATTTGATGAAGGAATTGCCTGAAACGGATGATGCTGTTGCACAATGGTGCAGAGATATGTTCGTGGCCAAGGTGAGTATTATAGAAATAGTCCTGATCCCCTCCTGGATGGCAGTGTTTGTGTAGGTGCTGCTATACCATGTTTTTAGTAATTGTCTACTGAACTAAGGGTGTAAGTGATGTATACTTGATATAGTTGAATACTTCTTGATGCTTACTTGTTTAATTTGTTCTACACAGCCTCTGTACTCTTGCTTCTTGTTCCTTACTTGTTTAATTTGTTCTACACAGCCTCTGTACTCTTGCTTCTTGTTCCTAAATTTTATCATCTGTTTGTTCTGGTAAGCTTTATTTTCAGTCTCCCTGATTGATCTCCTTTCTGTTTTGCACATAGGATGCACTTTTGGACAAACATAATGCAGAAGACACTTTTAGTGACGAAGAGTTGCAGGAAATTCCCCGGCCAAAGAAATCACTTCTGGTAAGTTACTAATCTCATAAACAAAGGCAATTTGTGATGCGAGTATATTCCTAACTAGGTTGGGAATTGACTGGAAATAATTATTATATTCTATTGCAAACAGGTTGTTGTCTCCTGGGCATCTCTGGTAATATTTGGGGTTCTGAAGTTTCTTCAGTGGTCTTCACTTTTATCCTCGTGGAAGGGCATTGCATTTTCGGCATTTGGCTTGGGTATTGTCACTGTTCTGATGCAGATCTTAATTCGCTTCTCCCAGTCAGAGCGTTCTACCCCTGCCAAGGTCGCCCCATCAAAGCCCAAGAACAGCAAAGAGCCGGAGCAGGCCGCACAAGACAAACAACAGTAAATCAGTGCTTGATCCTCAAGTTTTTGGTACAAGGGGAAACTCATAGACAACTATATTTTTGCGAACTTACGATACATGTAGGTGACGAGATCTACTTCGAGTAACTCAGTGGTGCGTTTCTATTTCAAACTCATGTCTAGCTATGGCTTTGATACCGGAATGACACAGTTTGTAATGCACTTCAATTCATTATTTGCTGGTTAATCAGGGTAATTTTGTATAGACTGTATTTAAAACTGGCTGTTGTAGCAGTGCTCCGATTAGCTAGTCCTCATGATATTTTTAGTTTTGTCTTTTGACCATATGTACTCCACCGGAGTGTTGGAATTCTAAGATTCAGCTTTCGTTGCGCGACTTTGCAGCCTTGTGAATGGACTTTAGTTTGTTCCGGAATTTTTAATAATGCTAAATGTAGATTTTTTCATTCTTGGAATGCTGAAGATCAGTACCTTGGAAACTCAAAATAGTTAATGATGATCGTGTACGTGGACAATAGTATATAAATTAACAGATTTTTGATACGTTCAATCGACTGGTTGGGTGTTGTAGAGTTAAAAGTCTACTAGTATTTACATGTTGAACTTCATATATTGTCTAATGAAAATCCACTGTTATGAGTTACTGATATATATTGTACAATTGAAAGTGTATCAATATTACTTCGAGTATGTTTATTTTGAGTTTTTGACAACCTAGATTTCTGGCATAAATTAGCAAAAGAGATGCGTAACTGTATCCATTTTTTACCCACTTATAATAAGTAACAAGCAGCATGAGAGCATGTTTGGGATTGATTTTACAATATTTCATACCTAAATTATCCTCACTAGAATTATATATTTTCAAAATAATCCTAAAACTGAAATAAAACAACTAATTATTATTACTAATAGCTTTTTAAATTTAACAAAAAAACAGATGGTGACGTTTCCCCCGACGTCGCTGGCGTTTGCCGGAAAACTTCTTCGGCGACACCAGTAGTGCTATTAGGTTGAAAATCGTCCGAATAATGCAAATATGGTATCTTCGTTGGAGAAGGAGATATTATGGTGTCGTACGCGCTTAACAAATTATTCTGGCCACCACTACACCGCCACCAAATGACGATGAATTGAGGTGCACCTCCATCGTTATTGAACAGACCGTCAACATCTTACTACGATTATGATGGTTTCGAAGCCAAGTTCGCAGCTATTTAAGAGGCAGTTAATGGTGACTGTGAACTTAGAGTGTCGCATTCTTCGCCACCGTACCTCCGACGCCGGAGAAAATTCTAGCGTTGAGTAGAGTATGAAATTTACGATCAGTGGTGCCCATTTAGTCAATTTTCGGTATATATTTTTGAACGACGGCGACGGCACAGACGCCAGCAACGGAACCTCTAATATTTTTTTATTATTTTATATCAATATTTATTTATTGAATTAGTTTGTTTATGGAAAGATAAATTGATTAAATATTTTAATAAGCAATTAATAAATACATTTAGAATTTTAATTAAAACTAAGATTACATATAGCAAATTTTGTACAATTTAGTCATTGTACGTAAACATCCTACTTTTAGTATTGATTTACCAAACACATGTAACAAATTATTTTCAAAGTGATTGCATCATAATCTGTATTTACCAAACATGTTTAGAATTATTTCTAAAGTTGATTATTTCAAAGTCTATTATAAAAATGATTGCTTGAGAATCTAAGGCAATCTCAAACATGCCCTAATGCAATATATTTTGTTATATATTGTATTAAAATATGTTTTTTTTTTGTCTCTTACATCATTCTTTATTAAATTAAAGTAAAAAAACTTTTACCAAAGGACTTTAATTTCTAATGAGGGATTTCGCACTTTAGTTAAAGTGCATATCTCAATTAGAGCCAATGGATTCAAGTCTAATGTATAAGTGTTTTTATCATGTAAAAATTTGCATATGGTAGCGGCCATCATATGCAAATTTTTACCATATGCAAATTTTACGAGATTATGACTCTAATTGATAATTTGCACTTTAACTAAAGTGCGGGATTCTTCATTGGAACCTATTTATATGTAACCACATATATAGTTATTATTTAATTAAAGATCTCTTATTTTATTAAAGTAAGTGATAAATTAGAAACAATAAAAGTACACATTTTAATGCAATATATTTTACCTTATTTGGAGTGTATTTTTATTACCCTTTAAGAGATCCCTTATTTTGATGGAGTATGAGATCCCTCACGTATACATATAACTGGTTTGAATGGAAAAGTTATTACACGTGCAATAACATAATAATATTACATTATTTGTAATAATTTTTTTGACTAATGGCAAGAATTAAGCGCAAGTCAAGTGGTTTCTGGATGGGGACCCACAGGATAAATTTTTAAAAAGAAAATAAATTGGCATATAACGTAAGTTAATATTCAAACGAACACATAGCCGGTACAATTAGAATTTAGAACTCTTTTTCGCCGAAGACAAAACACTTTGCATTGGCTGATCAAAGGGGTAAAGAGCTAGAGCTCAAAACTGGATCCTCTTTTTGTTAGTTTTCTTTTGCTACACAACTTTTGCTTACCGGGCCAAGACTTGTTTTGAGTTCTTGTTACTGTCCGAAGCTTTGAGGGCCTGATGATGAATGGTGATTGATTGAGTGCAGCTCTTAAAGGTTCTCTGCAACCGCCATCCGGGCTTGCTGCCCAGTCTAATAATTGGGTTGGGCCAGTGGACTGCATGTACCTCTTATCTAGTTTTGATTTTTAAATCCATTCTTTTAATTTTAATTTTGATTTACACACAGAAACAGAATTAGGGTTATGCGTACAAAAATGTGTTCACAAATTATATTGGACCGGCGTTACAAAATCCCCTCGTTCTGCTTCCACGCCCGGCTGCCACCACTAGCAACAATAAAACATCAATTGGGCTCAAGTACATGACAGCACTGGAAGCACGCTTCAATGTCCTTTTTACCAAATCAACCGGCTGTGATAATGAAAAATGATGCCTGACTAAGGGTAATATCGACATTTCAAGGTGAAATATTAACAGAACTCTATAAAGCGCCATCATTCGGCCAACGGAACAGTTAAACCCTTCCCCGTTGCCCCGAGTTTTAAGTTGAAAGGGCGGCCCACAGGCCTCTCTTAAACCTCAGTCCTCAAACCGTTTCTGCCGCCGATCATTTCTCTGTTCTTTCTGTTCAACTAACGTCGCCGCCGGTCGCCCTAGCTCCCGTCACCGTCTTTTCTCTTGGACAATCAACATGAATCAAACAACAGAGGTCTCTCTCTCTTTCTCGCACTGCTGTGGTTTTCGTTTTTTCTTTTTGGCGCTTTGCATTCTTCATCTTCACATGAAATTTATAAAATCAATGCGTTTGTTTTTATGAAGCTCAAGTTGCTGAGCAGTAAATGTTGAAATTCGTTTATTTTAAGTTAATTTAAATTGATTTTGACATTTATTTATTTATTCTTTTCAGTCGGTTGAGTTTTGAATTCAATTTTTAGTGTATTATTTTTCTTGAATATGAGTTTTGTTACAGGTTACGACTGAGTCTGTGAAGGCGGTTTGGTTCAGTTTCTTAACAGATGAAGAAGTTCGAAAGCAAAGTTTTCTTAAGCTTACTGAACCTTTATTGCTAGACCGAGTCGGTAGACCCTTGCCCGGGGGATTGTATGATCCAATATTAGGTCCTCTAGATGAAACTTCATCGTAAGTTTCCTCTTCAATTGTACAATATCCGACTCTGCTTGGTTTACTTGTACTTTTCTTTAAAATAATCTGAATGTTTGCGACAAATTGATTGTGAGTGTTGTGCTTCTACTTTTTTCTTTTTTGGGGTAAAAACTCAATTTCACTCGGCAACTAATGTTGACAGCTGGCTCTGACACTGAGATAGTGGTTAATATTTTTATGAGTGATACTTTGTAAATTTATTTGATGCAGTTTATTCTTCTTCTTTAATGCAGTTGCAAAACCTGTGGCCAACGTCAGTTTCTTTGTCCAGGTCATTTTGGTCATATCGATCTTGTCGTTCCGGTTTATAATCCCTTGCTGTTCAATCTTCTTTACACTCTTCTCAAGAGGATCTGCTTCTTTTGTCATCATTTTAAAGCAAGCAGGAGAGAGGTAATTTCACTTCAAAGGCAAATAATGGAGTACTTTTTCTTTCCCTTTATATTGTTACTAACGCCTTCTTTCTATAATCTTTTTCTCTCTCTAAATGTTGGTTTAAGGTTGACAAATGTGTGCGGAAATTAGAACTCATCATAAAGGGTGATATTATTGCCGCCAAAAGTTTAGACTTAGACTTACCTAGTGAATCCTCAAATCCAGAGGACAGTGATGTTAGCAATAAATCCTCGTGTTCTATCGTTACCCCAAGAGGAAATTATGACAATGTTAGAAATTTAAAGCCTCAAGAATGGACTTCTCTTCAGTTTGCTGAGGCAAAGCTGGCTTTACTTCAATTTTTGAAGATCGACACTACAAAGTGCGGGAACTGTAAAGCAAAGAATCCGAGAATCAGCAAGCCAACTTTTGGATGGATTCACATGGTATATCTTTTCATATCATTAATGCTTGGTATTGTTGTAAGAAATTGGGAATTGTGAGTGCTGTTTTATACTTTTATTGTATCTTTTAGCCTGAAATTTTGTGTAACTTTTGTCTGTGTCAACAAAATTAAGTGTTTTTGACTTGCTTATGAATATTACAAGAATCTTATGGTCTATGTGGTGTTAACTGATCATTTGTTATCTCTTTCCTGGTTATAGAGTTTTCTGGACATTAGTAACCAATACTTTTTCCTGTGCAAATTGATGGCTGCAGAATGGTATGCCACATGCCGATATAAGAGCAAATTTAATTAGAGGATGCAACCTAGGGGAGACATTTTCTGGTGGAGAAGAAGAGAAGGATTTAGGAGCTTCTAGTGATGTTGATACCCCTGAAACTCATTCATTTAATGGCGCGTTCCCTAGAACTCAAGATACCGCTGGAAGAAGGCATCAGAAAGGTTCGGGAGCAGTGCCTTCTGGTTTCGGAAAGCAAAAAGATCTATTTTCTGGACCTTTATTGCCATCCGATGTATGTTCCTTGTTGCCATTTGCCTCCTGTCCTGACTGTCATGATTGCCTACATTGATTTTAGGTGTGCATGAATTTGAAATCCATTTTACATTTCTTATAGGTTAAAGATATTATCGAGAAATTGTGGGAAAATGAATTTGAACTCTGCTCATTCATCAGTGATATGCAGCAGCAGGGATTTGGAAAAAAAGCAGGTCACTCTATATTTTTCTTAGGGGCCATTCTGGTACCTCCGATAAAATTCCGCCTTCCATCGAAAGGAGGTGATTCTGTAAGTACTATTTGACTTGCAAGAGAGGAGATTATATAATTCAAATCTGTATCACAATCCTGTCTTCTCTCTTTTCTCGCATACTCTTTGTTTGCTTTGATTGTGTCTCTATTTAGATCAAATCAATGCAAGTAGTCACTGGTCAATCTAGCATGGTCTTCAGTTACATGGCAACATGAGGTTATTTCACACACAGTTTTCTTGTAGACTGTCAAATCTCTTTAACATCAGATGGATATACAGGTTCCCTTAGTTATTTTTCTATATAGGTAGGACTCTTATTTATAAATTACTCAACCTTACTTAGGTTAAAGCAGCATGTCTCTGACTTAGGCAAAGTCCATGCGTGTTAATAGTGGCAGTGTCCTTGATCAAGCTGATGAATGATTATGTGAATTTGTTGAAGAAAATTTGACAGCAAGAGCAGAAAGTGAGTTGGTGTGATTTTAGGAAGAAGAGGTTGTTTTCATGCAAGTTTATCAACCGTGTACAGAATTTAGTGCCTCAACAATATTAGGAAATTTCTCTGCGCTCTAAAGCAACTGTATGGATGCCATTCCCCTTAATACAATCTTTATACCCATCATTTGTGTTTTTAATTGGTTGGTGCATCTTAATCATACATTTACAAACTCTCTTTCACTTCGAAGGCAAGGGCTTTTATGTTTTTGCCCCTATTTCCACTTCTGGTTTTCTTAAAACCCATCATGCTTGCTTTAATTTAGAACTATATAGAAGCCCTAAATCTTAAGTGATGCTTATTTAGAGCCTGTGGTGGATAAATCTTTCGAGAATTAAAAGTTGAAAAGATGAGATTATCATTACTCTTGCTTGATGGCGGCTCCTTTTTTCTATATTAGCATCATCTTTAAATTTTGTTGGGACTTCTTCGCATGTCAATATTTGTTGGTGTTGCATCTCAATTCGGGTGGTTATCACTATCCCAGATGCAATTATCTTTTATCCTTTCTTTACATTGTACTGTTGGGCTTTGTTTTCTTTCTTCAAGATACTTAAATAGCCTCATCTGCTATTGCTGTTTGATTCTTCTTGTAGGTGATGGAGCATCCTCAAACTGTTTTGCTTAGTAAGGTTCTGCAGGGCAATATATATCTGGCAAATGCTTATGTTAACCAGTTAGATAATGCGAAGATAATTGTTGCTCGATGGATGAATCTTCAGCAGTCTGTGAATGTGCTTTTTGATGGCAAAAATGCTGCAGGTGAGTGTTTTAATCATATTGATTCCAAATATCAGCCAACTGTTTGTTTGATAAGACCTTTGTAGTTGTAGATGTTAGCGGTGATGTTAGTTGAGATTTGGCTATATGGAGATGAAAATTAGTTTCAATTGAGTGATGAAAGCTGTTTTATTATTTTCTGTTTTGTGGATCGAACATGATTAGCCACAGAGTGAGTATTTTTTACTATGTTTAGATTGAGATTTGGCTATATGGAGATGAAAATTAGTTTAGATTGAGTAATGAAAGTTGTTTTATTATTAGCCACAGAGTGAGTATTTTTTTTACTATGTTTTGTAATAAATAGTGTCGTTTCCCTATTTTAAATTTTACTTTGAGATTACATCAACGTCTTTTGTCAATAGACATGATTAGAAATAAAAAGAAAAAGGAAAAGATGAGTAATCGGTCCTTTAACATGCAAAATCCTTTCTTCAACCAACCTTGCTAAACCTTAAGAAATATTATCATTCTCTTAATCATCTATGACTTTGCAATTGAAAAGTTCCATCTCCTGTATTGTAGAATATTTTGTAGACAGTAGATGCACATAGTTTCCAATCAATAATATGCTGATGGACTCAAAGATCGACGTTGCATATTAGACTAAGCAGGGATGTCTGATTGACGATACACTAGTTCATTCTAGGTTTTTTTAACTTTTCGTGACAGTATTGGACTATAGATCTGTAACTTAGAAATTGCTTGTAGGAAATTTCTTTAAGGGTAATTATCAGCCAACTACCCAACTTACGGCGAAAGTATTTGAACTTAGATATTATCATGTAACCACCTAACTTATTGAATAATGACATACAGCTGCTTTTCCATTCAAATTTGTTCGGCTTCATTACAGAATCTTAGTAGAATCACTAAAATGATTTCAGGCATATCAAAATGTATGAAATAATGTTTACAATCTTTTGCATGCTAGAAATAATGTTAAGAGAACAAAAATAGCTTTTGAGTACGAGTAAAACGTATGAGCTTCCAAGTTAAAAGATAGAAAATCTCAAATTCCAATATAATAAAGGACCAAAAAAAAAAACTGCAGTAGAATATGCGTTTGTCTGTCTTTTAGTTCAGTTCTCATTTTATTGGATCCATTGTTGGAATACAATTATTCTACATATATGCACAGACACATACATATATATGTAGGGAGAGAGTATTAAAATATATTTTAAATTTTTCTAATTTATAGTAGTTCAAATAAATTCATCGTGAATTATTAAAAAAATTTATTTCAAATAATTATTCAAATTCATCGCTGTAAAGAAATAAAATATTAAAAATTTATTTTCATACATTTTGATATGTCTACGGTCATCCTACCAAGATTCCTTAAAGGAGCCTAACAATGTGGATGGAAAAATAGCATTGTTTCATTATTCAATAAGTGAGGTAGTTACGTGATAAAAATTAAAGTTCAAGTAGTTGTGTGCTCATTTGCCATAAGTTGGGAAATTAGTTGATAATTACCCTTTCATTATGGCAGCAATTACATAAAAGAACTATTTTTGGTTTTGTTGCATTGATCAAAACCTGAACACTGTATTTGTGCAAATAGTACAATCATTTGAACATTGTGTGATAGTGTATCATCCTAGGCACAGCTGTACGATTGTATCTGAGCTATTCTGAATGATTTGGTAAATTTTTCTTGTTTATAAATCAAAGACTTGTACCTTATCAGCTGAGCAGTAGCCTCTTTGTTATTACTGGTTGTTTAAGGTCAAAGAGATATGGCTTCGGGAATATGTCAGTTGCTAGAGAAAAAGGAAGGATTGTTCCGTCAGAAGTTGATGGGAAAGAGAGTTAATTATGCTTGCCGATCTGTCATTTCACCTGATCCTTATCTTGCTGTGAATGAGATTGGAATTCCTCCCTATTTTGCATTAAGGCTAACCTATCCTGAGGTAAGAGGTGTATGTGCTTGTTGATTGCAAAATAAACTGTGATATTTCTACTTGTTTTTGCGCTATGGCAGTATATTTTGAGGAAAGTATTGAAGTATCTCTAATCACTGTTATTAGAGATGCGTACACAAATTTAACTACCTTTGCATACACATATATTTGTTAGTAACCTCTCGATCCAATGGTTAATAATTACAATTGCTCTGGGGGCTTTAGTATGTCACAATGTCCACAACAAAGAGGCTGAATTTGTAGGAAGAAAAAAAAAAAGGAAAATTCCTCATACCTCTTTGCATGTTGGTGCTATCTAATTTATGAAAAACCTCTTGAAGATAAATATTGGGATGAGATGTTAATTTGGTTGGTGCATGAGGTTCACTTAATTTTTGAGGTGAAGAGTGTTAGCTTTCTTTGAATCCATGTTTCCTTTTATGCACTGTCCTGATTGCTTGTGTTTGTGGTTCATTTTCACTTGTTACCATTTGATATAACACTACACGGTGCATAATGTCTCCCTTATGCTTCCATATATGTCTTCCGACTCTGTAGCTTGAAACATGTTTGCTCTTTACCTCAAGTTTTGTCTGGAAGGTTTAGATAGTCACGGCTTAGACATTCATTCTTTTCCTCTATGTTGCTCTATGTTATGCCACAATTACGTATGTTGCCTAGGTCGACATTGTTGTAGCCGGGGAAGTTAAGAATCTACGCTTCAGGAATCTGTTAGTTGTTGTTCTTTTGGGGGAGGATAGCAAGCTAAAGTATCCTTTTTAGCAAACCCCTTTTTAAATAACTGGTAGTTGATTTTGTTGATCTTGATTGTCAACATGTGCATGTTTTGCATGATGTTTTGGAACTTACAATCTCATTTTGTTGCACTTTGAACAAGTGAGATGACCATGAGCACCTAAACATCTGACTCTGGTAATTTTCTGTTTCTTTGTTGCTTTGTAATTTTTATGCTTGCAGAGAGTTACTCCTTGGAATGTCATAAAGTTGAGGGATTCGATCATTAATGGTCCTGAAATTCATCCTGGAGCTACGCACTATCTTGATAAGTTGTCCACTATGAGACTGCCGCCGAAAAAAAAAATGCGAATTTCTATAGCAAGAAAACTAGATACATCAAGAGGAGCTATCGTGCAGCCTGGAAAGGATTCTCATAATGAATTTGAAGGCAAGATGGTATATCGGCACCTACAAGATGGAGATGTTGTGCTTGTCAATCGGCAGGTATTTCACAATTTGAACTGACAATATCTGAATTTCATACTTGTTTGGATACGTTTAATTTATTCAAGTCTTGGGCCTCCGTAAGCAAGATAATATTAATTGCTGGGAGAGCCATCAGGTGCTAAATATGTATGCCTACTGCCTAACTGTAGGTACAAGATTGTAGTTTCAGCTCTCAAAAGTAATGAAGTGAAAGTTAAGTGCAAGTGCCTTCAACCCCCCTCCCCCCCACAACAAAAAAAAAAAAAAAAAATTGAAGATTATACAGATTATAGAATTAGTCAGGGCCTCACATCTTTTTATCTTTCTCTTAATCTTCAAATTGTTAAGTCTATTTGACAGAGATGTCTTGTTTTCAAATCCCAAAATCCTTCTTATGTTAAATTGAGTAATAGTACCATATTTGTATGTTGGATTGACACATTTATTTTTATGTTTTTGGATCAACAGGGCATTTTTATTAGTTAAATTCTGCCTTGCCTGTGAATGTGTTAGAGTTTCTATTGCTTAAGCCTTTGGGATTCAGTAAGCTTACAATGTTGGGATCCCAACGCATGTGGCTGATGATGTGGCATTTTCTCTTAGGGTCATGTGATAATTAGTTACTAAGTCTTTCATTTCTCATCCAAATGGTGAAGGTGTATTGGTGCCACATGAGTTGGAATTCAAACTTCGTATCTGAACTTTTTAAGCATTTCAGTACTCTTTGGTACTTGTGGCTAACAAATTTGATAGAGAAAGTACAAGGCTGTTTCTTAATCACTTGCATTTTTTTTTTTTTGAATTTAAGAATTTGTATTTTTGCTTTTTTTTTTTGTTTGGATGTTAGGATTTAGTATTTTCTTTTTCACTCTATCTTTTATTTTGTAAAGTATGCTATGCATGTTAATTTGGGTCAGATGTCTCTATCCGAAGAAAACCTCTCTCTTCTACTTGTTGCCGTTCTAATTTGATAACAATTTTGCTTGCAGCCTACGCTTCATAAACCAAGTATAATGGCGCATGTAGTTCGTGTGCTCAAGGGGGAGAAGACACTTCGAATGCACTATGCCAATTGCAGGTTGATTTTTTTATGCACACGAGCTGATAACTAGCTTTTCTAGTATATGACCTACTAATTTAATAATTGTTTTGATTCCAGCACTTATAATGCTGATTTTGATGGTGATGAAATGAATGTTCACTTCCCGCAAGATGAAATTTCTCGTGCTGAAGCTTACAACATTGTTAATGCAAATAATCAGTATGTCAGACCTTCCAATGGTGATCCGCTTAGATCATTAATTCAGGTTCAGTGTATTATATCATGATTACACTTCACTGCTATCTTGATTTTTCTTTCTTGATTTTTATTTGTTCCCTAATTCCTCACGATACAACCATAACGATTACCAATAATTTATCATTATTTTCTTTTAAATTCTCCAGGATCATATTGTCAGTGCAGCACTCCTGACAAAAAAAGATACTTTCTTAAACCATGATGAGTTCTATCAGCTTCTATATAGTTCTGGTGTTTCCAGTAGTGGGCTAGGTTCTTTCACTGGCAAACCTGGCCAGAGAGTGTTGATATCAAGATCAGAACGACAGGTGCTGCCCCTTCTTCCTACAATATGGAAGCCAAAGCCCCTTTGGACAGGAAAGCAGGTTAGTAGTTGATAAGCTGTTGAAATGAGTCAAAAGCTGGAAATATTGATCAGTGCTCTCTGGCTTTTATAAGTATATATTTGATGCATCTGAGCTTAGGATGTTAAACTTCTGTAACTGTTTGGTTGCTTATTTCTCAAGCAGCAGTGTTTGGTGATTTCTGTGTATGCTAGTACTTGACACACCGTGCAAGCAAAATATCTTGTTCCTCCTGGTTTCTGAAAACATTTGTAAAGTTGCTAGAGCTCAGAAAGTGTTCTGAATGTTTCCTTTTTGTTTAATGGTTTTTATTGCTGGAGCTCAGAAAGTGTTCTGAATGTTTCCATTTTTTCTGAACATTCTTATTTGGTAATATATTATTGATAGCTTTATAATCTATGTTCTCATGTACTGACTTCCTAGGTCATTACTGCTGTGCTGAATCATATTACCAGGGGGCGCCCACCATTTATTGTTGAAAGAGGTGGAAAACTCCCGCAAGACTTTTTTAAGACTGGATTTAATGCAGATAAACGGAGTGATAAAAAGAAGACTGATAAAGGAAAAATGAGCAAAACAAATAAGATTCACAAAGATAAATCAGGCAAAAAAAAAGATGTTGTTGAAGGTAAACCCGGCGAAGAAAAGGAGGCTGAAAAGAATAAATCAAAAGAAAAGGAGCTTAGTGAAGAAAAGCTTTTGATCTACAAAAATGATTTGGTGCGGGGTGTAATCGACAAGGCTCAGTTTGCTGACTATGGCTTGGTTCATACAGTTCAGGAGCTCTATGGCTCGAATACTGCGGGCACTCTGCTTTCTGCATTGAGCCGTTTATTTACTGTTTTTCTGCAGGTTAGCTGGCTTAAATAAACTTGGATGTTATGAAGATTTTGTAGCAAAGTTGGATTGCTTCGTCAAACTTCTAATTCATGTTCATGGTTCAGATGCATGGCTTTACGTGTGGAGTGGATGACCTTTTGATATTGAAAGATAAAGACAGAGAAAGGAAGAATCATCTTGACGGTTCTGAAGAGATTGGCAAAAGAGTTCATCTTGAAGCTCTTGAGCTTGAGGATGGTGCTGAGATAGGTATGTTCGCTTTTAGAACATTTGAAACATATATCGTCTGTGGCAGTTCAAATATTATCTTGTATCTGTTGTTTTTGAGGATAGTGATAAAGAAGGGAATGAATTGAAATATTTGAATCAGTTTGGTGCAAGTGCGAATATTGGAGTTATCCAGAGATGATCTTCTATTAGTTGTTAAGCCTACTTTTTAGGACATTCAACCAAAATGAAAAGAGGAAACAAACCGAGAAACAAACTGAGTTCAGCTATCTTGACTAAATTGCTGTAGGACCTTTTTGGAGAATTTAGGATTTTAATTGTTTTAGAGCCTTTTAGTATTTTCTATTTTAATTTGTGTCTTATTAAGTATGTGTTTTAATCTTTTATTTCCAGTATAATTGTGATTTCGTTTCCTTATTTGAGTAGCCTGGGGGAATAGGTTTATCCTATTATAAATAGGATGGTCTGGTCTTAGAACGATATTTAGTGTTTATATATCCCTACTAATCTGCTTCCTCTACCCTGCTGCGTCATAAATTTTCTTAAATGTTTAGTCAGTTCTTATTGTTTATTGCATGCTCTTGGTAAATGCATCTTTATTGAAGTTTTTTGTATATGATGTTGAATTTGTGAAATCTGAATATATCCAGAGATACAGATTATCATCTATGATGTCTTGAGCCAAGTTCTAGTTAACCAGGGGTTTTATATGTGTGTGTGTATATATATAGTGACGGGCATTTGAACCAAACCTCACGACATCACAAATATCTTACAAGTTGGTCTCCCTTTCTTTTAAATTTTGAAGTAGTACGTAAGTTTACCACACCCCTCCCCTGACCCTGGTGCGAGCAGTATTTGAACTCCAAATCTCTTGTGCCACCGAAAAGATCTTATTGATTGAACCAACTAGTACGTATGTTAACCAAACTTAATGGTTTGTGGCATGTACATAAGAAAAGCGATTCAGCTAGTTCAGCTTACTTGACCGGCAATATGCTGATTCAATTAATGGTGTAATTTACTTAATATGGTTTTTAAGAAAACTGTTCATGGACATGACCAATTTATAGGATATGTCAAGGACTGCTAAGCTTTTTCATATATCAGTTATTTGAAAAACAGGAAAAGATCCTTGCATTTCTTTCTTGCCAAATCATCTGAAGTAGCTAACATTATGCAATTCCACGAAACTTAAGCCATATCTATAATCTTTGCCAATGGCATGAAGCCATTTTGTGAAAAAAGTAGCTGCAAGAAGTCACGGTCATCCAACCATTTTCGCTGCCTGAATTAGTTTATAGCACAAATAGGAAACAGTGTTACACAATACAAGAACAGATGATCAAGACTTTTCAAACTTCTTCAACACATAATGTGGAGAAGGAGATAAGTATATTTGGGATGTGTCTTTGAAGAACATCATCTGTATTAGTTCTACCTGGAGTTGATGTTCTGTATTAGCTCTACCTGGAGTTGAAGCTCGTGCAAAATATTGAACTTCAGATGGAACTTATGCTTTCCCAGTTGGTCGAACTGACTTGGGAAGAAATCGTTCAGTAATTAGCCAATTAAAATAAAAGTTTTGCAAGAAGAAGTGCCAGATGGATGACGTCTTCTAATTGTTTTCTCACCTCTGTGGGTAGAAGGCCTCATTCTTGTTGCTGTTTAGCATCTGTGTCCTAATTGACAACTGCAGTATGTTTGTATTTATCTGATCTTCTGATCTTCATTAACTTCTTTTCCCTTTATTCTCTTTTTCTTGGTCATTTTGTACAACTTTTAATGGAATTGTACTCTTTTGATCTATTTGGTTTGCAGACCCAATAAAATTGAAATCAGAAATCGAGAAGGCTATACGTGGTGGTGGAGATGCTGCTGTGGCATACTTTGATATGAAGATGACAAGTCAACTTAATAAGCACACAAGCTCTTCTGTTGTCAATGAATTGTTATCTGAGGGACTAGTAAAACCTACTGGAAAGAACTGGATCTCCCTTATGACGTCGTCTGGGGCTAAAGGTAGCAAGGTGAGTTTTGCACTTTCATGATGCCTAGATTATAAAAAAAAAATTGATTTTGTGATAGAAAGGCACTTTCATGATGCTTAGAGTATCAAATGTTTTCGATTTTGTAATAGAAATTAATGATTACTGTCTGATTCTACTATCAGCTTGTACTTTGTTGTATCCTGCATTCTCTTGTTCACACCTTAGCAGCTGGTCCAATTCAGTTGAATAACTTATATACATGTTTCATACATTTTTTATGATACAAGGTTATTCGAAAATCACCACTTCCATGGAGTGGTTGTCGTTGGCCTGGTCATGTACCATGTTAACACTATTTAATGAAAAAATGTGTTGATATTACTGCCTTTGATGAAAAGTTACGGGAACATACAAACCATATAGAAGTTGCCATGCACTGCCAGTTATGCTAGGATATGAATTGAACTTCACACTTTAGGCTTCCCTATCAGTATCAATAAAAAATGATTAACAAAGCTCAAACACTGAGTTGTCTACATCCTAGGATCTAACTACACACTTTGCATTCTGGAGGAATGGTAGACTACTTGTCTTTTTGGAATTTTGTGGAGGATAGTTTTCTGATCAATTCTCTGTTA
This sequence comes from Murraya paniculata, assembly GCA_030449075.1. NCBI lineage: Eukaryota > Viridiplantae > Streptophyta > Magnoliopsida > Sapindales > Rutaceae > Murraya > Murraya paniculata. The sequence goes on along the minus strand of JAEVFN010000010.1, from coordinate 3,504,848 downwards.
TATAAGAATGCAACAGGCGATAGTTATGAAACTATTAAATGGTACAGGACTTCACTATTTTTGTCAAATGAGCCATATAGTGTATATATTCTGTGTAGAGTAATTAATTAGCTCCAATTTTACTTTGCCATGCATCATAGAGGTTAATGGAAGCTAGATGTTTCTGGTGTTACTAAAAGGAAATTTGCCTCTGTTTATTTATTTATTTTTTAGTGTGTCCTTATGATACTTGTTGTAACAATAGGATATCAAATGGTTGAACTGGATCTTAGTTTTCATGTAAACCAGTTGAAACCTGAAAAGATATACTACAAGGCCCTTCCCCAACCCCCACCCAAACCCCCCCCCCCTCCTTTCCTTCCGATTGTCTGATTTCTGAGGAATTAATAGCATTCATCATTTGCATCATGCTTTGATCAGGTTAATTTCCAGCAAATATCTTCTCATTTGGGTCAACAAGAACTTGAAGGCAAACGTGTCCCACGGATGGTTTCTGGAAAGACGTTACCCAGTTTTCATCCATGGGATTGGGCCCCGCGTGCTGGGGGCTTTATTATTGATCGATTCCTTACTGGCCTTCGCCCTCAAGAATATTACTTCCATTGCATGGCTGGCCGTGAAGGGTAAATTGATCTTCATTTTCTTGCCCTTCTTCACTTCTTTCTGTGGGTATTGGTATCTTTTGCCTGAAGTTATATGTTAAATTTATATGATGGTGCACATTCACCAATAGTACCCTAGGTCTGTATATTTCATGTCAAATGAAAGCATTTTATATGAAGATACAATTTATGGATGTGTATTAATCACATAAATTTTTATCCTTCTTCTTTTGTTAACAAGGTCTTTTAATGTTTTATAGGTTGGTCGATACAGCAGTCAAAACATCTCGCAGTGGATACCTTCAAAGATGCCTCATAAAAAATCTTGAATGCCTGAAAATCAGTTACGATTATAGTGTCCGTGATGCTGATGGTTCTATTGTTCAATTTTGCTATGGAGAAGATGGTGTGGATGTTCATCAAACAGGCTTTATCTCAAAATTTGATGCACTGGCAGCAGTAAGTCCTATTGTTTTTAGCCCCAAATATATATATGTATGTGTGTGTGTGTGTGTGTGCGCGCGAGCGCGCGCGCGTGTGGAGAGAGAGAGAGTAATAAATTTTGTAATGAGGGATCCTATGCTTTTGTGATGGGTAGGGTGAGGGTTTGTGTTTTACTCCTAGTTTTTTATATCTCTTTCATGCGCTTTTTTCCAGAATCAAGAGATGATTTACAAAAAACGCAGTGGTCAGCTTGATGCATCCAATGGTTATATCATGGAACTGCCGGATGCACTAAAGGACAATGCTGAGAAGTTCACAGATAAATTCCTCTCAAACGAAATGGCGAAACAAGACTTCTTGAAATTAGTGAAGCACAAGTTTGTATTAAGTCTTGCTCAGCCAGGAGAACCAGTTGGCCTGCTTGCTGCTCAGTCTGTGGGAGAACCTTCAACACAGATGACGTAAGATGCTTCTTTTTCCTTTTATTTTTCACTCAATGGATGCTGCTTGATACTTTAGTAAATATCTCTTCAAATAGTAAGGGAATTTGCAATTTTTTGAAATCATGATTGTCAGTGCATATGCCGTTAGGTTGATAATTAATTGTTTCTCGTGAATTTTGTAGACCTAAGATGATCAATGTTCTTCACTAGTTCACAGCGAACTCAATTTCCGTCCCCTCCCATTTATCTTCTGTTCTATTTTGTTGATCTTCATGTTTACCAGAATTTACTTCCCAGTTTCTGAATGATATTATTTGTTGGGTAATAGTTTTAATTTTTTTGAAGTTTTGTTAACGTAGTGCTAACAAACTTTATTTGTCTCGGAGCTTTTGATATAGCTATTGGCCTTATGTAGTTTTCAAATAGTGGGTTGCTCTTTTGACAAAATTTATTCAATGAAAAGAATGAACATATTTCAATTTACCTATATTCTTCGGATTTGGTCTTTGAACATAGGTAGCCATAGCATTTACTTTTGAGGTTCATTTCATTGGTAAACCATGAATCACTTGATGCACTCGAAATTGACTTTAGAATCACTTGAGTTATAATTTGATTTTTGGTTCTGGAGATTAAGCATTCAAACATGAAGGGTAGTTGAGGACTGAGCTCAATTTCGTTGACAATTTGGTGTCATTCCTGTCAACAATGTATAATTGGAGCTGGACAAGATAATCATGGCTGCTAATAAAGTCTGTGCACATGCAGTTAAAAGATAGCATTCGTGGGTGTTTTTTACTCACTGCATACTGTCTATGAAGGTCACGCTTTTGGGTGGCTCTGTATGAATTAAGTTACATTTAATTTTTCGCACTTTTTTTATTTTTTATCTTTCTAATGTTGAACTAGAAGTGAATAGGCAACAAGTATTCGTGGGCATTATCAGGAACTGAATAGAATGTATTTTACACTGAAACATGGTATAATTCTTTTAAGCATTACATAGTTCAATACTTTTAAGCATTCAGTAAAAGTTCAATACTTTTAAGCATTCAGTAAAGTCTGTTTAAATAGACTTGTTATTTTTCTTAAACTTTTTTTATCATTGCTATCAATTGTCAGATTGAACACTTTTCATCTTGCTGGGCGAGGTGAAATGAATGTCACCCTTGGAATTCCACGACTACAAGAAATCCTGACCATTGCTTCAAGGGATATTAAGACTCCAGTTATGACGTGCCCCTTGCTAGTGGGGAAAACAGAGTGAGTTGCTTACAGTTTGATTCTGACACTATTGATTCTTCTTTCTATTTTTTCCTGGAGTAGGAGTTTTTTTTTTAAATAAATTTTTATCTAAAATATTTCTTATTTACCAATCTTAGACTTGCACTTTACCATATTTTCTTTGTACAGGGATGATGCCAAGCGTCTTGCTGACAAGTTAAAGAAAATCACAGTTGCAGATATAGTAGAGAGAATTAATGTAAAAGTAAGAGCGTTTACTTCTCATGATGGCCAGGCTTGTACTGTTCATGTGCTTGCAATGGAGCTTTACAAACCTAAAAACTATCCAAGATACACAGATATCACTTTGGAAGACTGGGAGGAAATATTAGAGGTTGCGTTCATGAGGGAGTTGGAGGATGCTATACAGAATCATTTGCTTTTGCTCTCCAAGATTAGCGGCATAAAAAATGTTGCATCAGGGTCAAAACAAAAGGCTTCAAATGAGACAGATCAAGAAGGTTCAGGCAATGTTTCACAATGTAGGGGAGATGATGATGATCTGGATGATGCAGATGGTGAAGAGGCCGAGGATCTTGGTATGGATGCACACAAGCAAAAACAGCGAGCTACAGATGAGAAGGACTATGAGGATGGTTCTGAAGAGGAAATGAATGATGGGGTTTCATCGGCCGGATTCGGAAGTGAAATTGATCAGGCTGAGAGTGAGATTGATGATGATCAGGTGGAAACTGAGATTGAGGATGATCGGGCTAAAAATGGGATTGAGATTAGCCAGGATCAAGAATCTGAAAATCTAAAACCCTTTACACCAAAGTCAAGCAAGAAAAAGTCCAAGTCAAAAACCAAACGGAAGGTCAGAGCAAAATTAGTTAAGAAGGACACAGATAGAGCAATCTATGTGGCTGCAAGGGGGATGCATTTTGAGGCTCATTTCAAATTTATTGATGAACCTAATATCTTACTAGCTCAGGTAATGCTCACATTTCCTTTCTATAGTCTTCATCATTGTAATTGTCTTATCCATAAGCAAAATAAATGCTTTTTGGGAGATTCAGAATTTGTTAGTTTTATAGGCTACTGCATATCTTTAGGTAAAGCACCATTCCTGCTTTAAACACAGTTTGCATCCTCTTTTGTTGCACTTTGTGCAATTTAAGATGCAATTGTCATAGTAGATGAGACAAAAATCCGAGTTTAAGTGATTATTTACTCCAATATATATTTAGCAGGTGCCTTCATTCTTACATTTTATGCTTGGGATTCAGCTTCCCTTTGTTCAAATCAAATTAAACTCAAATTAAGATGTTGACGAAAATAGATCCTGGAAGCTTTCTCCCTCGATGGTCATTTGTTATTTAGCATTTTGAATGTTCATATATATACACTCTTCTGATCCTTATCAAAAGTTGTCGGTTTTGTGTTGTATTGTAGATTGCTCGGCATGTGGCAAAGAAGGTTTACATCCAGAGCTCTGGTAAGATTGATCAGTGTCAAGTGACTAACTGCAAAGAAAGTCAGGTGATTTACTATGGAAAAGATCCCAAGAAGAGGGAAGATATTAAGCCTGAAGAAAAAGAAAAAGTCCAGGCACTGCATACGGCAGGAATTGATTTCCATGCGTTTTGGCGATTGCAAGATTTTCTTGATGTCAGGTACGTTTATTCCAACAACATTCAAGCCATGCTAGAAACATATGGTGTGGAAGCCGCCAGAGAAACCATAATCAGGGAGATAAAGCATGTGTTTGGTTCTTATGGAATATCTGTCAATACCAGACACCTATCTCTGATTGCTGACTTTATGACCCATTCGGGTGGGTATCGTGCAATGAGCCGACTTGGGGGCATAGCAGAATCAGTATCACCTTTCAGTAAAATGACTTTTGAGACAGCATCCAAGTTTATTGTTGAAGCTGCATCTTATGGGCAGGTGGACAAGTTAGATACTCCATCTGCTCGGATATGTCTAGGGTTGCCAGTGAAGATGGGCACTGGATCTTTTGATTTGATGCAGAAATTGGAGGTTTAATGTACTCGCAAATATATAGTCAACATGAGCTTTCTAATTTATAATGTAAAAAGTTTTGGCCTACCTGGGTTTGTTAAATATTTTCTAAGGAAAATTTATAGCAACAGTTTTGAGCTTTTACATAGACACAATTTTATTACCGTCACGGTATCACCAGCTTCCTTTTGTTTCAAGCTCCACTTTTGAGCAACAAAGGTTTCTGGGGATGTCTTTTGTTTAGGCTAAACATAAATTTGCTTCGTGCAAGAGCTTGCTTCTGTTAACTACTGCAGTCCATCAAAGAATATAAAACACCGTAAGTAATGGAAACCTGTTGGCATCCGCATTAAAATTTGTAGCTACAAACGACATTTACAGTGGAAAAATTGACTATTTTGGAGTCCAGGTTCTAAAAACAATATTGGTCCAGACCTTTTAGTACTAAGTTATGGATAAAATATTCAGCGCAAATTGTTATTGCGCACTCACAATCACCAGAGAGCCAAAACAGAATCTAGGTTCAAGTCTTACTTATTCAGCTGCATCAGGGAGGGGATGATAAATGGTTGCCTGGTGGTGCCCTTGATCCAAGCTGATGCAGATTCTAGGTTCAAGAGGCAGAGGGTTCGGCTCCGTCATGAAGGGCACAACAAATGGTTGCTTTGTGGTGTCCTTGATACACTCTGATGTCTTCACCGCTTGACATTGACCAGAGTCTTGCTGTCGCATCAGAAGAGGCTGCATGGTATGGAAGCGAGAATTTCACTAAAACAGCATATAACATAAAAAAGGATGAAGTTGGATCATTAACCTCCAGATCCAACCCAATTGCTATATTTTTATTTTTTCCGCTCAAGTTCACACGTGTGAAACCAGATAATCATTTGATTGCATGAAACCTTAAGGTAATGATGCCTCAAGTCTTATACAGGTAATATTGGAAGACAGTGTAAGACTTGAGTGCTAACCCAAATGGTTTAAAATCAGAATTGTTGGCTAGGCTGTGGCTAGACCCGTGGTTACTTGGTATTAATTCTGCTGCAACCTTCTTTAAATGAGTAAGTCTGTACTCAAAAAATTTTCCATTTAGATTATATTTCAATAGCCAAGTACCTGTTATGAGATAGGCACCATCTACAGAGAAAACACAGTCCCATACCCATCGTTGATGTCCTGGAAAACAAATGAAACAAAAATCAATTCTATGATTGGGTCAGCAGGAACTCAAAGGCCTGAGTGGAAAGCCGTGACAATGAAAATACCTATCAAGGTTTTCTCTAATGTGAAACCATCAACATTCCAAATCTTGACAGTGTGGTCAGAGGATGCAGTGGCCAGATATCTAGAAGATAGAACAAAGAAACTAATTACATTACATCTTGTCATAGCAGATTACTATGGAGGATAAAAAGGTATATACACAGAATGTGGAAATAACCTGTGGGGTTCACAAAACTCCGGAGAAAGGAGACATTTCAGGATGTATCCATTATGTGCTTGTAGTTTATGAAGTGGCTCAAAGTTGGTCATAGTCTGCCGGGTACAAAAAAATGTGTGATGTCCAGGAGTCACATCTGATCAACAGGATAACATCACATGGTAAACATATGGAAAAAGCTACCTGAGTCCCACGCATCAAGCGCCAAACATAACATGTTCCATGGTTATTAGCAGCAACTACCAGGCTTCCGTCCCACATAACTGTTAAAGACCTAACAGCTGTATCTACCTCTGGCACCTAGGTTAACAGCATAAATTACTGTAAGAACATTGTCCAAATAAATAAATAATTTTCCAGAGTGAGAAAGTACCACGTAGTACAACATCACAGTTTCCTTACAAGGCTACAGCAGAAGGGATATGGAGTGGACGTATGCTGAAAATGGAAAGCTAGAAACTTTAAAGACATTTTCTGGATAAAAGTATGAGCCAAGAAACCTCTTTATTTGGACTTGTGCGAAAAGGTTCTCCTCAATGGGAGTAAATATTGCTGTAAATCGAGATACATAACGACAGTACCAAATATGAATGCATCAGGCAAGCCCCTGAGATCGATAATAGGATAAGCTGAATATTCAATCATTGTTTTCTCTATGTCATATCCTGATGATAAAAAAGAAATGTTCTCAATCTGTATTGAAGCCCCTTCAGATATTCTCTGCAAATCCTTAAGAACTAGCCTTCTAAAGATAGTGATCTACCTTTAGTAAAATAATTCCTAAATGCTAAAAAGGTTTTACTTAAGATCTTAATAATTCTAAAACTAGTAGAAGAGAGAAAAGAATACCAGTTCACAACTGCAAGAATTTGCTGTCAAATCCCATACGCGAATATTCCCATTTTGGTCTCCAGATATAAGTTCAGTCTGCAAAATGACAGAAACACAAATTATGACGAGATTAAACAACCAAGAGCAGTGTGAAAAACAGAAGAGGAAGAAATAAGTCAATGAAACTTATTTTACAACACGAAAAAAAATTTTCAAGCTTTGATTGGGATGGAAAAAATTAAAGGAAATTTGTACATCTCAATGAACAGAATTTTTCAACAAGACAGGGAATAGCATCGCTTCGAGATTAAGAACTTGTTATTCTATATATCTCTAGCTCCTCTCTCAAACCTCTCTCTGCAGTAAAGAAACCTATTAAGTAATATATTCGATGAAGAAAAGAATATCTAAAACATAAAAGAAAATTTATAAATCTCAATGGGAATCACTTAACAATGAGAGAGACCAACAATGTACTTGTTAGTCAATTTTTTCAAGCTAACCAAATCAAATTACTGTTAAATCATCAAACTACGGCAGCGAACAGCACTGCTAACTGAAATTTCTTTTAATGACAGTCCCCATCAGATATGAAGGCGCTAACCAGGACTCTGCAAGGATGTGCCAGCTAATTACACATGAACAATCTGTCAAAGAAGATATATATAGAAAAAAGCTTGTTCAACAGACATTTGATCCACACATCTCCTCAATAATACAGAACAAGGTTTCAAGGATTTAATAGAAGCTTATATTTCTAATTTCCCACAACATCACTTAGATTGTGAGAAAGCAATTCAGCACAATAACTATCCAGGTCGATTTATGAATCCAACAATTAATCCAAATTGCAAATGAGAATATTCTAAAGTCTTAAGTTTTGTTAGATTGCAGGCAAGGAAAAGGATAAAGAAAATATAAACTAAAATCAGCCAATTCTATTCCTTAGTCAAGAATCTACATTTCCCAAAAAACTTATACTACTCTACAACTTCTAAGCAGCTAATAGAAATTAACACATTCAATGGAAGATGCCCATTGCCGAAAGGCAATATAATACTTTACCTGATTTGGGTGCAATACAACAGTGTTAACGGCAGCACGACTTTCGTATTCCATTTGACAAACTGGAGCCCTGTATTTCAGTTAAAATAAGAATGTCTAAAGAATTTCCAAAACTGGAACGTAATGATTAAAGCAATAAGAGATGCATCATTGACTTCCTGGGTAAGGTTTAAAAGTTTACCTTAAATCCCAAATCTTTACTGTACCATCCTCAGAACCTGAATACATCCAGTTTCCATCACACTGAAACCCCACTGCCATAACATTGTTAGTATGCTGATCATAGCTCATCACCTGCCATTTGATTACATAAAGGTTCACATCAGACAATGAAATAACGAAGAAAATAACGGCATATTCAATTCTGAAAACAAAATTACATCAAAAGATTAAGAAGATACGCACAGGTTGCGGGCTGCTTGAGTTAACATCAAATAAGCGAATGTGTGGATTACCCGCAGCAGCCAGGTAGTGTTTATTTGGAGTTATCTCTAGCCGATTAACTTGCTGCACACATTATATTAAACATTGAATCATCCCACATCAACTCACCAACAATAAAAAAAACGTAAAATCATTTCTTACAGGAGCTGCAAAGTTTAACAGACAGCACTAACATAATCAAGGTCGACAATGTAAATAAAGCATATCTCTTGGAGAATGGACAATGTAAACTAATAAAGGTCGTCCATTTCTCAATAAGTTTGCGACCAGTATGCATAATAACTCACATATTTAAACAAAAGATTAACAAACCAAAACGACATAAAATCATGAGAAATGCGCTAAAACGATCAGAAGAAAATCATACTAAGTGTAGGACGAACCGAATCAGGGTATTGAATAGTACGATAGCAGCGACCGCTTTTTGCCTCCCAAAATTTGATTGTCTTATCATAACTAGCTGTCGCGAGTATTACTGATGGCTGTGCCATCTTATTCTACTGCTGGTCAGCAGTTTAACAACTTGATTAGCAGATAACACTTTAACAACAATAACATTAGAGAAAAAGAAAAAAATCCAGGAAGGGAATTCAAGTTACCAAATTCCGGTGATTCAATTCGCATATAAAGATGAAGATCAATTTTTTTTTTTTTGGGTCACATATAATGAACTAATAAGTGAAGTGAACCTCTAACTCCTGCGTAAAAATGAAATTTTTAAGAAAAAATAAAATGAAACAAAATAAAAGAGCATTAGTAAGATTTGATTACCAGAAATTACGTGATCGGTGGAGATTCTTGGATTAAGATTTAGGGTTTTGAAGGGTTTATGAGAATTCCAGAAAGGAAGTGGCATTTTTGTGTGTATGAACCGCACATATGATTCGTTTCCATTCTAATTTCCTAATAAAATATTAGTTAATAACATTACAATCCCTGTAATTTAACGTTTTCTGAAGTAAATCCAGTTTACTCATTTTATACCAAATAGGTCCCTTCATCGTTTTAAATGACTGAACTACCCTTATGATTTTGTACTTCGATTATTTGGTAAAACACTTGCAGCGACGACTTTTAAGTAACATTTGTTTGATAAAACGAATTACGATACCTTTTTAGTTTATCAAAATTAATTAAGGGTGATTTCTCTATTAAATTATGTTTCCAGTTAAAAATTAAGCACAAATTAAGATAGATTGGAAAGAAACTATTTTTGGTTTAAATGCTCGAGTATTGGGCCTCAACACAGTGGGTGGCCTTAGGCAGTCGCCCCCAACGTAATAAACAACAAATATTAAAACATATAAAGTGTGGAATAACATTCAAAAAACTATGAAAAAAAACTCAAACTAAAAATATACATTTCATTCCAAAAAAAAAAAAAATTTAAATTATCCAATTCAATTTAATAATTAAACAGGGACAATTAACTGCATCAACATTGTCATTAAAATTCTTAAATTCTCATCTTGGAGTTGTATATTAATGAATTCAAATAATTACCTAGAGTCATTTTTATCTGTGGTTTCTAGATTTCTTAAGAAATGATTTACATGAAAAATTTGTACCATTTGGCACTTTTAAATATGCTTGTGTTTTCAGTCTAAACTTTTTGTTCAATAATTTGCCTTGTTATATATCACATTCACACAAGTCAATTTGCCTTGCCATCCCATCCAATATTTTGATGCGCATTCATGGCATTTTCCCAAAATTGTGAACGTGCAATGCATGAACTTCACTGATTCAATTTCGTACTTAGCTTTCAAGCAACAGTCTCAAGTACAAAGGTCCACCAAATTATTGTCCCAATTGCGAATAATTATTCCATAACTTTTTGTACGCCTAATCAAAACAATGCATTCTATGTATATTACTTTCAATTTCCATATACAGTAGGTCGTTTTTAGTCTCTGCAATGTTAAGAATCTCCCAAGGCATGTCAATGACATTGCTTGAATTGTCTCTTTCATGTGTTGCATGTGTAAATCAATTTTATGAATTGTGGATTATATTTACCATATTATCGATGAGTAAGAAGCTTAGTTACCATTTTGTCGGCAACTTTAGGCCCGAGTCTTTTCAATAGTTTTTTTTTTTGTTCTTGATGTTTTTTCTTTCTCACTTCAAACTTTTTATACCTTCTTTATATTATTACTTAGTATGGCACACAGGAAAAAAGTTTATTACTTTTTTATCAATTAGATGGTCTATAAACTATAGCAGCAATCACGGCTTGATACATATATATGTGTGTGTGTGTCTATATATATAAGCAGCAAGAAGAAAGGTGAAAAAAAAAATCATGGGTACATTTTATGAGGTGTGATTACTCTCTTAGTCCTTGATATTGAGTTAATTATAAAATTAGTTCACGTATTTTTTAAATTATGCATTGAATTTAATATTAATGCTTGAATTAAACCCTGATCTAATGGTTAGAAATTTATGTTCAAAAGTATATTTAAAAATATGTCCATTGAATCTATTCCTTTTTTTAACTTTTCTATAGAGATTATCTGAATAATTTGTCCAAATCCTAATGACTAGAGAGGAAATTACCCGTTTGTGCATTATTTAATTTGCATACCTGAATTGACTAGGTTTTTGTTGTCAAATTCTTCTTTTTGATCCCCTCTTTAGCTTTCCTAACTAACGACAATAAGTCATTATTAGTAATTAGCTATCGATCATTCAATATTTAGTGGTGATGTTGATTGCTGCCAATCATTTTTCTCTCTTAAGTGGCAAGCCCAAAAGGATAATTCATCACTTCAACTTGAGAGACAGGAGTGAATGGTGAATCTTTTTATGGATATATGGATATGTTAGCCACTTCCAATTTTGTTTGGCGTCCTACGAGAGAAAAAGGGTAAACGTATGATTAGTGTCTATATTTTTAAGAAATTACTCGAGAGATTTTTACTATTAAATATATTATACAGTAATAAAGCTAGTAATATTTTTTTGGGGTGTGCTGGATTTTTTTTTAATTAAATGCTTTTCCATTGTACGAGAGAATTTATTAATAAGAAATTGAAATACACCTAATAAAGGATGCAATAAGCCTTACTTCTCAAAATCTTTATTCTATGCAAATGAAATTATTAAAATCTGTAATTACTCTTTGATTTCAATTTTAAAAGCTTAACTCTGACAAGGAAGCATGAAAAGTAAGAGTTTTGAAGTTGAAAGAGGGGATGAACTCTGAAGAGAATTTAGTGATAATTGAAGAGGAGGCATAACTAATTATTATGAAATTCTTATATAGGTTCCAATAAGGAAATTTTTGAAATTAATTAAAAAAAATTTTGAGAATGCCCTTCTTTTCTTTTGCTTTACAGTAAAACTCTTGCAGCGATATTTTTGGGATTTTAATTAATTTATCTATAAAAAAAAGTTAAATAACAAATTAATCCTAACAGCAAACAAAAAATAAATGTAATTTTTTATTGTTTTACTTTTAGGGTTAATTTGGTAAATTAACTTGTATTAAAATAGTTAAATAAAATTTATGTTAAATAAACTTTAATGATCAAAGAAACCTAAGTAAGAAAAGAAAAATAAAAAGGATTTAATTGATTAATTGTATAATTTTTTTTTGTTGATTCGTATTTATTAAAAATAATATGAACTTGTGGTAAATATTTTACGAAATGGTGTGGATTTACACAAATATTAGGGAAGAAATATCCCCACACTTACAAAACAATCACAAGTTTCAAATGATAAATTACTAAATTAGATAGAGGGAAAAAATTGAAATTTAAGGAACAACGATGATCTGAGTTATATACTTAACTTTTCTTAAAATCTTGTGCTACATGTGTACATATGACACTATACCGTAAAGATTTAATTTTTTTTTCCCAAAAAAAAAGGACTTAGCTCTTCTAACTTTCAATTCTAATCTAATAACAATCGATCACATTCATGTATCAAGTGTAAAAAGAAAAAAAACTCAAATTATAAGATAATCATAAACTTTAAGTAAATTTAACATCTTAAAAGAACAAATTCCCATTCATTTGACTTTAGTTTACAAGAATCTTTTCTTTAATGTTTATATATTCCCAATAAAATTTTTAAGAAGGTTATAAGTCATTTTAAAGGCTGCATTGTATAATCATCTTATTAGCACCGATTATTGAAAAAACTAACAACTAGTATTTTAATCAAGTCTTTTGAGTACTTCACCTTTATATATATATATATATATGGATGGAAAAAAGGAAAAAGGAAAAATTAATGGTGATTTTGGGGATTTGCAATGGCAGAGGCAGAGATGTTTGAAAATCTAAGAGCAAGACATACACATGGAAACTCGAAGTGGTCTTTATTCTCACAATACAAACACTCACTCGTGCTGTCTTGGAAACATAACAGTATAAAAGCAGCGGCATGGGATTTCTGGTCAACACACACTGAACCAAGGACTTTCTGCTCATGCATTCATTTTCGATTTTGCTAATTATCAGTATTTTATTTTTGCTATATTATTTTTTTAATCCTCTTATCTCATGATCATATTATTAAACTAGGGTTTTTAATACATGCAATCTCTGTACAGCCGTATAAGAAAAAATTACATATCCACATGCAAATATTATAGTGCTTCCCCCCCACTTCATGTTCTCCATGTACTGAAAATATGCTAACATGTTTGGAATTTGCTTAGAGAAAATGCCAATTTAATTATACTTTGCTAAGCACGAGAAAAATTTTTTAAGCTTAAAACCCAGGGCCTTTTAGCTTATTGAGGAGATTTTGAGAAAGAGAGAGACAGAAATTGTTTAATTTGGTCGTGATAATGCATAACATTTTTAGCGATCTTAATTTTCTCTATCTACCCCACAATTAAGAAAATAAGAAAGTTGAGAGGACCACTAATTTATCTCATTTAACAGTAATTCCTTTAATGTTAAGAGGTGTTGAATTGTTTCTTTCCTGATCCAAACATAATTTTTTAAGGTGTTTAAATACAATTTAGAGTTTTGGGACCAACAATTGGATGAGTATTGCCCCATGTAAAGAAACTTTTATTGTCCCAAAATTTTGTTATTATAATTGACTTTTAAGGGTGTATTTAGTAGCTGTTTTTGGAAACATTATTCAATTTTTCTTATTATCTTTTTCGTCTTTATTATTCCTTTCATGCCCTTATATAAATCATCAAGTTTAACCGAAAAAATAAGCACTTAATTAACCAGTGCTTCCTTTTCCTCTTTTTTTTTTTTCACCTCTCATCTCATACATTTAAAACAACTAGAAAGTTTGTAGAAGAAAATTTAGAGCGCTTCCGCACATTCTCACTCTCATTAGAGACTTCCCATATATATATATATACTAATCATTTAATAGTAAGGGGCTAAGGGCCAATTTGATAATGCTGTATTTTTTAAAATAAATGTTGTTAACTATGCTGTAAAAACAATTAGTTGTAAAGAGAATCAGTTAAACGTTTGGTAAATTTATTTTAAAAAATACAGTGAGTTTTAAAAGCAGTTATAAGTATTTGGTAAATCTTACTGTTAAATTGTTTTAAAAATATAAATGGCTGAATTGGACATAATGTTGAATAAAATTAATTTATACACTTATAAGCATGTATATGAAATATTTTTTATCGTGCATATATAATAATTAATAACTAAAATAAATATTTTATGTTATTAATTTTTTATTTTTATCTCAAAATAATAGTAATAATAATAATCTTTTTAAAGTTAATGTTTTTATTCCTAAGTCATAATGATAATTTTGGATTTTATAATATATATGAAGATATATATGAAATTGCTTTGAGCAAAAAATTAACTCTCAAAATTAGTATTTTAAAAACTATTCTTTCTTTATTTTTCAAAATCTGCTGTAGGATAGAGTGAGTTTGCCAAAAGTGATTTCTAAAATATTTATCAATCACCAAAATTAACTTTTAACTTTTCAAAATCATTTTTGAAACTCCCAAAAGCAACCTCAAATGAGCCCTAAATACAAATATGATAAGAAACTAATTTATAAAAGAAATACACATTGAGGACACCCAAAAACATAATCTTTTAATAAGAAAATTATAATTTAATTAGACAAATTAAGTAAATGACATTGATGTTCAGCTAAGCTTATGTTGATCAGCATTGAATGATGGGGAATTGAGTGTCAACACTTATATTCTAAATATTGAAATTCTTACTGTTGGTTCAGTGCTCACCACAAACTTAACTGAATTCTAAATCCTTATTCTATGATGTTACATATCGAATACAAATCAATTAAGGCCATATATATAACAACCAAGAAACCCTTTTTCCTTTTTTGCTTTTGAGGAAAAGTAAAAAGTGAAATTTGCTGTCCAGCTTTAATTTATGCTCAAAACAATCTATGGTAGCTAGCTAGATGTATGGTGAATCCCTTCTTTATGATGGCCACAAATTTGAGGGGGAAAACATGAGTGATGCAGCAAAATGTCCCCTCATCAATACATGCCTTTTGCCCACATTGCCATCAGCCCATCTCTTACCCTAAAAACCAAGTGACAAACATGGTCCCCGCAACATAATAAAAACATTTAATCTCTCTCTCTCTCGCGTCCAAATAAGGGTCTTAATGGCCAATCTGTGGAGCCGATCTGCTTTGCAGCTAGATTTTTTTTTTGGGGTGGGGGGAGAACATTTGCAGATAGATTTTGGCCAGTATATTTATGTCTTGTTGTACTTGTTTCTGTGAATTCATTCTATACCATTTGCTTCTCTCACCTCCATTGTTAATTTCTTTTCAAGTTATTTTATTCTATAGATTCTTAATAAGTAAGTGCCATCGACGGGTAAACGTATAATTGTCTCTCTTAATTTTGCAAACGCCTTAATTTTACAAAATACGAACTTGAATAGAGATCTTAAATCAAGTCCTAGTTTTTTGTGGTGCAAATGTATACATGTATCGGAGACTCTATTATGTACGTATCAAGTTATGTTACATGCGAGTCAGATCAAGGCGTCATAGCAAATTTTTCGTTGCACATTCTCAGTTATGTTACATATATCAAGTGTTCGATTACATCCCTTATTTTTTTCATTAAATATCGTATATTTTAACATAGTTGAAAAATGTAACTCATAACTTAATATACATAATGACAAACTGGAAAAATATAGCAAAAAGCTTGGTGCAATGCACTGATGGAGCCGAATTAGCAAAAGCACCGTATTTTTCTCGAATTTGTCAAACAGTATAATCACCTACAAATAGAATTTTCTTTTATCAGCCATATTTAATAATTAGAGTCGTCAAAATAGATGTTCCTTTCCTATCTTCGTCCAAGGGTCTCTGATACAAATTTTAGGAGATGGATCAAAAAAGCATATCAGTAAATAAATATTCAAGTTCTAGACAATAAGGGCTCGTAGACATACTTTAAATTTGTCCCATTAGCTAGTTAGATTTACTTTAAAAGCAAATTAGTAGTGCAGTGACACTGCTCATGGCCACTGTACGATGTGCAAGCAGCTAAGATATGCTTCTGTTGAAAGTGAGATATCGATCTAAAGGGAACCTATATCACTATGAAAAAAAAAAAAAAAAGTAAAGGGAGGAAAAAAAAAGGTACATTTTTGAGAAGGCAAAATGACATTTTCCCTATTGCCAATTAACTTTTATCTATCATTTACTAATTTTGATTTAAATTATGAAGAAGACAAAGTAAAAAATGCATCACACTAAATGCATCTCAACTTTCACCTAAGCACTGAGGATATTATTGGCTTGCAGTACCGACTGCTATTTCTCTTTCAAGGATGTAATTAAGAGTGAAACAAATTATAGCTGTTTTGCATTTTCCTTTCTCGTTCACTATTTAGTCTATTTTATAGCTGTTTTACTCCTGGGTAAATTTCTCTTTAGCGCTTCAATTTAGGTATTGTTTCTCAGTTGATCATCGTGTTCTAAAAAATGACATGAAATTATAAAGACTATAATGTTTAGTTTTTACCATCTCGACTTAAAGTATCATTTAACGATGACATCAATTGATATTTTGAATCATTATATATACACCTAACAAAAGTGATTAACTCGTTACCTTTCTAAGGCCAAACATGAGATTTGAGACCTATAGAGTATAGCCAACATAAAAAAGAATTGATTAAATTAATTACCTTTATGTTGCTGCATAAAATTATACGTCTCTCACTGCATTTGCTTTCATTTCAAAAGCTTGGTACTAAATAGTTAAAATAATGAATTATTTTCAAACATCAGACCTTATTTTTTTAATACTTGACATAGAAATTTATGCTATAATGTAAAATTTAGCATTAGTATCAAGGAGAATTGTGTGTGTGTGTTTTTTTTTCCCCTTAAAAATGATCGGAAAGTTGAACCCTCGTAACGTATTATCTATTATTGTGTTGTTAAATTCAATGCGTACGTGACTATGTACAGATGCAAAATTCATGCAAGAATTCGATGGAAGCTTGTCAAAGCCGACATGTGTGAGCACTCCAATAGATTTGTTGGGCTACGCTGAAACTATACTTGTTTTCTGTATGTACAAGTAATTGATTTAAAACTGCATCATATTTTTTTGGAATAGGGAGCAGATTAACGTATGCTTCCACATTAATTAATTAATAATGTAATTGACACACATTCATGGGGATGGGAGCCAAACTCAAATTATAGAAGATGATATATCTTTTGATAATTATCAATTCAGAGCTGAATATGAATAGCCTTTATTGCCTTAAACGGCATTTTAAGGGAAATTGT
Source organism: Murraya paniculata (assembly GCA_030449075.1). NCBI lineage: Eukaryota > Viridiplantae > Streptophyta > Magnoliopsida > Sapindales > Rutaceae > Murraya > Murraya paniculata. Next base: position 3,487,560 of record JAEVFN010000010.1, on the reverse strand, counting down.
TAGTTTTTTTCACAGAAGATTATTATAGAAATTTCATGAACGCCACCAAAAATTGCTCCCCATTCAAACCATTACATTTTCCTCTTTTTTTTTTTTTAACTTTTTTTTAATTTTTTAATTGTCACAACTATAGTTGATGACATATGTTATGGGTATGTCATTTGCGACATCTAAATTATTAATAATTGAATTTCACAAAAAAAAAAATGTGGATGGATTGTTGCATAACATAATTCTCCATGGACGAGGGAAGACTAGAGACCCAATTTGATAATGCTGTAATTTTTAAAATAATTGTTATTAACTGTACTATAGAAATAATCAACGGTAAAAGGATCAGTTAATATTTGATAAACTTTATTTTTAAAAGTATTGTGGGTTTCAAAAGTAGTCATATGTGTTTGATAAATCTTACTGAAACTACTGTAAGAATGTAAATAACTGAATTTGACATAATGTTAAATAAAATTTATTTACACATTTATAAACATGTATATAAAATATTTTTTTATTGTTTATATATAATAATTGATAAATAAAATAAATATTTTAATATTATTATTTATTTTTATTTTTTTATCTCAATATAATTGGCAGCAATAATAATCTCTTTAAATTTAATGATTTTATTTCCTAATTAATAAGATAATTTAGATTTATATATATATATATATATATATATATATATATATATATATATATATATATATATATATATATATATATATAAAGATATAAACAAAATTATATTAAGTATAAAATTGATTTTCAAAATTAGATTTTGTAAAACTACTTATTCCTTACTTTCAAAATCTATCGTAAGATGCAATGATTTTGCCAAAAGTGCATGGCGGGCTATAAAATATTGGAGGCCTTAGACAAATTTTTTATGAGGTCTTCTTATTTTCACCAGCCTCAACACTTAAAGAAATATAAAAGAACTCAAAATTCAATCAATTTTTAATTATATTTTAAATATAAAAAATCAACAAGATGGTAAGAAGTTAAAAAAGAAAGTAGTCAATAGATATCTTTTTTACTTCATTTGGAACGATTATTTCAAGAAACTATTTTTTTGTTTTTGAATTTCAAAAGTGAACCAATAAATGTAATAATTTTCTTTATAGAGAAGAGTGCAAGAAATTTTATAACATTAACAAAAAATTAAGTTTTTTAAATAGATAAACAATTCAACATTTTTCTTAACAATTCAACATTTTTCTTAAAAAACTAATAATGAATTAATAGGTAGACAATATTATTAATTATAGCTCTTTAACCTTGAGATTATCAAATATAGAATTTGTATAAAACTTTTTAATTGTAAGATAATTATTAATTACAGAAAGCATAAAAAATAGGCAAGTAACTTAAAAAAACTATTAATTTCAGTATATCAAAGAACTAAAAAAAGTCATCTTAATATGCCACAGTGGAGTTTTCCTAACATATGGAGCCTTAGACAACTGCCTAGTTTACCTATACTTAAAGTCACTCCTGCAAAAGCAATTTCTAAAAAATATCAAATACCAAAATTAGTTTTTACCTGTTCAAAATTACTTTCAACCTCCTAAAAGCAATCTCAAATAATCTATTGAGAGAAAAGTGATTCTCTAACTAATTTTACAAGATCTTTAAAGAAAATTTTTCCAATTGAAATTATTTTTTCATTTCTCTATCTCAGCTGTATAAACTCATTTTTCTACATTGTTATTATTATTAATACGTGATTTCTTTGTAGTTCTAGTTTTAGATTTTGAGAATTACAAATAGTAGTTGAATGTTCATCATATGAATTAGTTGATATGGCCTGTTCAAGTGGTGGAGGATAATGTGGAAGAGTTGAAGAGTATTCCTCATAGAGATTGAATTTACTATGTCCACATTTGGTACATAAAGAGATATATGTTAATGCATTTTCTCTTTACACATCAATAAGATCTTATGAGTTTGTAATAGATTATTTATATAACTCCGCACCACCCCAACACCACCCCCCCCCCCCCCACCCAACAAGAAAATTGGGCGAGAACAAGCTATAAGGAGCCAAACTCAGTAGAAGAAAACCCTTTATTAAGCATTTTTCTTTTAAACCCCTAAGCACTTGTTGAATTTGTGTAAAGGTAGTAGCAGCTGGGGGAGAAAAAAGTCATTAGAAAAAGATGTGAGTGCATTTTAGTCAATGTGCTAACGCTAATTAATGCATCAAATACGTATATAAAAAACCCATAAATAAAAACGACCATTAACGGTATTTTCCTAAGATTCTATACAAAACCCTCTTTATACAAATTTCTTTTCTTAAAAAAAAAAAATCAGATTCTTCTACTGTAATATATAATATATAATAAGCAATATAAATAATTAATTAATTTCTTCACTAGGTAAATTTATTGTTTATCTTCCTTTTTTCTTCCTCTCCCTTGTTGCCTTTACTTCTTTTTAATCAACTCTCTCCACCATTCACACACTCTTCAGTCATCTTGTACTCTCTCTCTTTCTCTCTCTATAAAAGCAAAGCAGTACTATTCTTCTCTCTCACAAATCTTCATCATATCATATCATATCACCATGGCTGACCCTTACTCAAATTTTTTCTCTGGTTTGCTCAAGTTCAATAATTCTCTCAACCAAAATTACCAACACTACCCCTCTTCACAACAACAACAACACTTTGCTCAAACAAACACCTTCACCTTCAACCAAAACCAAAGTCACCACCCTTATTATTTTCAATACCAAAGCTCACCTCCTTCTCCGCCTCTAAGAGAAGCCCTACCCCTTTTAAGTTTGAGCCCCAGAAGGCATGAAGAAGAAGCTGAGGAAGAAGAAGAAGAAGAGGAAGAGCATCATCAACATTCTTGCAACATTGCTGAAGCTGCTGCAGCCATGGATGTGGACAAGAACAAAGGCAAATTAGTGGAGGAAAGTAATTTGTTTTTCAGTAGTACAAGTTCTACTACTGCTGCTGCTCTTCATCATGAAGATGATGATGAAACAACGGCTGTTACAGTTGCACTTCACATAGGGCTTCCAAGCCCTAGTGCCGCTGAAATGGCTTCTTTGTTATCTTCTTCATCGGAAATCAGTAGTCATCATCATAATGGAGATCATGGTGGTGATGGTTCTTCTGCAGGGTACCACTTCAACAGACTCAACAAGGGTCAGTATTGGATCCCTACTCCTTCTCAGATTCTTATTGGCCCTACTCAATTTTCTTGCCCTGTTTGTTGCAAGACCTTCAACAGATACAACAACATGCAGGTAACATTTTTTTTTTCTGCATGGTTTTGTACACAATGATATCTTTTCTGATCCAAACTGAGACCAAGACTAGTACCTTCTCTTTATTTGATTGAACAACACACGGGCAATATTGTTCCTTATTATGTTTTTGTTGGTACTTTAAAGTCTGTGCATCCACTGATTTTGCAGGTGTGTGTGTTGAGTACAACTGAAATTTTTTTACAGATTTTTTTAGGAGATCTTAAGGAAGAGGAACAAGTTTTATCTGTGTATTCAGATTTGTGAAGCACCTAAAGTCTGTAACAAAACAGTTAATTTAAAGACATCAAAACCCTATAATCAGCTCGATATAAGAAATTAACCTAGAAACTATTTTTTTTTTCATAAATTATTTAAGTGCCTTAAAAACGACACCCTTTTTGTAATATCACTTCCTCGCTGAAGTAATTACTACATAGGTAGTTCATGTTATCAGATGTAATCAACTAATAGCTTTTGGGAAAAATTAAGGCCGTTTTCACTAATAAATCCCCTTGAGCTCACAAAGAAATGGATACTTTAAGTGCCATAACTTAGGCCTTAATATGTTTGCTCGTAATAAGATATCATTTTTGCTGTTTCTGGATCCTCTTTTTTTCCGTAATTCCCAGTGAATCTTTGAATGAATGAATTGTGTTTTTGTAGATGCATATGTGGGGGCATGGATCTCAGTATAGAAAAGGCCCTGAATCTCTAAGAGGGACTCAACCGACCGGCATGCTTAGGCTTCCTTGTTATTGCTGTGCCCCAGGTTGCAGAAACAACATTGATCATCCAAGGGCAAAGCCTCTCAAAGATTTTAGAACCCTGCAAACACATTACAAGAGGAAGCACGGGATTAAGCCTTTCATGTGCAGGAAATGCGGCAAGGCTTTTGCGGTGAGGGGAGATTGGAGGACTCATGAGAAGAATTGTGGGAAGCTTTGGTACTGCATTTGTGGTTCTGATTTCAAGCACAAGAGATCTCTTAAAGACCATATCAAGGCTTTTGGCAATGGTCATGCAGCTTATGGCATCGATGGTTTCGAAGAAGAAGATGAGCCTGCATCTGAAGTAGAACAAGATAATGAGTCCATGCAGTGACATAGATCAAATATGGGGTATAAATATAATTAATTAAAGTTAGTTTAATTAGAATATTCAGTAATTTGTGAGCTTGATCTTGATCTGTTGGGATTGACATAGCCCTCGGCGCTCCAAGTAAGAATATATAAGCATCAATTAACTTGGAGGGACACCTTTGTTCCTTTTTTTTTTTTTAAATTGAATCTTTTCAGTTCTTAGCTTTCCTAAGAATTCTATAGTACTAGAGACAGATATGCCAGGCTAATTAATTAAGTTCTTGTAAATTGCTCACTTTCTTCTCAACTAATTTGGATGGCTTCTTTTCTTGTTCTTATTGAGCTTTTCCAGTTTGATCATCTATTCTAGTGACCGCTTATTTATTGAAAAAGATGCAAAAATGGGAAGTGAGACCTAGATGAACTTCTATGTATTTATGCCAATTAGGCTCGAGATTCTAAAGACGTTTGATAATTGGTTTTTGAGGAAAGAGGGTGTATGTTAGTGATACTAACACAGCATTTCCTAATAGAAAGGATTTTAATCAGGCTTCTATCAAAGATAACTGTATTAAATAGTGTCAATGAAACTATTTGACCTAAAAAGTTATGGTTATTTAGAAGGATGAGGATCCTCTCGTGATTATGTTTGAATTTCAAAGGATCTTTTAATACGTATGTATTTTTACGTATGATTTATTTAATTATTATATTTTTATTTATTAATTATCAATCATGTAAGTATGTTTGTGTAGATAACAGATCATATTAGAAGTGAATTCTGATCCTATTTAAAAATAATATTAAAAATAAATTTTAATGTAGAGAGATCAGTCGAGTGGAAGTTCAAATATGAAATTTTAATTCTAATAATATATTACTAAACTATTTAACCTAAAAATTTAAACTAATATGGACGGTTGAATACTTTTATTAAAGATAAGTCTTAGAACAATGGGAAATCAATGCTCTTAATAACCGAGGAATTACAATAGAAAAAATTAATCAAAGGAGTAAGTATAAGAAATTTTTCTAGGAAGATTTTTGACTTATAAGCTGATCATTATTTCCACAGACCATAAACCTACTTTTGTGCATCTTTGCTCAACTTGTCATTGAATCTTGCCAACACGAGTGGCTGATAAAGAATATATAATTAGATCCAGGTAGAACATGACATGGAAACCAGAATGTGCCCTTTGAAATTAATAATTAATAAGATCAACTGATCTTTAAACTTTTACGGATAATATATAAGTGGGGTTTTGATCAGCCTTTTACTTTAATAATTCATTTCTTTTAATATATCCTCATATGAGAGTCTTCACCAAATGCACATATGGCTGTTGAAGCATGAACATAAAGCGAAGTAGCAAACTCTCACTGGATAACAAGACAGGTGATCAGTATATTTTGTTCCAAATGTAGTTGAGAGAGGCTTTTCATCCTGCAAATATATCAGCTTTTTATGATGCCCTTTTGCTTTGGTTAGTGGAGAGAGATGTGTTTGTTGATGGATGGAACATATACCATTTAAGATTCACTATTACTTGGAAAATTCAAAGCAAATGATTAGCTTTAAGAGAAAGAAAGAGAAAGAAAAAGACTAGGGTAAATATTAATACCGTTACTAGCTAGCTATAAAAACAAGAAGTTTAATGGTAAATCCGCATATGGGATTGAACCGTAATGTATATATTTATTGTGGGATTTAGATTTAGTGTTGATCTATTTTTTGTGTTAATCTTTTTACACAGTTATAATTAATTGTTATTAGATAAGAGTAATTAAATCTTTAACTATATATAATTACAAATGCACACGAAGTATAAAATCTTCAAAAAAAAATATTATTTAAGTCGTAACTGTGATCCAAATTTCTGATTCACAGCATTAGGCATTGAGAGAAAATTAGCGAGCAAGTATGGGCAAAGTGCAGGCTAAAGACCGCAACAGGGTGGAGCCCAAACACTCCTGGTTGGGCAAAAATGCAACAAGAATTGCTGCAGATACTGATGCCTCCCACAGTGCATACACATCGTCTTCTGATGGATCAACTGTAGAATGAAAGGACATTTCAATGAGTCTTTGACCAAGCTCTCTCTCTCTTTCCCTCTCATTAACGCAGCTTTGAAATACATGGCCTGCAATTGCTGTTAAATAGTGATGAATTATGTATGTATGCAAGTTGTTGTGTTCAAGAAACAATAATTACAATCAGGAATACTATGAGAAAAATTCAAACAGACAAAATTCAATGAAATTCTTTTTTCAATTTATTTGCTCCTCTCTTATTTTTCCCAATATTAGCCCCATAAGACTGTCAGTTGAAAGCACGTGGGGTTACTAATAATACCCTTGTATACTGTTCTGCAATATTACATGCAATCTAGATCAAACCAACAGTTACAGCTTACAACTAAGAAATATTGATCAGAACTTCACTGCACACAGCATTTATTGACAATCAATATCTTACCCCATTGTAGGGGAGATCAACCCTACAAGAATTGACCCTTTTGGGGCCACCTCTTTTTCTCCCATTAACAATAAATATTACTCTCTCTCCAAAGTTCAATCACCCTTTTGTTTTTTTCCTCTATATCCCATTGATTGTACTTGTACTCTACATAAAGTATAGTCACTTTCTTGGCAAACAATCTGATTTATAATTAGGGTATAAATTAATGTGTGTATGATCTTAAATGCCTCAGCTGCTTTCGGAATTGTATATCTGTCTCTACGTATGTATAATTTCATGCACGCAGATACAACTCATTTCTACGTATTAATAATACTGAATGATTACAATACGTAGTTATCATCAGTTACAATCTTTTACATTTTCTGTTGTCAACCTTAAGTTCATAGTTGTACTCAATTTTTTTTTTTTATCTCCTAAGCTATGATATAATAATTGTCTTAGATGAAAATTTAAGTTAAACAGAGAGTGGAGGATTGTATCCTGATAATTGATGTACTTGCAGGCATTGCCCTAAGTATAGGTACAAACAGATCCTATTACGGCAAAATCTTTGGCATTTTAGCTGAATAGGAGAGAGTTGTAATAGGAGATCATAAACATATGCAGGTTAACAGAACCATTATTCTTGTCCTGCCTAACAGCTGAACATACATAGGCTTTAATCCTTGTTTAAAATCCCAATATCCTTTAATCTTTGTTTTCAAACTTAATTTTGTCATGATCTACATTATTTTTCTAATTAATTGTATAATTTCAATATGCTTTTTCCAATGACCTTGTCAAGGAGACCAATCATCCTACATAAGAGAATATGTATACGATTTGATTTTTCCCCTTGTATTCATATTCCAAAACAAAGGAGGGACAGCTTTGTCTCCCTTTCTCTCTCGAATCTCTAAATTCGCATAAAAAATATACATTTTTATCTATATATTTCTCTATGCCCTTAATTTTATAAATAAAATATTCTCTTTTCTCTCCGGATTGAGTTGCAATGTAGCTACATGTAGTTATAAGAAAAATACAATGTAACTAACTTAAACCAATCTTTAGAATTATATATAGACCCAAAATATTATGTACAAGCTTTCAACTCAGTCATGATGGATCCACATATTAAAGTTGATAGATGTGAAATATGAACATGATTTATATAAAAGCTAGGGCTCCTAAGGATCATAATTTTTTTATTATTATTATAAAAAGAAAGAAACACTTGATTTTCAGTGAAATGATGATCAAGCACTGCCTCACGTACCCACAAAAATGTGATCATCAAAGTTGATGGACCTAACTATAAAAACGCCAATTTTAGGTAGCTTTGATCCTCAAAGTATATGAGACAACTTTGTTTGAGAGGTCCCAATGAATAAAAGGAAAAGTGAAAAAGGCAAAAAAATAATCTTGACCCATAATTACGTACCCTTTGAAAAGAAAAAAAATTTGCATAAATTAATGTAAAAATTTTATAAATCAAAAGCAAACAAAAATCCTTCTTTTGGACTATAATTAGAGAGGTCTCTTTTTCCCATGATCATTATCCGTGCCGTATGCTTTATTTGATCAAAATTTTTGTTGTGCTAAAGTTGCCTTGCTTTGGTGCATGGAGATTCTCCAAGTTGTATGCAAATAATGAGGTATATCTTTGTATAGAGAATATTATAATACCAGAAAGATTAAGCAAAAACTTCAAAGAGAAGAAATGGAGCATACTCAAAACAAAGATGCATGGCATATATATCTAGGCTTTTCTCTCTGCTTAAAGTCAGGAACAAAAGTTGTTATTGACGTTTATTCGAGGATGGCAATCAAATCAAATAGGTATATATAATTTCAATTTTTTAAAGGGCCATTAGACAATCATGTCTCTACTTGTTGATGAAGATCCTATAAATTTGAAAAGGAAAGAAAAGAAAGAACTAAAGCAAAAGAAACCCATATCGAAGAGCATTGATATTAAGTATAATCAATCCCCCACGAGAAAAGCTCAATAAGTACATCAAAGGATTGTTGAGATCGGAGATTCCTTGCAATTTCAACTTGGCAGCAGAATATATAACAATAATACCTCTCTTTTTATTTGAAGAAAAATCATAATGACTTTGCCTTGGATATTTTTGGAGTCTAATTATCTCCCTCACGCTTTATTGCTCTCTATAATAAAGGATAATGATATTATTTTGACTCAATATTAATGTTTGTCCCCATAAACCATATTTTTTTTTCGTTTTTTCATTAATGAACCTCGGCCAGCTCGATGGTATTAAACCTAATTACTTAATTAACGTATCGATGGTATTAAACCTAATTGCTTCTAGCTAGGTGCAAATGTCAATTAATGGGAAAGTTGTTGTTTCGAACCAAGCGTGAGTGCATGGCCACTCCTAAGAAACTGTGTATTTTGATGTACATATTCAATTATATCATCTGCTTTTCGTGCAAGGAATCAGAAGAAAAAATTAGATGTTTATGATGTATTCACAAGAGAAGGTTTCTGACACCACCAATAATATTATGAGTAATGCTAGGTATCCCACATTATAAGTCCCAAATTGAGTCCCAACTGATGTGACATTTATCTATTGGATAAATGTTTAAATAATTTTACTAACTATCAAATTTATTATCTAATAAATGAGTGACACATAGCATTGGGACTCAAGTTGGGACTCAAATATTGGGATCCCAAACATTATTGTAATACTATTATTTATGATTTCAGTTATCTTGTTTAATTAGTTCATTTAAGGAGATGAAAGTATCTTTTTAGCCATTAAGAACGCACACAAGCATCACAAGCATTTTCCCATCTTTCTTTTAAAAGTATATTACAGGTCTATTGTATGGACTGATACGGAATTTTTCCAAATCTTTACCTAAATATGACTGCTATTTAGGAATTTTTCAAAATCTTACCTAAATATGACTTAGTTTTAATGTAATCTAAAAATCAAAGTTTATTATAAATTATATCTACATAAGTTCATAGGCTTAATTAATACTCAAAAATTAACTCAATAATTGAGAGTGGCTCAGATTTTATGTACTTAACCTAAGATTAGATTTTTAACTGGTGTGGGATTATCTCTTTAACATATTCCCATCACATACAGACCAAACCAATCTTTTTTTAACTGGTGTGGGATTATCTCTTTAACATATTCCCATCACATACAGACCAATCTTTTTGTCTGGTTCATATCACACTAGATCCACTCATGCATAAATTTAGGTACGATCATACGACGCCATTTAAATTCTATGAGTCTAACTCAATCAAAGATCAATTGATCAATTATCAGTTGATGTCGGATTATTCCCTTAGCAATATCTATACTTACAAATATTATATTTTAGAAAAAAAAAATTGCAAAGCCCTTACGATAAGAACTCAAATGGCCAATCAAAAAATTATTTAAAAACTACTCGTCCAAGTCTTGGAGGGCCAAGGTGAAGAGATGTTACCATTTGCAATTAACCTAATATTACAACGGATAATTCTGATGGTTGGCAATAGTCTCATCAAGACATCAAATGTTGATCGAGAAATCACATGGTTGGATCGATGCTTTAGTGGGCCACTCTTAGATATGGACTGTGAAGGATTGGACCCATTGAAGATTGATACCCCGATGAATGTATCGTAACATTATTTTTCATTTTGAATTAAGGGAAAAAAAAAAGAAATTAAAGAAAGTAAGATCTTTTTCTTTTAAAAAGAGCACTTTCACCAGCTTCCTAGAAGGATCCTATCCTTGGAATTAATACTATTCAAAAGTAGAAAAGGATGGGTTAAAGGGAAAAATTAAACCTATTTTTTATTTGTTTTCTTTATGCATGAGAAGAGAAATATATTATTTATACAATGATATAAAAAGAGAGAATATCATAAAAGCAATTGCGTGGAATTATTATAGCCTAGAATGGAGGTAAAAAAAAATTCTTTAGTGATCATAATAAGTTTGTAGATAAATTTTTTTTTAATCATGAAATGATCTATATATCTACTTATTCTTCCTTTTAGTTAAATATCAAAATAATATTTTTATATATTATCTGGGAAAATAATCCTTAAATTTATTGTACGTATACATTACAAGATATGACAAATTATATGAATCAACACCATTATCCGAATTAATTGATGGTTAGGTTCTATGACTCCAATACATTGCATAGTTGCAAGAAAAAATTGTTGTAGTTGGTTTGACTTCTCATGTTTGTAGTGAAAGGTCAACTATTTAAATTCTCCAGACGTCAACTTGGTTATTGAGTTAGTATAGCTTTCGAGTAAAGCATCTTCAAGTAGATTTGTTATTAACGACTTTATAATAGAAGGAGGTTCATTTTATTATATAGAATAAAAATTTAAAATTTAAGTCAATTAGTCAGTTAGTCTCTGTATTTTAAAAATTATCCCAAAAACTCATGTTGTTGAGTAATTGATCTCAACACATGGACTAACGAAACATTTACCAAAAAATATGATAGAAGGAGATTTATTTATCTATTAGATCGCTTGTTTAACCAAGTTTTCTTCTTTTTTTCTTTGTTTTTTGGTTGATTACTAAAATGATAACATTGGACTGATTTAAAGATCCTAAAATTGAATCTTCCTTAAATGTTAATTGTTATATTATATGAAAGTTAAGAGAAACTACTTTCCAACGGTTTGGATATTACGGTCGTCCCATGTTTTTTTTTTATTATTTACAAAGGTTTTGTTTTGTTTTGTTAACGAAAAATATGAAATATGTAATAAACTAATTGAAAAGTAAATGAAAACCTTTTGATTATGAAAATTTTATGATGATTACAGAGATGAACCCAGATTAATAAACTAATTTAATTAACATATAACAAGAAATCTTCACTTGAAATTTTCTGGGTTAGTTTTGTGGAAGGATCAACACAATTCGCCTTGCCATCCCTCGAAATAAGGGAAAGTGCATCAATTGTCTCCTAAAAATGACAGAATAATAAGCCATGTATCATCATGTACAGCAGGGAGAGAAAGAATTGCATATATGCTAATGAAGCGTTTGATCACTAGAAACCTGTCGTATGGGTAAGGGTAAACTTTTAAATACTTGTTATTAGATGTACTGTAAAAATAATTAGTTGTGAAGAGTATCAATTAAACGTTTGGTAATATTTTTAAAAGTACGATGAGTTTAAAAAACAGTCGTATCTGTTTAATAAATCTTACTATTAAACTGTTGTACGAATATAAATGACTGAACTATAAATAATGTTAAATAAAATTTATTTAAATATTTATACACATGTATATGAATTTTTTTTTTAATTGTGTACATATAATTGATAACTAAAATAAATATTTTATATTATTATCGTCATCTAAATATAATTGGTAATAATAATAATAATAATAATCTTTTTAAAGCTAATGATTTTATTTCCTAATTAATGAGGATAATTCTAGATTTTTATAACATATATGAGGATATATGTGAAATTGTATCAAGTGTAAAATTGATTCTCAAAATCATATTTTGAAAAGTTATTCCTTTCCTACTTTTCAAATCTGCTGCGAGATGAGACGATTTTATCAAAAGTGATTTCTAAAAAAAGCTTACTAAATACTAAATTAACTTTTAATTTTTTGAAATCACTTTTAAACCTCCCAAAATCTACCTGCAATGGGTCCTAAAATCTGGTAAGTTCCAAATCTGCTCAATCTTTTTTTTTTTAAAAAAAAAATAGTTTACAATATTAAATTGAATGGCTCCTACTACATGACCTCTTTGACCTCCCCATGGAGCAGGTGATTATCTCAGCATAGTGAAGTGACCCACGTATACAAGTTTTTCTTCCCAAACAAGACACTATGCCCAGCTCATTGTGTCCATATCAATGGCTATGCTTGTGGAAAGGGCAAATACACATGCCTGTTGGCTCTATGATGTCGATGCATGTATAGGTTCATGAAATGGGTTCAGAAATTCTTCTTAAAAACTCCTTTGAATAAGTCAATAACTTTTATGTTTAATGCTTTCATAATACGCTCTTGACTCCTGAGTCATGAGTTCTCCTTTCATCGGAGATTTGGGCTATTGTCATCCCCTTTAAATAGATATATTCTACAAAAGATTTATTGTATTATCAATCTAGATTATAGGGTTTAATCAAAGCAACACAAGGATGCCATATCTCATATTATGAGTATCGTTAACTTATCAAAAAAGTCGATGAAAATAAAGATTTTTTTTTTCTTTTCACAAGTAATACTTACAAAATGACCTGGATAATAACATCAGATCACATATGGTGAGCTTTGAGATTATTTATAGGAAACAATTTTAACAAAATAACATAATTGTTTGGAGCTTAAAGCACTTGTCAATTGCATCAAATGAAAATATTACGATTGACTTTCTAATCCAAAAATAAATAATAAATTTTTTTTAAGAAAAAGAATTTGAAGAAGAGCAATGCTAGGTATCCCACATTATAAGTCTCAATTTAATTTTCAATTGATGTGGCATTCAGTTATTAGATGGTGATTAAGTAAATTTATTAATTATAAAATCCATTATCTAATAAATGAGTGACACGTAGCATTGGAAGAAGAGCAATGTCAAAGAGGACTCATAACACAACCTTGATCAAATTAAAGCACAAATGGGCACAAACACTTAAAAGTCAAAATCAATGGCCAAGGATGTAAATATGATGAAAACGAATTATAAGGTTTGTTTTTAAATTAATATATTTTGAAGCCATTTGGGCTATAATAAGAACAAAATAAAAATGGTGGGAATCATTGAAGCCCAAATAGTTGGTGCATTAACTAATAGAATTACAGTTTCTGCAATATCTAACCACAAGTCCATAACTATTTGTCTATTTCCATCAAAAGTGTAAATTCTGTGAAGCGTTGCAATTTGCATACAAAAGTTGTACCAAAAAATAAAACAACCAAAAGGGATGGTTAAGAATGTCTCATTGATCAACGTAGAAACATATCATGTGGGGTTGCCTTATGTCCTCCATCAAATATTTTGTAAGCAACCCAATTTTTATCTCTTTTTAGTATGATTTGATTGCACCAAATTAATAGGAAATTAATTAAATGTTTCCTTGAAGTAAATGTTTTCTGCAATTAGTAAATTTGTCAGCATTTAAATTTGATTTAATCGTGTTAAGCAATAAGCTCCCAAAAAAAAAAAAAAAATTGCTTGCCCCTTATCAAAAGAGTTCACTGTTAAAATAAACTTAAATAATATTGTTTGAGTCCTTTTATCTTAATAAGTTAAATGTTAACTTAGCATGGTATAGAAAATTTCTCCTTCTTCATTTTTCTTTCTTTCTTGTTTCTTGCATTTTTTTTTTTAGAAATGTGTGAGAATCCAGTCCCTTTAATAACTTTGTTATGATTTTTCACCACTCTGCCAGTCCTGCCCATACCTAACTTTATCAATCAAGAATATAGTTGATCTCATTTTGACTTGCCATTATTCCTCACAGTCAGTGTCTTGTTTGGGAAATTTCAGATAGCTTTTATTTTCTCTCTGAAACATGAGATCATTGAATTTCAATTTTTTTTTTCCAACCCACATTTAATTTTTGTTTGTTGTGTCGAAAAATTAATTTCTCTTCCCAATAAAGTAGTAAATATACGGTTTCTTTGTATTAAAAAAAAAAAAAAAAGGAAGTATCAGCAGTTGGGTCACTTGCATTCTTCAGTGGGTGATGAAATCATGAAACCACTATAATATGTGCGTGCATGTTCCCCTCTCTTTTGCTTTAAATGAAATGAATTGTTAGTGTCTTTATTTTTTGCTCTTTCCCATTACTCTTTATCGAAATTCAACTTTGTGAAATCCAATCAAATTCCACCTTTCTTCTAACTCAAGGAAACATAACCAGACATACAGCTTTTAAATTCTAATAAAAATCCTCTTTCACATATTTATTTATGTTCCTAACTTTCCATGACATGTTTGGAGTTGCAATAATTTCACTTGATATAATTTCCATTTCTCTACACATTTTGAATTTGTTGTATTATTACTCAGACTTAAAAACTTGAACGCGCGATGATAAATAAACAGCTTGTTTACAAGATTTCCAATCTGTTACATTAATTAGTAGATCTAAAAATTAATACATTTTTTTTTAATTAAAAACCACCCAAGGGTGGGGGGGTTAGGTGGGACTCCCTTACCTGTAGATTATTAAAATAAAACGAAAAATACATATGAAGGGGGACCTAAATCAAAACTTCCAAGTAGAAGAAAAAGAACAAAGAACAAATGGAAATGGAAACCAATTATAGTGTAACGGAAATATGAATGTGAAATCATCAATGCGAACGCCCAGAACGTCGCTTGCGGTGCTTACGACTTTTCCTAGAACAGGAGGAGTGCGGGCCAATAACACTGAAGTCACTAAAAACTAATACACTTGCTTTAATTTAGAATATGAGTTTGGGTGGATTTCAAAATTGATAATTGTATTTGAAAATGGTGAATTATTTCTTACTTAATGTGTGTGGGCAATCAGTTGTACTCTAGGGTATGTTTTGATTCTCTTGGTACGTTCTTTGTGGAGGGCACCATCAATTGGGATCTCCTAAAATACATTTGGTGGATTGTGTACAAAGGGCACATGGAATGCTGGCAAAGTACATTAATAACTGCACATGTTGAATGTGATATGATTGATCCATCCAGCGTAGATGGTGGGGAGGGATTTTAGTTCCTACCAATGCCGTACCTGAAAAAAGAAAAAAAAAAAGAGAAAAAAAGGGGTATTATTTTAAAATTTAAATGAGATGTACTAATCGTTATAGAAGCGTAAAATTTAAATGGAACTCAAATATTAAGATTTCTAACGTTATTAATTGTTGTAGTGCACAGCCACTTAAAACTATACAAGTTTTTGCCTTATAACTACAAAAGACGAGTGGGTGGCATGCAAGCCATCTTAAGCATAGCCCAACAAAGCACTTTTGGGCTCCCTCGGAGGTTGAAAAAATTTATGGGCTTCAAATGTTTGGGCTACTTGTAGAGTTACTGGGCCATAGAATTAGTCACTCTTTCCAAGATTTTAAAATAACAATAAAAGAATCTTGATGTTAAATCCGTTATTATTTTGATAGAAAATAATGGATTATTATTTATTACATACAATATTTAGAGAAGTCAATTGTGAAGTATTCACATTGCTCATTTAATAATCGTGTCATGTTGTTCAAGAGTTTAATCTAAAACTTTGTTTACAACACGAATGGTTATTCATTATATTTATATGAGGGCTGATCTAGTGCGCGACATTATGCGTGGTAAGTTATAATTAGACGATTGAGGAACCTACAGTACAAAGTCTATAATCATAACTTGCCACATGCGACGTCACGCGTTAGATCAGAATTCATATTTGTATTGTGTCAACATATTTTTAAGTCATTTAAGAAAATTATTGACATGTTTTAAGTGGCTTAGTCAAGTAATTTTCTTTGACAGACCATCTGTTTTCGAATCCTAGAGAAGCATGGGCTAAAACATTAGTTTGAGTTCTACACGCCCTAATCAAACAAATGCAACCCTAAGAATCAGTTTACAACCTGAAATTAACTAATGAATTACAGATGACTGAGTAATTTATGGCCACATTTGAATAAAAATATATAAATTTTCGTTCTGAAACTTTTCAAAATTCAATTATTTTCGGACAGTGAACTCTTGCGTTGTAGTTTATAGTACACGTGCTAGACACCTTTGAGGTTCCGTGGATCATTACAATCGGACACTCTAAAACGGCAACGCAACAGATCTCAGTACCACAGATCACAAGATTCAACTGGACCCCACAAGATTCCCAACAACAAATAACGGTCAACAAATTGTTAACCACCGTTCCCTCTTCTCAAAACTCCACAAAAACCAAAAAAATTTACAAGAAAATTCAGCATGGAGCCTCTTGCCCCAAATATTATTTCACCAAAATCACCAAACCCCATTACGGTAAAGCTCTATCCGCACCATTTTTGGTGTTCAAATCGTTGTAAGAGCAAGAAATGGAGAGTGCCAATGCTTTCTTGTGCTTCACATAATGTTAAATTAGCTGAGTCGTCCAAGTTGCAGCTCAACAACAGGCAAAACTTGATTGAATCAATTGCAAAAGGGTTTGTTGGTTTTGCCGCTGCGGCCACTGCTTTGGCCTCAATTTGCTTCGATTCTCCAGCTTTTGCAGAGTCTTTAACCGTCGCTTTTCCTGCTTCCCGCACTCCTGAGGTAGTTTTCTTTTTTTTCATTTTGGTCCTTTTTAGTTAAATCACTTTTCTTTTTCAGTTGAGTTTTTTATATTTTTGGGTTAATTTTCCTCTTTGGCTAGGTGAATACAGTTCAGAGAACTCTTGTTGAAGCTTGGGGTTTAATTAGAGAAACATTTGTAGACCCAACTTTTAATCATCAAGGTACTTGAATATTGTCTTTTCTTTTTCAACAAATTTCAATGGAGTGATAAGATGAATTTAAGATGATTACTGGTTTGCAGACTGGGATTCAAAGTTGCAGCAGACTATGGTAGAAATGTTTCCATTAAGGTCAGCTGATGCGGCGTATAGCAAAATCAGTGGAATGCTTTCAACTCTTGGAGATCCGTTTACTCGAATTATTAGTCCCAAGGTTTTTGTTATATGTTACATTCATTAATTTAAGCTGGCATTTGCAAGCTTGATCAATAAAAGATTTCTTGAGTTATCATATGGCCGTGACATTCTTATTAGTTTTCTTTTATCCAATATATGATGCTAGCACATACTAATTGATTGGAAGACATATGAAGAAAACTCATTGTTGCAATGTGTCTAACAAGGGTATTTGCTTACAGGAGTACCAAAGTTTTAGAATTGGAAGTGATGGAAATTTGCAAGGAGTTGGCCTCTTCATAAGCGTTGAACCAAGAACAGGGCATTTGGTGAGTTACATTCAAAAATTTTTTGTCAGTCTTTTAATGGCTGCTGACAACCTGAATTTTGACATGGCCTGTACTAAGGATATCATAGCTTTAATGAAAAAAGTCATCACAATCTGATTATGTTGAGTTCCTTCCTGAGGATTTTGTCACCTTATTTCCTCATTTTCATGTCAGTGAATAACTAGCAATGTGCCATTTAAAGTTGTTTTTGTTGGCTTCATGATATTTATTTCCTAAGTAGGAATACTGATTAACATAACCATCGAGTGCACATAGTTGTTTTAGGTGATGGAAGAGTTAACATATGTTCATCCACTGCTATGTTATTCATTTGTTCAACTTTTTCTTGATTTTCAGGTTGTTTTATCTTGTGTAGAAGATAGCCCAGCAGCTCGAGCTGGCATACATGAAGGAGATGAGTTGATTGAGATTAACGGTATTTAGGAATAATACAACTATCCTTTTGTCTTTAGAAAGCTGAATAAGATCTGTATGATTGAACTAAATAATGTCATTGCACATTGTGCTGTGCTGTTGGAATGCTCAAGCCCGCCAAAGAGAAATCATTCGTTCGTTTTCATTAACTTACATCACTGTTAGTCTGTCAGCAACTTAATTCATTTTATTTTCTACATTTTGTTAATTATTGTCAAGTATTAAAAGTAGAATGGTTTCCATTCCCTTGTTAGAAAACATGGCATATTCTTCCCAAAAATGCTTCGGAAACTACTAATGAATGTGGGTGAAAAGCCACTGTTGCTTACTCATTAGATTATTAGAACAGCAGAAGGAGCATTTCCTTTTATCAGATGGAACTCTTTGTTCATGACTTTTATCTTTATGAGAAGGAAACAAACCAGGAATCAGGTTCCACAAATCTCTCAAAAGTAGCAGTGTAGATGTCTTCTCTCTGTACAATTTTGAGCCAGTGCATATGTTTCACAATGCAGAGTAAATTTCGTTAGTACTCTTTCTGGGGAGATAATGCTCTTTAGGTGCTTAGACAATTTATCAGGTTGAACTTAGGCAGGGTTTCATCTTTATTTTGTTTCAACTCAAGTTCTTTTTTGAATAGTCTGGAATGTTGAGGCATGAAGAATTGAATAGTTTGGAATTAAACTTCCTTTTCCTTTTAATTGATGAAAATTTCTTGTACTTTAATAAATGTAATTACCTTCTGAATCGCTAATACGTCTCCTTGTGAAATGAAACGGTATGGCTCATGCTCCTCTTATTCTATAGTTAGTTAAAGTAAAATATCGTAATTCTTAGAGCTGTTTGTGGTCAAAAGGGGAGAGGCTTGATGGTGTTGATAGCGAAGCGGCAGCTCTGAAGCTCAGAGGGCGTGCGGGTACATCAGTTACAGTAAAGGTTCACAGTGTAAGTATTAACTCTTCTCCTTTGCAAGACAAATTTTCCATTATATTCCATCTTCCTATTCTCACAAGTATAGCTGGTTCAACAGGCTCAATATACTTTCCTTATATAAGAATTTCGATTGGTTTGATCTTGGATTTGTCTTTGTAGTTTTGCTTCAAAATTGTGACAGTATGGTTTCCATATGGTTTTATTGTATCTGTATGCAAATAAAATATTTGCAGTAAAATGTGCTCTGTGTCAAATGGCATCCTTAAATGAGAGAGGACCTTCGGTCTTCTCTTTTCTGCTTCATATTGGCTAGTAAATATCCTTTCTTGAATGTATTTTAAGTCGAAGACTATCATCAATTGCATAGTTATCAGCAGTTTCGAATTTATAGGTAGCTGGAAATATTGTAAGATAAGAACATCTGCGTTAATTCATACCATAATTTTATGTGGACAGGCATTATAGCTGATACACTATTTTCTAGACATCAACCTTAAGGTTGATAGAAACAAAATGATCTTGTTTTGGGTTTTCAAGCTGAAATTTAGTGTTGTCAGTTACTTCTAATTGCTTGTGATAACTAATTTATTCCATGTTCTCCAGGGAAAAGATGTGGGAAGGGAGTCTGGTATCAGAGAGGTATTGAATCCTTCCATTTCTGAATATCACAAGCCCTAGATTAAATTTGTAGTGTCATTGATTTCTGTCAGACTCCATAGAAACTCAGAGTCGGAGTTTCTCGTTTCATGAAAAAGCACAGAATAAATGAAAATATGTTATACTCTATTCTCGTTGATAAATATTTATTTTCTGAAAAATTTTCTGGAAATATATCTCATCTACTTGAAGGTCAACATACCTCGTGAGTACATTAAGCTTTCGCCTATATCTCGCACCATCATCCCTCATAGAACTCCTGATGGACATCTTACAAAGACTGGTTATGTGAAGCTGTCAGCTTTCTCTCAGGTAGTTAAAACTGCCTTCAACTTGAATCTTACTTTTTAGAAGTCTGAATGTTGAATTATCAGCTATGCTTTTCATCTAAAATTTACATCCTTTCTGTTCCATTTGACAGACTGCAGCTGCCGATATGGCAAATACAATTCATGAATTGGAAAGTGAAGGAGCACACTCATACATACTCGATTTGCGGAACAATCCAGTAATCTCAGTTTTTTATTTTGCTAGCAGTAAATTTTTAAATCATTAGTAGTTTCAGCATTGTCTTAGGTTATTCATGGTATTTTTTCCCTTTCTCTTCTGTATCCATATTCCAGGGGGGTCTGGTTAAATCAGGACTTGATGTTGCCCAAATATGGCTAGATGGAGATGAGACTCTTGTGAACACAGTTGACAGGGAAGGACATACGTTACCTATTAACATGGTTGATGGGCATGCCATAACTCATGATCCACTTGTGGTACTTGTAAGTGTTTTACTTGGATATAATTAAGGTGTTTGCAGAAAGTAACCATTTAGATTGTTTAATGTGTAAAAGAACTGCAAATACTAGATGTATCATGTGCATTTTAGATTTGACATAGGGGTATCATTTGTCAGCAATCTAAGCTATCAGTATACTGAATTTATGGTAGTTTGTTTAAGTGTGACCAAATCTGGAGAATTGCAGTATGATGTACATACACTCGTACATGTCTTCAGAAACTTCTAATTCATTGACTGTTGTCCCCAGTACTATGCTATTCTCCAGTTTCTAAAGTTTATCGTGTACCTTTTATTGCTTGAAACAGGTCGACGAGGGAAGTGCAAGTGCGAGTGAGATTTTAGCAGGGGCATTGCATGACAATGGCCGCGCCATCCTTGTGGGCCACAAAACCTTTGGCAAAGGCAAAATTCAGGTATAATTGGTGGTCCTGGCACCATCAGAGATGACATTTTGATCATGGAACCTGCTGTGAAATATCAGAAGCCACCAGCATTGCTCAAAATATTCTAAAATTGGAGTCTATCCATAATTTAAGGACTGCCAGTGGCTTCTGATGTTTCAATGTATGTCACATGATAAAATGTCTGTTCTGGTGATCATTCCAGGCATACAGAACTCTAATCTTTGCATTTTGCGTTTTCGATCCTGGTATATAATGTTACTTATTGCCAAGCCTTGAGTGCTCAAACACTCAATTTGATTCACTGCATGTATATTTCAAGTTTCAACTGCCTCTGATTGTTTGAGCTTATATTGCATGGCTTCTGAATCATTCTTGCTATAGAGCGTCACAGAGTTGCACGATGGATCAGCTCTGTTTGTCACAGTTGCAAAGTATCTATCACCTGCACTCCACGACATAGATCAGGTTGGCATAACTCCTGACGTGCAGTGCACAACAGACATGCTGAACTCGCCCAAGGAATCATTGTTGAAGAACAAGAGCTCAGTCTCTTCACTGGAAGCTGATTCCTGCATCATGGTAGCAGAGCATGAGTTGGACGTTCAGGAGTCCAAAGGGACTGCTTCTTGAGAGGGATTGAAACTGCAATCATATAATTTGTAAAATAATTAATCGAGTATACATTGAACGTGGGTGGGGGCAATATTCAAGTACCTCATCTACTTGTATATGTGCTTCGCATAGCATTTTGTGTTATTTGCAGTGAGCTGATTCTGCATTCAAACAGAAACAGTCACCAACATTCAGGAACAGAAGCAGTGAAATTGATCATCAAGTGCCCTATGATTCAACAGTTAATGGCAGTTGAAATCTAAAAGACATAAAACAAGTAAAAATCAAGGCATGATCAGCAAATGGGCATTTAATTTTATTAAGATAAGCAGGGAATTCATGTTGAATGACAAACAGTAGATTCCATACAATATCCCACGTCTCACAAAATCAAGAATATAAAGCAATCTTTACAGTAAATAAAAGAATCTTCAGAATTACAATGTTCAGCGCTTAAGGAGAGCGAGCACAGTGAAAATGAGAGAGAAGGAGGCAAAAGAACGGAAAGCCGGCAGAGAAAAGGCAGCTCCTTTTTGCATTGAAGGAGCTGGCGATGGTGCCGGTGCGGCCAGCTCACTATCCTCGGCCGTAACTTTAGCAGACACCAAGAAGAATGTGACCATGAAAATGATCATAACGTTCTTTGAAATGCAAACACTAGCCATGTTTTATTTTGCTGAAAGATAAAGGGAAGAAGGATAATGACAATCTTTGCACAAAAAGAAAGGATAATGTCTTAAGATTTGAACTCTGATGCTAATTAAATAACAGATGCTTAAAAAACTACTCAATTACACCTGTAGAAGAAAAAAAACTATTTGGTAGATAGCGCAAAGTTATTTATATCTCTACATGCGAATTTATACTAAATCTTATACTTAAAAATCTTATAAAGTTACACATCTAATCGTTAATATTTGGCTATTGATTTTGGTTGGGATCTTGTGCAAAAATCATAAATCCATCAAATTCAATTAACTTTTGCCGTACTATTTTTTCATAAGGTGTATTACATCACCAAAATTTCTCTTGAATTTCCAAGCATCAAAATCTATTATCATTCAAGAAGTCGAAATGCTATGCATTAAAGCAAGCGAATGGCAACGCGCGTGGAGCCCACGCTGCACTGTGAAAGCCAATGTGGTTGTGTTCTGGTTTGCTGCGTTTTTGAAATAGAGGGTATAGACGGCGCCGTTTAAGAGGCGGACACGTTTCCACATGTCAGTCGGACCTACTACGTTGTTATATCAGTTAAGTCGGTTGGCTCTCTAGAAATTTAAAGAAGATCGAATGAGACTGAGTTGTTCAAACATTACGTGCCCATGATTACAAAACGCATGCGGATTTGCAATGTTTCTTCTTCTGTTTTGAAAGACTGATATGTATATGTTATTCATAATAAAAAATTTGTTGAAATCATATTAAATTCATTATAATATAACTCAAATTTTTTACTTTACTGAATATTGAAAGAAATTTATTTTACTTACTAAAAAAAATCTACCTCGATTTAAAAGATAACAACCCACTATTTGTCCAAAGACCGAGTGGCTCGAATTGTAAAGTTCATCTTTAATATCCAGTTCATTATTTTTATGTCGGTTGGAGACTTCATTGTTAAATATAATCTTTATTAAATGACATCTATTGTATAAAGCATATGAATTCAACAAATACTAACAGAATATTAATAAATCACTTTGACAGTCTTTTGTGTATTTTTAGAAAATTCTTTAAATAAAATTTAACTTCTCATTCGATAAATTACATTAGCAGTAAGGATTTTAAAATTAAAATTCCCTTCAAATAAGATTATCCTCTTCTCTTATCAATATTGAAAAGTGGCCTTTTTCTTTTCAAATAATACAACATTTTATTTCTCATCATTATTGAAAAGAGAGAAGTATTGTAGTTATATTATTAAAAAAATAAAATATAGTTAAATTTAATGAGAGAAGAATTTAATTAAAATAATATGAACTTATTTTTATTTAAAGTTGCCTTTGAGAGAATTTGCTTTTTCACTCTTCTATTTGTTATATATTTAAGTAAAAAAGCATTTAAAAAGTAAAATTAAATGAGTCTTTTGAAAATACTTTTATTTTGTATATTTAAGTAAAAAAGCATTTAAAAAGTAAAATTAAATGAGTCTTTTGAAGATACTTTTATTTTGTAGCATTATTTGGACAAGTGTGACTTTATTGCAATTTTAAGTTGCGACTACCTAACTCCAGTACCAAATCATTCTGGTTGGAAATGAACATACTACTTATAAACATATATATTAAAAAAAGAAATAATTGACTACAAGTGATTGAACTCAAAAGAAAAACCAAATGAATATAGAAAGAATAAGTATTATTATGTCATTAATAGTATGAAATATAAAACGAACAAATAATTAATTCAATACATTAATCCCCAATCTTCCTCGAAAATAAAATCTTAGTAATAATTTCGATTTCTTCATTTACCAAACGACTTAGTGCTTCAAGAGAGCAAGAAGAGAAACAAAGAGTGAAGATGCAACAACAGCAGTGGAAACCGGCAGAAAGGAGGCTGCTCCGGTATCCAATGAAGGAGCCGGTGCCGGCGCCATCTCGGTGCCTTGAGCTGAAGCAGCAGCCATTGCGAATGCTGCCAAAACGAACGCCATCATGACTGACTTTAAGCTGCTAATTTGCGCCATTTATGTTAATGTTAATTGCTGAAGAAAAATAAGAAGCAAGAAGTATCACAACAAAGAATTGGTTCAGTAAACAAGTTATGAGCAATGGGTTCGTTAAATGTTTGGTGGTGCTTATATAGCGGGGTTTATGCGCGGCCTGTGGAGCCCACTTTGAACTGTGTGACAGCAAACTTGTTGTGTTTGGTTTGGCTTTCGCTGCAACGCGTATCTTGACAGACTCAGATTGGTCGGGATGAAAAATGGGACTAGGTGGGATCCGGACACGTTCGCACATGGTAGTTGGACTCGCGATGTTGATAATTGTTAAGTCGGTAAACGGTTGCGTGCCTTAGTTGTGTAGTTTACAAAGGGCATGTTAGAAACTATAGATCATTAGTGGGTAAAGATCATTATATTAGAAAAAAACAGATATTGAGGGGGCTCCAAATCCTTCATTTCTAAGAAATGTTTCAGTCTTTTGATTCCTAAAGTTCTCAGCATCCATATTTTATTTATAATTGACCCTCCAACGCTCAAATTAATAGTTAATTTATAAAAAAGTATTAGAATAGTTTAAAGGATAATTTTTACTCCTTCAAAGATCTACCTCTGTTTTATCATATGAGAAAATATTTGGTCACTACTAGTAGGAATTTTGATATGTTGTCTATTTATATAGTGAAGTCTTAGATGAGAGTTATTCTTCTTTTCTTAATTCATTCTTTGTCACTATTTTTATCTCTACTTAGTTATTTAAGGACATGGATACATGGTTTAATAGGATTTGACTATACAAATCTGGCAATAAAAAAGTATTTTTGTGAGACTATCCTGTAATAAGACAATTCAATGGTGTTTTGTCATGTGACAAAACAGTGGTCCTATTGTATCTCTAATGATATTTTGTCATCTGGCAGAACAGTGGTCTCACTGTGAGTTCAGCAGTGAATCATATAATAAGATCTATTAAATTTAATATTAAAAATATCAGTTGATCCTACAATAAAATCCACTGCTCTACTAACTATTGGACTGTCTAATTACCTCAACATGGTGAGCTAATGAGACAGCCCCACAGATTTTTTTCCTAGGCAAAATCACCCCATTAAGAAAGTATTAAGAGGTGCCACCATGTGTGTGTACTATAAATCTACAATTTTATAAACATATAAAGCTAAGAGGAAAAAGCACACTCAACCCACAAAATTTGCGCTAATGTACAGTAGTCTTCCATTGTTTCAAGAACATTGAAGTTTATTCTTCTAATTCTAAGCTCTACTTTCTTGGCTTACAAAATTGCAACCCTTTTAATTTTGTGCTGGCACCTGCACATGGACTCCCATCATAACATTATGCAAGCTCAACTACCATACACGTGCTACCATACGCTGCTGACCAACCTGTAGACCAATCATCACCGACCACGTATTTATACGCGGCATTGCTGTACCTGTACGTGACTGGCTCACACGAAAAGAAACTCTTATATGTAAACATCACAAGCATTGAACCAAATCACTCGTGCTCGGAAAGCAGTTTCAAGTTCTTTGACAAACATATGTACAATACAATGGCGAAAGTTAGCAGCTCGTCAAAGGCCGTGAATGTGATGATGGTGTTGGTTTTGGCAGCTTTTGCAATGGCTGCCTCCGTGTCAGCGCAAAGTACCGAGATGACGCCGGCGCCGGCTCCTTCGATGGACACCGGAGCCGGCTTCACTCTGCCGGTTTCTCTTGCCGTCGTTGGTTCTTCCCTCGTTTTATCTCTTCTTGCTCTGTTGGGGCATTGAATGGAAATTCGTTGTGTGTGTAAACAAAGAGGTTGTATCTTGAGGGAATAGATTGGAGATATAGTATTGCATTTGTTCTTTGCTTATTTGTTATCAATATTTGTATTATTAATGAATTATTAATTAATAATATTTCATCTCTCTTTTTTCTTTCTTTTTTTACTTTATTCATTTGGATTTTTTTCTTTACGAATTTTAATTTGTTACTACAATGATAAAAATGATTGAGTGATTTTAAAATAATTTTATTTGACTGACCTTCTAAAATGAGTACTTAAATTTAAATTCTTAAAAAGAGGAGATTAGAAGAATTAATTTGAGTTTTGTTCATTCTCTTATGTTAAAAAAAAAAAATCTATTAAAAATCTTAATTTCCATTAAACGGGCCCATTGATAACTCATTCTTTTATTTTTACAATAAGAATCCGTAGGCATGCTGGTACAAATTTCTTGCATCCAATAAAAAATAATTAATTAAAACTTCTTGAAACAAAATTGTGTTTGTCATATTTTTTAAATTTGATATTTTGATTTATTTGTAAATTAGATCTTTGATACAACAATTATTCTAGAGAATTAGCAATTTTAATTGTATTTTGGGTGTTAATTAAGTTTTCATTTTAATTTCAAATATTTTTTAGAATATCAATCAAAATGTCAATTTATTATGAATTAGAAAATTAAGAGATTAGGATGGGATCGGGATTGGTGCAGTTATGACCCATCCATACTATTGCCATCTCTGCTAGATTTTTTATCCGTCCGTAACCACATGTGATGTCTATCTCTTTGTTTTCACATAGAATAACAAAGTGTAATCCAATTTATGAGTGTGCATATCTTTGCATTAATTTATTCCCTTATTTTAATAGATAATGATAACCTAATATAAATTGTGGAATTTCTTTCCACCTATTATTAAGAAGAAAGTGATATTTGCAGATATACGTCAACTTTCCTCATCACTATAAATATGCTTTAAAGTTTTGACATGTTTATGACTTCAAATGCTATCGAATCCACAACAATTCTATACTCTTAATTTGCTACCATCAACATGATGCTTGTGAAGAAGATGAGATACGTCCAAATACTCTTTATGGTCACCGTCATGTTCACCGCACCTTGTTAGTGTTTCTGTCATTTTCTTAAATCTTGTTAGATATATGCTTTATTTTGTCCGCCTATATATAATAGTTTTTTTATTCGAGATCTTAAAATGTTAAAAAAGTCTGAAAAATTTTAAAATCATACAGTTTATGTGTTTCTTCAGATTTTTTTATACTTTAAAATTTCAAATGTATATATATATCTAGTAGTGTTCCAGTCAGGGATCCGTTAAAAGACAAAAAAAAAAAAAAAAATACAGACTCCAATGCACTATTTTTTTATTTTTTAGCAGATTCATAATTTTATTAAAATCAAGAATCCCTGACTGAAACAACACTACTATATATATATATATACATGTGTGTGTGTGTGTGTGTGTGTAAAACATTGATTTAATAAATGGCATTTGATGGCAACAGGGCAATCGTTAGAAGTTGAAGCCAAGGACTTGGTCTTGCAAGCAAATGAAATAACACAACCAGCTGCTGGTTGTACCAAAGCCAGCGATTGTCACATATTTTGCCTTCGCCCTGGCTACCCCGTTGTAAAATGTATCAATCACCATTGCGTCTGCATTGAATAAGGCGGCGCTGATAATTTGTTAAAGGCCAATGTCAGATCGTAAATAAACATGAAATAAAACTTCTTATTATAGTTTTAATTAAGACAAAAAAAAATTAATTAACTCATCCGGGGCCCCCTCAACTTTATACAAATTTGTACGCAATTTTTCAATCTTTAAATTATTTGTCTACCAATGGCCAAGTTTTTACACAATTTGTCTCGGTATATATTATTGTCTTTTTGGGGCACAACATTGATTAGAAAATGACTAATGCATCATTATTTTTATGATGTACCTATTAATTAATAATTAAAATGAATTATAATGAAAATAAAAAAAAATATTTACTTAAACTGTAGGTCAAAATTCGAATGATACATATTGCCATCGATGCAAAATGAATTATTTGAAATTATTAAAATATTTTTAATTAATTAATTAATTAATTAATAATAACAATGATAATAATCATTACCAACAATCAGCAGGTGCCTGCAGCAACGATGATATCGGCGAGGAATAGCTGCAACAATCGATCGGTTTTTATTTAAAATATTTATAGGAAGGACAAAATAGAAATTATCATAATTAAGTAGGGCAGTAAGGTCAATCTGATTTTTTTATTTTTTATTATTTTTGAAATATCTAAAGAAAGGACAAAACGGGAGTTATTGGAGTTCTATTTCCCAAGGATCCCCAAATTGATGTTGAGGCCTACCAATTTTTATTTTCATTCCCCCAAATTTTAAAAATAAACCAAATTAATGCATTCCCCAATTTTCGTTCGCAGTTAATAAACAATCTATTATTCTTTAATCACAATATTACTGTTATCCAATGCCATCTCCCTTGTTACCTACAAAATCATCATTCGCTGCTATTTTTGGATAATTGATTTTGTAATAATAAATAGAGCAAAGAAAATTACAAAAACGTAACCAAATAACAAAGAATCAATCCAATATACTCAAAGCAACAAAAATTACAAAATAATAATAATAATAATAATAATAATCTAATGCTTCAAAAGAGCCACGAGAGAGAGAACCAAAGAGAATCCAACGACTGAACCAGAAACCGGCAGAGAGAACCCAGATCCGGCAGCGGGAGCCGGCGACGGCGAAATTTCCTGAGCAGAGACTGTGAAGACTGTCGTCGCCAAAACGACGAGCAATGCAATAGAGACGCTGCTGATTTGGGCCATTTTTCGAATTGAAAGAGTGAGATAAGATTATGGTTTTTTTTTTTTCAAATGTTTTTCTTTTTTCTTTCTGCAGACGGTGGTTAGGGTTTTGGGGAGAGGGCGAGTATTTATAAAGAGATAATCTGCGGCGCGTGGGGCCCACGAGAGAGAGAGAGAGTGGACAGCTGGCGAACTCAACGTTCACATTACAGCTCAGCATCACAGCAGAACAGGTGAGTTGTGTGCTGCGTAGCCTTGTATTTGCATGTTCGGTATGGTTGAGTGGGGGCCACAGTCGGTGGGCCGGTGCGGCGCCGTATGGGGCAGCAGTGGATTTGAGCGACACGTTTCAAAAAGTGGTTGGTCTTGCAAATCTGTAACCGTTGCCTCTACGGGCCCAACATGGCCTACATGAATTTGATGAACGAACCCCATTTATTTACCAAACATACACGTGTCCTTTTGAATATGCATCATTCTTCTATTAATTGATGCCCATCTCTTTATAATATTCATAGAAAATCTCTGCTATTACAGTGCATATTAAATACGAAAGAGTCAATTTTGCTACCTGATGAGCAACTGTATTACAATTCCTGGAAACATGGGTGACTTGAAAATTCTTTCCGTCC
The DNA here is from genome assembly GCA_030449075.1 of Murraya paniculata. Lineage (NCBI taxonomy): Eukaryota > Viridiplantae > Streptophyta > Magnoliopsida > Sapindales > Rutaceae > Murraya > Murraya paniculata. The sequence goes on along the minus strand of JAEVFN010000010.1, from coordinate 3,458,001 downwards.
ATGAGGCTTCTGATATCTGAAATGATCCATTCAATCTCCTTCCTGCTTGCTTGATAGGACTCCTGTAATTAAATTGACAACATTCACTGAATCTGACTCCACAATTAAATGAGATCAGCCTGAATCTGCCCCCATCTTGATGCCTTCTAGAACAGCTTAAGCCTCTGCAAACTCGATGTTGCCATGAAAATCTTGTTTGGCCAAAAGTGCTTGAAGAATTATCTTTTATTCCTCCTTACATTCAAGTGAAATATTTCTTTAATCTCCCTTAAAGTATGCTGCTGAACATTGGGGCTCAAGAACATAGAAGATTTATCTAGATTAAAAAGCTGTCCCGATGTTGCAGTGTAAATATCGAACAGTCTCTTTAAATGACAAGAATCAACATCAGAACAGTCTCTTTAAATGACAAGAATCAACATCAGAAGCCTTACAAAAGATTGAACTATTATCAGCTAAAAAGAGATGAGAAATTGATGCATTGCTATAATCAAAACCAATTTTCTTTTGACAGCATCATTTAGTCCATTTGGTAAAACATCAGCACATAATAAAAGGAGATATGGAGATAAGGAACAGTGTCCTGTCTAAGACTTCTCTTGGGGTAGAAAGGCTCTTTAGCTTCTCCATTGATGAGGATTGAAAAAGATACTGAATTGATACACCGCATGACTAGATTTACCCATTTGCAGCCGAAATCGAGTTTTAGCATTACCTTCTCCAAAAATTGCCATTCTACTCGATCATAAGCTTTGCTTGCATCAAGCTTCAGAGCAACCATGCCGGTGCTCCCCCTTTTCTTTTTTATTTCTGATCTTATGTAAGCATTCGTAGCCCACAATGATATTGTTGATAATCAACCTCTGAGGAATAAATGCACTTTTGAAATGGTGAAATAATGCGGTCAAGTAGAGATTTTAGCCTACTAGCAATTGCTTTGGCAATGATTTTATAAACCACCTTGCATAAACTTATTGGCCTGAATTCAATCACTTTCCGAGGATTCTCAGTTTTTAGAATAGGAACAATAAGAGTCCTATGAAAGGTTGATAAATCGCCATTGTCATAATTAATACATAATATCTTAAAATAAATGGCTGCTATCTTATTTAAAATAATGATCATACATATATAACCGTTTGAAAGTTCTTTTGACACATACATTAGTATCTACATTTAGTGAAGATTTATTTATTTATTTATTTATTATATATGCGTTTATCAGCTACCAATCACTTGCATCATGAGAGGACCTTTATCCTTTATCGTAAAATATGATTGGTGAAAAATATATAAATTAAAAATAAATCATATGAATCCTATTGTGTTTTTAATTTAACCAATTGTAATATGTTATATCCACCACTTACAAATAATGTAAATTAAATGATAGTGTTTTAAATATTATAGACATATCCTAAATTTTGTAGTAGCAGTAGTAATAGTAGTAGTAGTAATAATAATAATAATATTTTTTTTTTTTTAAGAAATGTGAAAATATTATAGGTTAAAAGATGATGATGATGATTTATGTCTTAAGTAGTACACAAAAGGCAAATTTACAATAATGACCCATGAGGCAAATAAGGGAAAAAAAAATTGAAGGGTCATTTAAGCAATTCAAAATCATTTAACTCAAACACACAGGAAGTTGATGCGTTAATCATAATACATTATAATGACCATAACAAAAAGATATTAATAAATCAAAACAAGAAGCAAATCATAGCACAATCCAGCAGCAAAATCAAAACCATCCTCTCCATTTAATACCACAAGAAGTGATATTACATATGAACTCATCATCCTCACAACTCCGAATCTCACTCAATGCAAGACAAGAGCAACAAGAGATCCCAGAACTGAAGAGACTATCAGAGCCCGAGAAACGGCAAAGAAAACCCGGCTCCGGCATCCATCGCCGGCAAAGGAGCAGCAGTGCTGTCTTGTGCCATAGTTGCAGACATATAGAACAATGCCATGATCATGATCAGTGCAATGTGACCAAAAATGGGGCCAAATTGTGCCATTTTCAAAAGGTGTTGATAGAAAACGGGAGAAAGCTCAGAGAGGCTACTAAAAGAAATTAGGGATTGAGTGATTGTCGAATAATTTGTGTTTATGTTTTGGAAAAATGAACGAAACTTTGAACTATTTATAAATGGGGGTAAGGTCTTTGGTGGTCTGTAATACAAAATATTTTCTGTGAAATTCAGGTTCCACACTCATCATTTTATGTGAAAAACGTTCGGCCATCATTTTCTGCCATCTTGGGCCTGGATCGTGATAAGGGCCCATTACTAATTTAAGGTATAGGGTTGTGATCTGACGCGGGCACCACCAAATAGTTGATCAAAGGTTGTTAATAGTTAGTCTAACGCGTGGCAATAAAGGATTAGATCCGTTTTTCAGATCTCATGTGGTACGGTCCACCTTGTGGACTACTTTTCCTGTAGTTGGGCACTCGCTTTTGCTTTTACTTGGTGTGATTTGATCTTCTTTTTATATATTTAAGCTATTTTTTATTTATTTATTTTTTGTTTTATAAAAGAATATTTGGTTGAAGTCTAAAATGAATCGGATTAATCTAACCACAAAATAATTCAGTCCAATCATACCAATTAAGGGGGGAAAAAAAAACGAAAAAGGTAGTATAATGTTAAATGAGTCAACTACGAACACTATAATTTAAACAGAAAATATGGTTTGGTAGGTCTTATATATCTTAAAAACTTATAATAATGCAAGAATGCGTATAATAAATTTTCTCGTTATTGTAGGGAAAGGTGGCAAATGATCGTCACAAATTTGATTTGTTGCGGGTTAAATAAGTGACGTGTCGGCTATTTGAATGTCAATGGCGATGGTCATTGTGAAATTAGGTGTGTACCCAAGAGTGGTAAGCTGCCCTTATAGAGACGGAGCAACTTTCAGATGAAAAAGGTGAAACTTGCCGTTTAACTTCTCCGGATATGTCTTTGAAGCTACAACAATATGTAAGTTGTCGCTCTTGTCGTCCAAATTATTTGCTTGGAGACCTTTATTGGTTTGGCTAAGAGAACAATTTCATTGAAGTTCAATTTGACCGTGGCATTTGCCACGCAAAATTCTAACTCACCACCTTGTGGCCCTAGATTCTTTGTACCAATACAAGATATTTTATCAGTTGAACTGACAGTGTTACATTGTATTACGCAGTCATAAAACATATTTAAAATAAAGAGATAATCTATTCTCACAATGCATACGAAGAGACTTGAACTCTCAACCTCAATAATTACCTACACGAAAAAGAATCAACCACAATGGTTTGTCTCATACAATTTGGGTGAAAACAATGGCACACTAAGCTAGTCCTTTTACGCATAGCTCGAGCGCCTATAAATGTGCTTTGTACCTACTTTAAATTTGAGTGATAATAAGATTAAAGGTCGGTGTTCGATATAAAGTATATTTGTTCGATACTGTCATATCACTATTGAATAGTTTTCAAAAAGTACGATGATATGTTTGATGCCTCAAAATAAATATAAAACACTAATAAAAGATCGTTCGTGTTGTTTATTCATTGAACTGTTATGAGTTTATTAATACATTATGTGCAAACCTTGGGAATACGATGCTTTTTTTTTTTTTTTTCATCTATCTTAAGTAATTTGAGATACAACGACATTAGTTGGGTACAGTAAGCTAGTCTCCTTGGGATTTTTCATTTAAATTTTACATTAAATGAAAAAACAAACTGTTTCAAACTTTAACTAAAAATTTTCTGCCTCGTGCATGAGAACAAAAGATATCCATACACATTCCGCAAGCCTGCATGGTGATCCTCTTCTCATGGTGAAATTCAACACGTAACAAGAACCAATTACTCCTAAAAATAACCCCAATTCCTCTTATATATATTACCCTACATAACTCATCTTACACAGACAAAAGCCAAAAAAGTAGAATAAAAAAACGTATTCACTACTTCAAAAAAATCCCAGAAAAGTAGAAAGGCTATTTCTTGAACTCCAAGGCAGGTTTTTAGGTTACCAATCACGTTAATTAGCTACATCCAACATGGACGTGAGGAAGATCTCTTGTGCTGTACTCCTCATCGTGGTCGCCGCATGCTTGAGCGTTGCCGTGGCTGCAGACCCGGCCCCGGCCCCGGCCCCAGCCCCGGGTCCTGGGGCTGGTGCCCCGGGGCCGAGCATGGCCCCATCGGACTCAGCCCTCGGCCCATCCGCCGATGGAGCCGCTGAGACATTGCCCGTTATGGGTTCTTTGGTTGTGGCATCCCTTGTGTCATTTTTGGCCTATTATTGGCATTAGTCTCGCTGCGAATTTGAAGACTTATGAAAGTACGTGTGCTTGACGCTTCAAAAGATATAATATGTATACTAAGGAAGTTTTTTAATTTCTTTCTTGTTCAATTTCATTTCGCCATGGTAGGCTTTATTTCTTTTTCATTTTTTTTCGAATTATTGTATAATTATAAACCAAGCCCCTCATCCTCGTCCTGGTTGTGACTTGTGAGCGTGATTGAACCAAAATTGTATTGCTTTTTAAATTCATGTCGGAATAAAAGATTCCTTGATTTTATCCTAATTACCGCATTATTTGATTGCTCTCTTTTTTAATAATTCAGTTGATTTTAGTTTAAAAATACTACTTTTTGTTTTGAAGCATCTGCCTCTAATGCAATGAACACTACTCTGTAGTTACCATCATCCAAAAGTACGTTTAAAATGTTCAACTGCCATCCAAATCCCACAAGAAACCTGTTCATATAGATTGTTATTAAGATAAATAAATCAATCAATCAATCCAGATTGTTTCCCACGAAAGCCAACTCTGTGTTAAATCTACAAATTATGTTATTCAAGCTTCTAATCTTCAATCAAACACTCGAAGAAAACCATTTTATCTGAACACATTCAACAAGCACTTTCTTTTTTGGAGGGGGAGGGGGGGGGGGGGGGGGGAGAGATATTGTAATAAATTAACGACAATAACTCGAGAAAATCAATTTCCCGTTCCCCCGTTAAACTTCTGTGCAGACACGAGGCTTTTTGTCAACCAAATAGCTGTTTCTCTAGATGAGACCATTTCTTCACCAAATGGTCTTAGCACTCCAGCCAGTTCATCGAATTTGTCCTGTTTCAGCAGCCGCGCACATAACTCAAGAAGAGACTCCAAAGCATCAGCTCTTTGCTGGGTTGGATTCTCCCACTCTGCCCTGATTTCATCACAACTTATCCCAGTAACGGTACTTAGTAATGAGATGTCACTTGGTGCCAGATTAATTGCACGAGAATCATCTTTCTCTGTTTGCATCGAGCAACTAGTAATATCTGGTTTTATCTGAGCTTCATCTTTACAAGGAAGTGCACCATTGCTTGCAGATGACAAGTTGTCCATGTGAGCCTCCCCATTCTGTGCATTGTGGCTTTTTATTTTTGGTGAACAGCTTCCAGGTGCTACATCAGGTTCATATATGGCTGATGATGAACTTTTATCATCAGGAGACTCATTGTTACCGTTGCAGCCTACACTGGACAGCGTCATTTTCCCACAGTCCAAGGGAACAGCACTCCCACCCGCTATTTCAGCTTCTTCAATAACTCGTTGATTGTTAAATGGATTTTGATCTTTACTTTTCAGAGTCTCGATATCTATCTCCTGTACATGTTGTATATGTGCATCAGCAGGTTCTTGTATTTCATTCCGAGAATTTGCTGTGATCTCTGAGGTTAAGTCAGAGCCAGTGCTTTCCTTTCGAGTTGTGCCATTAAAATAAGCTTGCTTGTCTCTGCTGCAATCACTTGTCTCAGTTTGAGTGGAATTTTCTTTAGAATCATTGATGGAGCTGGATACATCCATTGTGTAGCTAGTAGGATCAACCTTCTTGGTCTCAAGGTTGTCTTCTGTACTAGTACTGGAAGTTGGCTTGTCATCAAGGGGTAGATTGTTGAGCTGCACAGCAATATTTTTCGCTAATGAACGAACATTTTCCAACTGATTAGGTGCTGCTGCCTCTTTCTCTCCCTTATCTTTGCCACTGTAATGTTTGGTAGATGGTGATTTTCTTGTTTTCTCCTTCATAATGTTTGTGGGCTTTATTGGAAGATAAACAGAAGATGGGTTTTGGCACCGAAGGAGATATGGCTGTAAATGTGGGTGCCTCAACAGGTCTGAAGCCTAAATTTCAGAAAGTGCAGGTACAAGAATGAGTAATTGCTTTTAAATTGACACATATGAGGTTAGGGTGACTGAAACTCACAGTTGGTCTATGTTCTGGGTTCTTCCTTAGCATGCTTTTAATAATTTGTTTCCTGTGATATAAAAATGCAATCTCACTAAATACATATATGATGTTGTAAGATAAAATATGTAATCATGGGGGAAAAAAAGGAAATTGTATGTTTGTTATATGAACTAGAGTGGTCCTTGAGAAACATCGAATATCTGTAATAGGATTGCGAAAGATACTTACAGTGTGGAGGAATACACAATTGGGAGTGGAGAAATGGATGATCTGTTTATTTTGTTGATGAGTCCAGCCATATCCTGTTGAGTTCTTAATAAATACATTTAATTATGATCTTTTCACATAAAGTAAATATAGACATTTTATTGCCACTGTACATAATTATATATATCTGCAGGTGAAACTTACAGGAGCTCTAAATGCTGGTTGATGGGCAGCAATTTCAAACATACAACAACCTGTAACAACACATATATGTTACCGTTAACAAAGAATCTCGAAATAGTTTTGGCAACCAATCTTACTGAATTTCTTACCGAGCGACCATATATCAGATTTATAGCCATAAGGAATGTCTGCTAGGAGTTCAGGACACATGTAGTTGGGAGTGCCAACAACCTATGAGACATGAAACAGCATTGACAGTAAACTATCTGAATGACAAAAGTGAATGAAGTGTCTTTAAAAGAAGCTCTTAAAATGTTGAAACCAAAACATTTAGTGGGTATGTGTACTAAGTATTCCAATTCAGTGAATTTTATATGAAATTTTGAGATGGTAACTTAAAAGTGCTTGTGGGCAAGATAGCTTCATAAAATAAGAGTTTTGACAGAGTTTAAAGTTGACAACTTGTTTTAGATTCAAGTTGAAAACAAAGTGAAATGCATTGTATAAAAAACAAGTATCAGTTCATACTGAGGAAGCAAGGTCTTCTGTGTTCAGTAGTTTTGCAAGCCCAAAGTCCCCTGTATAGTTCATAAAAGACATACAAATTCTTAGACATCTTAACTTGTAAGCCAAACCGGATTAGAGTAAACATTTTGCTTCCCAACTATAATTTTCCCTCATACCTAGACGGATGTCGTTCTCCTTCGTAAGAAATATGTTGGAACACTGTAATTGAACAAGATTAAATAAAAAACATGCTATTCATAAATTTTTAAAAAACTTATAACATATAGGTATACCTTAAGATCTCTATGAAGGACACGGTTGGAGTGAAGGTAGTCCACCGCTAGCAACAGCTGGGTCAGCCATTTGCAGAGTTTCTGAGCAAAGGCAAACACAAAGCAGGATGGGTGAATGTTACCTCAGCCAGCAGTGTGTGTGTGTGTGTGTGTGTGTGTGTATAGGGGGCAAGATTTCATTAACACAATAAGGATTACCTCCTCAGGAAAGAATGCTCCTCTGGCCTTCTTTATAATTTCAGCCCTGAGTTAAATAAACATTAAAAAATGACAATTGCATAATGTTTCTGGTTTACTCCTCTCTAAACAGCATTTCCATATTCTACATTTAGCATTTTTGGTTTAGTAAAATCTCTTGTCAAAGGTATCCTCAGTTGACAACTATATGGAAAGAGAAATTTGTATTTTAAGTTAATGTTTTTCTGATATAAGATGTAAAATTTTAAAAAATATGCAGGTCGAGCTTTTTATTTGCTTCTAGGCTATACAGGTGAAGATCACAAGTAGCCTTCAATTATTAATTCTTGAATTCTCACAAAGCGACAAAAATGAATGTAAGTAAGTTCGATGATCAAGAATTGCTACCTGAAACAAAATATGCAACCTACACCATAGAATCAACAAGAATCTTGACAATCTGTTCACATTTCCTGAAAAGTTGACTAATACACTCTTGGCAGTACTTTTCTGTTTCCTATTAGTAAGATTTGACCCAAGAATCTACCCCGATAATTTCACACAAGCTGGTAAGAAAAGATTAGCATGATCATAACTTACATGTCTCCTCCTTCACAGTAACCAGTTACGATGCAGACACAGTTTCCCTATGAAGCATGGAGAGAAACAAGCATGTTAATAGAGAGGTAACATAGTCTCATAGGAACAAATTCTACATAGACCTGAATATAAATGCATGACATGCTTACCTTGTCCACCCAAGCATCTTTGTACTTTACTATATATGGGTTATTCAATTTGGAAATCAAGTCCATCTGCAAAAGAAATGGACATAAATAATCTTTTGAGAGAAAAGTTGGTTTGCTTGGAGCACTGAAGACTAAAACAAGTTAGGCTTCAAGCCTGGGCCTGAGGCCCCACTGTAGGTATCTTCTTAGAAGTTGAAGGGAAAACTAGACAGCAATGTACAATCTTAAAACTAGACAGCAATATACAATCTTATTAAAAGATGGCAAGTTTGAAAGTCTTTTTAGAAGGACCGAACTACAGGTTTCAGGATCGAAGCTACAACTTCATTTAACTATGTATTGATTATCCTGATTCTGTTAAGTATTACAACAGATCAATCCAAAAGCAGAAAGCATAAATGCAATTTCAGTAAGAACTTCCACGTTGATCAATTTTGGATTATCAATGGGCAGAAAATAATTCAGTAAAACAAATGAGGGGCCAATGAACTGATAGAATCTGCTAACTGTTGGTAAGATAAAGAGGTATGACCAAAGGTTGTGAGATGATTAGATATGTGTTTGTTGAATGCTGTGTAGGATACTGTTAATTTACAATCAGATCAATATAAGTTTAGATAAAAATTGCCCAAAATTAAAAAGAAAAAAAGCCTTTTCCAAAATGAAATACGAAACATTTTCATTAAAAAATGAGAATTTTATCAACAGTTCTTTAAAAATGGCTTTGCAAAATTGAAGCGACGAATCAAATTTTACACATTAAAGATCCAAAAACAAGTCTATACAAATGAAAATAACCATATTCTGCATATCTGAAGAACTATTTTCCAGAAACAATGTCATTAGGACTCAAAATTAAATAGGCAAAGTGCAACGTCAAAAAATTGATGGCTTCTAAATAGCAGAAATAATATTGCAAGAATCACTAAATAAATAAATGAAACAAAAAAATTATGAAGAAAGTGACCTCTTGAAGTGCTGTCCGTTTGAACTTTTCAGTTTGTTTGGCCAATCGAATCTTCTTCAACACATACCTAACAGAAAAAGAAAATCAACAGCCACACGCCGTGTAAGTTAAAAGTCAATCTTCTTCACTAAGAGACAGCAAAGTCGTGCCGACACTATCTAAAAAGCAAGCTACACCATCTAAAACGCAAGCTCAAGTCAAGTCACCATTTTGATAAAACACTGTACCCATTGATTGATTTTTCTTGAAAATGTCATTTCCCGATTTTCTTGAATTCTCTAAAGATTAAGAACAAAATTATGAGAAAAAAAAGAAACAGAATTTGATGGAAATTGGTTTACTTTCTTCTTTCACTTTTATGCAGAACAAGAAAGGCTGCTCCAAATGCTCCTCTTCCAATCTGTTCAATCACTTCATAATCTTCCAGCTTCGACTTCGAATCGCCATTTTCAGTCTCCATTGGTACCTTCAAAAGCCAAACAACATTAAAAACAGCAGACCCACTTGAGCAACAGATCAAATTTGCTATATTAGCATAAATTCAAGCAGGAAAAGGACTAATTCTGTTTAAAAATTTACCAAAATTTCTACCTCTTCAAGAAAAGTAATGACTTCAGATTATAGAAGTAGCGAAAAACAATGATCTTATAGACGAAGAGACATAAAGATGACTAAAGCTACACTCATTATTATGTTTTTTACACCACACAAGCTGAGAGAAATAGAGAGAGATAAAGGGAGGGGCATAAGCAGAAGCAATAATAATAAGATAATTAGAATTAAGTTGATGACTTACCAAAATGGAAGGACAAGTGAAGTAAAGCAAACAAAGGCTAAAGCGAAATATATACAATAATACTTAATTAATTAATTGGTAAGTTGAAAGGTTGAATGAATAAGAGTGTCCAAGAAACAGAAAAAAATAAAAATAAAAAAGAATGAATTAGAGTGTCACTGTGACAGGTATTGAAGACCAAAGAGAAAGAGAAAAAGAGGGCAAAGGCTTTTGCTTTGCTTGCATTTTGCAGAATCATGAGAGCTATATAATATAAACACCACTCAATTCTATAGAACGTTTCCCACTATGTAGTTGTTGAAACACAAAATCAATATTTTAATTCATTAATATAAATTTATTAATATTAATTTGTTGGTGAAATTATTATTAAGTTTGTTTCACTATATTATAAATTTAATTATCAATTGTTTTAAGATAAAAAATAAAAAATTAAATCAATATATTATAAATTTTATGTTTAGTTAAAGTTATTATAATACATAATTAAAAACATTATATGTACATATCTTTATATGCATAAGTAAATTTTATCCTATATTATATATATTTTAGTTATTTATTTTTTGTTAATAATTTAATAGTAAAATTTACCAAACATCTATAATTGCTTTCAAAACTCACAATACTTCTAAAAATAAAATTTACCAAATATTTAACTAATTCTCTTCACAGCTAATTATTTTTACAGCACAGCTAGCAGTAATTATTTTATAAGCTACAACATTTCTAAACTGACCCTTAATAACTAGAATCTTCCAATGGCATCACACGGTAATAATTTTTTTTTTTCTTTTTCTCTTCACGTCCTTTTATTTATTTATTTATCTATTTTTGTGTTGCGGTTGGCCAGCAATTGGTATAAGATTAGTTGGTAGGCTTAAGGGTAATGATGATTGATGGATGGCTTGAACTTTTATTTTACTATAGGCATAAAGAATTTCATTATACATTCACTTTTGGCTATAAAATATATAATCATCATGCTTTTGATATTATAAAATTGGGTGGGTAGGAGTTATTTATTTATTTGTTTATTTTTAATATGTTAAACTTATGAAGGCCGTAGTAGTAGAGATAATCAAATTGAGTTACTTTTTAAACATTTGGTAATTGGTATAAAATAAATTCCCACATAGGTTTTTAGAAAAATCCCATCTTCGCTTTCGAGTTGAATAATTCATGAGGCATGGTGTCATTATAGAAAATGATGGATTACTTTTAATCTAGATCAACCTCTCTTTTGGCTTTGTAGAGCGACAACAGATAGGAAATAAATAACAATAGTCGATCAAAATGCTTGGTTGAAACGTTTCCATGCCACAAAGCTCGTGTGAGAAAGGGATTTCTCATTTGCAATTAACAATTTAACACAAGATAAATGAATAAAAAAATTGAATTATTTGGCACACCAATTTTAGGTGCAGCATAGGGTGCTCTCAAATGGAAGCTTGATCCCAGCTGAATAGAGATGGAGACAAATTGGTCCACTTATGTTTTCCCAATGTAACTTTTGTCCTTTTAGAGCGAGGCACTTTCAGGAGCCTTGTACCAACCAGTGCCATTGTTTAAGCTTGTCTGATTATGAATCAATAATAGAGAAGTTTCCCAAATCAAAACCAAAACCAAAACAATGTGTTCCAAATTTGACCCTTATAATGCCACATTCTTATCAGAGATCATCATCACAATTCTCTATCTGTATTCTGTATCTTCTGTAAATGTAATACAGAAATTTTTTCAATAGGCTGAGTGCATCCAAGACAAACTTCAAGTCTCTGCAGTAATCTATGTAACAAAATTCGATATAAATAATTTTAACTTTTTGGGTCTATAATTAAGCAGACATAAATGGCTGACAGTTGACATGAAATCAATTAGAACTCTAAACTAGAATGATAGGAGAAATTTGCAAACTAATGGTAGAATAGAGATTTGTACGGCTAAATCAAGTATTTGAGCAAAGTTACTTCCTTCTTGATTTTTTAGAGGCTCTGCGGTTTTCTAGTTTCTTCTGTGCAGCCTCAAATTCTTCATCTGTAGGCTCTGAACCTGCAGCAGCACCACCATATTTAGACACTAGTGATGAGAACATAGAATCAAACCGGTCTTTCCTGTCACTTCGGCGTTGAGATATAATTGCATATAGATCTGATTCTGGTTGTTTATTGGATCTGTAAAAGATGAAAACATGTATTTCATATCATATATGAGTTTGTCAAAAGAGGATAATAAAGTAATTAGTAGAAAAGAGACAGGCCTGTAAAACTCACTTTCCTTTCCTTCTTAAAGGACTGGTAGGTGGTTTTGTTTCAGATACTTTTTTTGCCCACTTTTGGTAGGCTTTAGTTGCTTTCAGTTCTCCTACACAAGTGAGAGAGAGAGATCAGTATTGCAGATTGAACAAGTTTGAGTTAATCCAGAACATAAAACAAATTAGAATATTCTTATTCCATAAGGTGGTCCTCTATGGTGGAAACAATCAATAGTCTTTTAGAGTCTTGGTTGTCCACTCAAGTTGCAATTAACCTAGTTCAGAGGGAAACTTCTGAGGTCTAGAACAGTAAACTTTCTGGGTATATAGGCAAAAGGTGATATGAACATTTACCTGCAGCTATTGTCTTGTCAAGAATATCCTTGAAACGGTGTGAATCAAGTTTTGGGTCCGAACAAAGCATTGAACAGAAGAGCCTGTGGGAGAAAGAAATTTTTAAGCCATCAAACTTAAATAGGCCAGTACAAGGGAGGAAAAGAAACACATAGCCCCTTAACCTGTTCATATTCCCCTTGCACTTCTTATACAGATCAATCAAATCTTTCTTCTCTGAATCAGATCCCCTGTAGTTGGCCTCAAACTCTTCAATATCAGCCTCAGTGACCTGCAATCCGTATATCAGCGGTCAAGTAAATGGAATGGAAAGGAAGAATAATACAAGGCAATAGTTCAAAATTTTCATGATTAAAGCATCTAACCTTTTTGTACATGGCTCCAAAAAACTCTTTCAAATTTTGAACAACATCCCCAGCTAGGTCCTGACCAGCGAAAAGGATAAAGATGAGACACAAGATGCACCAACAGTTGAAAAGATAAAAACTGAAAGTGAATATTCCAAATTCTAAGAAAGACTATCATTCAAGCCCAATCTCTCATATATAGTTATGATTGCAAATTTTTGACCAAGTATAAGTTGGCCAATAAAAAGGGAACCGTAAAGGATGGATTCCTTAAGACCATATAGTGCAAATGAAATATTTTTCATCGCCATGGAATATCTATTAGCCCTAGATATATCTAAATAAAATGATTGGAAAACAAATGGTTCCCTCAACACTCACAGCATCATCAACACAACCAGTCTGGTCATAAAGAGCTCGTTTTTCTTCATCACCAAGAATTGATATGACCTTTTGCAGTTGTTGAAATTTCTCCTTTGCCTCCTGTTCAAAGAAGATAACGTAGATTACAACAGAGAATATATTAGACTGGCAATGCAGGCAACAAAATTTCTCCTTACCTCATCGCCAGGATTTTTATCTGGATGGAGTCGTAAGGCCAATTTATAGTATGCTTTCCTTATTTCCTGTTGAGATGCTGTCCCTTCAACACCAAGAACCTGCAAGCATAGCATCAGTATTAGATTTATCTCGGTTTACTTCAGAAGAGGATGCAAACCCAGCACAATGGGAAATTGGAAGGAGATGGGTGGTAAGTGGGATGCATAAGCCTACAAGTGCTAGGTGAAAGCATTCAAATTCTTGGAATCATAATCACTAGAAAGCCAACCAAAGTAATGAGTCGAGACTATTAAAGTTTACTGTGCATGTTACAGAATATACATGCTTCTTCATAGCAATTTGATATCCTACACGAAAGCTTGAAAACTCAAAATGAGAGTCCAAAGACATACAAGCAATGCGGTTGAAAGTAAATCCACAAGGGTAAATGATCATCAGGAACAAACCAAATTCCATTGCTATGTAAAGACAAATATAATTATTTTAAAAAAAAATTCCAGTCAGAAAACAAATCCTTGCATTTAAGCCAATTTACAAACAAAATACATCAAAATTTGGTCTTGCTAAGTGACAAAGACAATGAATTTTACACCAATAATATGCAATAAAACCCTAATTTTTATTGCAACATCACAAGATAAATACAATAAACCCTTGATGCTAAAGTACTACTAATTTCACAAATTAAACTTACTATAAAAAAAATTATCATAAAAACGCCCACAAGAACAACGATACCTCATAAAGATCCTTATCATTTGAAGAAGATTGATTCAGATTCTCCTGATTCAGTTCCTCTTCTTCTTCTTCATGCGAAACCCTAGATTTCTTCCGCTTTCCCATTTTAGCCCTGATAAATTTCTTTATTTTGCTTTCCAAAGTGAAAGAAGTAAAGGGTTGGGGTTCTTATATCAGTACTGGTATTGGTGTTTAGTAAAATTTTTGTCTCCGATTTATTCCCGCCATTTCGGCTCTTTTCCTGTCGGGATGATCAGGTGTGTGCTACTGTACGGTAGCTTTTGATAAACAATCGAATCATCACATCGTCGACAAGAGATGGGCCTCAGCGTAGGTGACCACTTCCACTTGATGCGTCGAATGTGATTGAATTACGTCCCGAGTTATACACATGAATCATGGTTCACGCTACATGCGATAAGAGTCAATACTCAGAAAATTTCACATTCACCCCTGAGGTTTGAACAACCCGTAAGTTGGTCTGAAGTTTGAGCTTGTAAGCATATACACCCTCTGCTTATTTCGACCTCACCTTTCCCCACCATGATAGCCCAAAATATCACAATAACATGGAAGCTCAAAATTCAAATGCCGAAGATAAATACAGCCCATCTAACAGCGGCTATTAAAGTTATAGGCGCGAAAGAAATGCGAGGAATTTAGCATCATATTAATTATCTAAGTTTACTTTAAGAAAGAGCTTTAAATTTATTTTTAAATAAAGTTTCGTTTCAAAAAATAATATCAAAATAATTTGATGACCAGATTTTTGTAGCCTGGTTGAAGAATTTTTTGAATGTAATAAACATTTAATCCCTTTCTTAAATAAATAAAATAAGTCAAATCGAATCAGCATCAGTTGATTAAAAATATTTTAATAATATCAATAATGATTTTATCAAATCACAAACGACAACGTATCACAATGATTGGAAAACAACAGTTACGGATGATAATAAATAATATTGAATAATATAGATGAAAAATAAAAAACAATGTAGTTTATATTTTTCACTTACCTGTCTCTTGTGACTTAACAAATTTACTTTCATGGACACCCCTGAGATTTATATTAAACAAAAACAGATCCGAAGTTTACCCATTTTAAGCATGTACACACCTTAGTCTAGTCGTACTTGGATAGCTGGATCTCACATACCAACAACAGTCCCACTGGGAACCAGCCCAGGCCCAGGCCCAGGCCCAGGCCAGCGCAAACTGTACTGCAACAGCAGTGTGGGTCAACCAACCCAAGTCAGCCACGTAATCAAGCGCGAATGGTAAAGCAGTAAATAGAAACTGCATCGAGGGCATTGAGTTAAGCACCACCGACTCAGTGGAAAGCTCTCGTTGGTAATGAAAAAGTGGAAGCGTCGGCTTAAATAGAGCAAAGCCGTAGCGAGAGAGAGAACTTCGAAAGAAATTTTGAAAAATAAATAAATAAATAAATAAAACGCCCTCTCTCTCTCTCTACCCCCCCTCTCTTATTTTTTATTTCTGTTTGGTCTCAGTTTTTTTTCCCAATATTTTTATATACGATTATCTCTTTGATTGAAGGCAAGCTTTCACGTCCATAAAACGACGTCGATTGGTTTCAATTTTGTCGTTGATCAAAACCTTGATTTTTGAAACTGATTTTTGGGGAACTTTTTTTACAGGATTAATTCGGTTCGATTTTGTAAATCAAGATCGGACGAATAGGTGAGGGGTTTCATTATTTATTTATTTATGGGAGTTTGCTTATTTATTTAATTATTTAGTTGGAATTATAGTTTAGTTTGCATGGTAGTTGGTTAAAGGTGAGATTGTTTTTCTCAATTTTTGTGCTAGGTTTTTAATGATTTCTGATTATGGCTTCAAAAATGGAAACTTTGATTGCTTTAAAGTCTTGAAGTGTGAGGCAAAAGGAGAAGTTGCGGTTGTGCTGCGTGAAACCATCCTGAATTTTAGTTGTGCTGCCTGAAACCATCCTGAATTTTAGGTTAATTGGTCGAGATTGTAGTTCCTTTCGCATGTGTTTACTTATTTGTTTTTTAATTGATTTTCATCTTTGTTTCAAATATTGTGGGTTAGGGGATTTATGCAAAGTGAAAACGATTCATATCAGTTTCAGATTTGTTTGAAATATATAGTGTTAGGTTTGCTTGCTATACCAGTTTCGACCATGGGAAATATAATTTTTGTGCTGTCACAAGATTGATGATCTGTAGGCGCACAACCTGCAAGTTTGCTGATTGATAACATAGTTTTCCCGAGTGCTAGAATATTTTCATTTATGAATTCTAAGTCCTTCTGGATGTGAACGTGAATATTTGTGTAGGTATTCTGTAGTTTCATGGATGTTATTGAAACCAGTACCCAATTGAATAATAAATGAATGAACGCATTCGGGCAATGTACCTGCTATTGTTTTATGATTTTTTTCGTACCATATTTGAACTTTGAGGATGAATATTATAGATTAACTGTGTTATGTATGATATATGCTTGTATTGCTTTTAGCGATCAACTCCATTAAGCTCCTCTTATTTCCTCTTCTGCTTGATATCTGCTGATTTAGGTGTTGTAAAGATCACCCTTAACCTAAGGTATCCTGGTCATTTTTTTTGTGGGGTCGTGCAGCACTCTTGTCCTATGCATAGTCAATCATGGTGTGTTGCAGTGGATTGACTAGTTATAGTGATTAGTGGCATTGATTGAAGTTGGCTTGTGCAGATTAAGTTCTTTCCTCTTTCTTTATCCATATTTTGTATTTGTTTCGTTAGTTTTCTTGAATGCATCATGGTCTGCAAATTTGTTCATTTTTGTATGGGATTATGTTGATTGATATTGGGCTGGTGGCTGAATCATTTGTATGGTTTAGTAGTTGTATGTAGTAATATAGATGATAAGATGATTTCCTGGCAGGAGCTAGAAAAGATGGAATCACATGATGAAACTGGATGCCAAGCTCCAGAAGGTCCCATTCTTTGCGTCAACAACTGTGGCTTCTTTGGAAGTGCTGCTACCATGAATATGTGTTCCAAGTGCCACAAGGCCATGATCCTTAATCAGGAACAGGCCCAACTAGCAGCTTCATCTATTGGGAGCATTGTGCATGGCAGCTCCAGTGGGACTGGAAAGGAGCCCATCGCTGCCGATAGCGTTGATCTACAAGTGGGGCCAGTGGAGATAAAGAAATTCTCTGTGGAACCATCTAGTGGTTCTTCCTTTGGCTTCACAGGAGTGAAAGCAAAGGAAGGCCCTAAAAGGTGTACTACTTGCAATAAGCGTGTTGGTCTAACAGGGTTCAATTGCAGATGTGGGAACCTCTTCTGTGCAGTTCACCGATACTCTGATAAGCATGACTGTCCGTTTGATTATAGGACTGCTGCTCGGGAAGCAATTGCTAAAGCCAACCCCGTCGTGAAGGCAGAGAAACTTGACAAAATCTAGAAGTGACGAACTGAAGGTTTATGCAAAGAATATGATGCTTTTCCTCATATAAGTTGGCTTCTTGTCTTGTTGGATGTCCTTTATTGGTATAAATGGTTTCAAATCATGATTTTCAGGACATCATTGCAGTTGTATTCCTTGTTGATTGGCAAGGATTCCCTTGTCAGCTTCAGTGTGTAAGTCTCTATTTGTGCCTGGTTTTGATGGACAAGTTTGTGGTTAATTTGTAATATTGCTTTCTGGTTGGTATGCATTTCCTTCTAGTAGTAAATGAGGGGGGAAAAAGTCAGTATTTGCAGTACATTGAAGCATATCTATCAACGATTCTCCTGCCATTTCTTGTCTGACTACTATCATCCTTTAGCTGTCTATGTTTTCATCTTATCCTCCTCCAGTATGAGTTTTGCACTGATTGCAACTGATTTTTTCTTCTCAGTACTTTCGGTTAGATTCAGTTATCTCTCACTGTTGTTATATCCAGATCTGAATACTTTTTGTTATTGCTCTATGGTTGATGTGCATTTTTCGGTTTCAGTAAACAGATATTTATTTGCAGCACTAGGTGCATCTTTGAAGCTTATTTAGTGCCATGTGGTGCAGTACTTATCATCTTCCTTTAGCAGTTTGTGATAATGTCTTCTCCTCCTAAAATATCATGCTTTGCATGAATACATTGCTCAGTACCGGGAATCATTGTTCTGACTCAATGTTCCTTGCTGATTTATGTATATGTATGGTTATAACACCATATTAACTTTGATGTCATGAATGTTTTTGGGCTCGTCAGTAACGCCATTACCTGGTTTTCGGGGACTTCCAGCTTTTCGCTGTTTTTGATGAACAGGAAATGTGTTGAATTGTATGCAGTGTTCAACAAGTCTATAGAATTTGTTGAGATATGCCATTCAATTGATTAGTTCTTAAGGAGACGGGCTAAAATCCCTCGTGCCTCGCTTTTTATGAACAGGAACAATTAAAGCTGTTTTCATTGTGTGTTGGGAGATTGTTACCACTTAGCAGGCAATTCTTTTGTCTTTGGATATGCTGTGTACTGTACAAAGCAGCTGAAAGAGAGGTTAGAGGTTCAAGTGTTTAGTCTCTCTCTCTCGATGGATGATGTTTGTTTATGTTTCTATATTTACCATGTGTAATTCTGAGCTACAGCTTGGAAAATTAAATAAACAATTGAGTTAAAATTGTGGATTGCAAGTGTGAATAACACGCAATTTTAGAACGTATTGGATTTATGGGCCGCAGTTTGGTTGTGACATCAGAGTTTCTCCGTAGCAATCTCAAATGCATTTTAAGAATTTGGTTGTTAAATACCTAAAGTTTTATTAATTTTAGGCACTGTTTGTTGGTCTCTTTGTTTACTTTTGTTTAATTTTCAGACTTTTACATTTAAATAGAAAGGGGTGAATTTTTGTGATTTAGAAGTAAATATTATATTTAAAAATGTCTGTTAAATATACTTATTTTTTAAATTATAAAATTTAATTTTTTTTATTTATAAAAGATAAATGTCAAATAATTATATTTAAGTTTTTTTTTTTATTAAAATGAACAAGACATCATTTACATTTAGATATTAAAAAATAAAAAATAAACGTTAACTAAGTGACTTTTATTCATAACGTCATTGATCCTTAAATATGTTATGTTATAACTATTTAAAGTCCTATCGTCAAGGTTCATTTATATTTACAAGAATTAATATATATTATGATTTTTTTTTTAATATTTACAAGAATTAATATATATTATGCTTTTAAATACATTAATATTTACCAGAATTGGGCCATGGAGTCGGGGCATGTAGGGTTCAAACCCTAACCTGATTTTGAGTAGGCCTTAATACTTAAGCCCGAACCCGATCTTGGGTCTCTAAATTTAGGTCAAAGGCCAAAAATTTTGGGTCGGGTCAATTGGAAAAAATTGGGATGGATTGTTTTTGTCATCTCCAATAGCAATCTTAAATGCCTTTGCAGAATCTTTATTGTTAAATAATAAAAGTCTAAAGTTTTATTAATTTTAGAAATGTTTATAAATTTGTTTTTTTTTGTTTACTTATATTTGATTTTCAGATATTTACATTTAGTAGAAAAAAGGTGAATTTTTGAGATTTTTATTTGAATGAAAAATAAATATTATATTTAAAAATATCTCTATTAAATATACTTATTTCCTAAATTATAAGATTTAATACTTAATTTTCTTTTAACTTATAAAGACGTAAATGTCAAATAATTATGTTTAAGATTTTTTTTATTCATAAAAACAAGCAAGATATGGTTTATATTTAGATATTAAAAAAAATAAATATATCATTTAGATATTTATATTTAGATTCGGTTAAAATTTAGGTCTATTCAAATTTCGAACAAAAAAAAAAAATGTTAGCTAAGCAACTTTTATTCATAACGAAAGACTAACAACATTGATTCTACAATATGTTGCAGGGTTGGCATCATCGAGTGATAAGATTTTCATATATTTCTTTTCTTTCTTTTTCTGACTTAAAAAAAAAAATTGCATTTGTGGAAATCGAGAGTCAAAATTAATGGTGAAACCGTGAAAGGACAATAATAGAAGCCAAAGAATGATACAATGAAGAAAGCGAGCCAGCAACTAGCAAGCAAGATTTGTCGGGGAAGGTGGCCGGCTGGTCCTCCCCCACACACAGCACCGTCTGCAGAAAGCAGTGTAATCCTCAAAAAAGTAAATAATGTGTAGGTATTATTATAGTTATTATTGTTATTGTGCTTTATGCATAGCTTTCTTCATTGCAATTAAGTGAAAATTTTGATGATGCCAATTGGGGGCATTGCCGGCCAACTTTCACTCACTCACTCACTCACTCACTCACCATCACCACCCACCAAATCCTGAATCATGATCATCAAAATTGAAGACAGAAAGGGTTGCCTCAAATTTTTTGTTGGGACTTGAGGGCTTCTTTATCTAGGGAATATTGCAGCACAAACAAACAGCGCACACACCAAAATATATACAATTCATTATTGACTTTAAAAAATATATTATCATATGCACTTAGGGCCCCGGGAGAAAAACACAGAGACAAGGCCCTTGGATGCTTCAAATTAAGTCCCTTTTTCTCATTTGATGTTAAAAGTTGACTCGTGAATACGAGTACAAAACTTTTACGAGGCAACAAATTGGATTGCACCAAGTGACCTTATCTTATGTTGTTATTGTATATAATAATAACCATTCTGGTCTCACATTGTTTGTATAAATTTTAGTAAAACAAAGTGAATTTGCTATTCATGGTAAACAAATTGTTCAATTTCTGCATGGGGCTAACAGGTTATATTTGACTTTACGAGTGTCAAACATGGTGTGTATGATAGTTGGTTTGACATTACCCAGAATTGGTGTTCACATATGGAATGCTTTTTTTGCAAAATAATAATAATAATTTCATTACTCAGCTAACAATACAACAGCACATTCCGCCTGGCAAATTAATGAACACTAGGACCAATTCACTCACTCACTGGTAATGTGCACATAATGAAATTACTCTTTTGCAGTGGGCTCTAACAGCCACCGCAGTGAACTTAAACTTTATTAAATTCGAATTTAAACCTGAAATTTTGTCATCCCTAGACCTGCTCTCACAACAAATTACATTTTAGAAACATGATAAACTATTCTTGGATGGTTCTTTTCACATGAAGCTTTTCTATTGAAAAGCATGTGTAAGTGTGACCACTTGAAAGTCCAATAACCATGCCTGAAAATTTTCATTGGAAGTTAAAAAAATAAAAGCAGGCTGTGTAAACTGTAAAGAAGATTCTTAGGATACCTTTCTTTCTTCTTTCTTTGTTTTTATTTAAGGGTGACATGAGGCCAAAATTTTGTATAGATTTTTTTTAGACAGAAGGCTGCAATAATGGTTGTCCTTCACTTTCCACTTATACAGTAAAAGTCAAAAATTTAATTTTTTTTTTTATTGTTCGAAAAGTCAACTACCATTCTAGCAAAAAAAAAAAGCATCAAATTTGACATTTTTGGTTTTTTCCACCAACTCTGCTTTTTTTTTAATTTTTTTATTAACTTTGTACGAATTCGATAACTACACCCCCAATCAATTTTTGTCTTTTACAAAACACAATCTATTGTGGGCAATAAGCATGCTTTGATTCATTTAAAAGTAATTAAGAAAATGTTAATAGGTTTTTTAAAAGCAAATTAATTGTGATTATGAACCACAATTGGATGCATCCCCCCTCTGCTTATAATGATTATGAGAAGATATGAATGAAAGGGAGTATAGTAAAAGTTAATAATATAAGATGAGCCAAAAATTGAATCCAATAATGTATCTATTTTTGCAAATCTCGTAGTAATTTTTCTTTGACGGTGCATGCTTACAGAATTATTACACTCAATCAAATTTTACTCTTCTTTCACACGCTTTTACGAGAAGATCATCTAATAGTTTGATGATAAATTACTTTTATATCATTATATGTGAGTAGAGACCACCATTAGTGTTTTTTAAATAGTGATAAAATATACAATAAAATGCACTCTCATAATTGGAGTGAATTATGAATTGCATACGGTGTGGTCCAACGTAGGCTAATTTTTTATAGCCTTTTGATTTGTTTGGAATGATCACGACATCGCTATAAATTTCTCAGTTAAGCCCTTGACCGCCAAAAAGGCCCCACCACGCGTGATTAGATCTTCACCGTTAGAATCAAGGCCTTGTGTCAACCACTCATCTCATCCCTCCCTGGAACCGCTCAGCGCCAAAACCGGGTGATCATTCAACTTTGATCACATCCAATCAGCCGCTTGATCAAACGGTGATCACATCTTTTTCTCTGAATCTCTCCGTACACTATGATATGTATTGGATGAAATTACAAAAATAATCGTATTCTCTCTTGATGTGGACACGTGCCGAGGGAAATTTTGTTTGGTCACTTCAGAATCTTTTGTCGTCACTGTCTCACTAGCTCACGAGAACTTTTCGAGTTTTGCATTTTTGTCTATTTTTGTAATAATTAATTAATTAATTATTTTTTTTTTAATTTTGAAGTCTTGACTTTCAGACTTTTATCTCTTTCTTAATATCATAAAAATTTGTTCTCTTTTCAGTTTATTACCATGAGGCTGCACTGACAGGTCAACACACGTATAATAGATTAAAAATAAAAAATTAAAAATAAAAAAACCACCCTTAACTGATAGGGGAAAAAAAAAATGAACGCAATATAGAAACTGATAGCCGATGAAATATTTGTAAAATTAGAGTAAATATTCAATCGAGGTTATTATATTGGCAATTAAGCATCAAAATTGACAATGTTTTTGTTAAAATTTGTTTCTGAATATTAGTACTCTAAAACAAAGTAAAAAAAAAAGGAAAACCTATTGAATTTTAGCTGACAAAAAGGAAGAAAAAGGATTTGTCTTTGGTTGTTGGGAGGTCAAATCGTATCGTCTCTTTGTATTTCACCAGAAAAGTAATAAAGTTTAACGTTGAGCCCCACAAGCAGGGAAAGTCATAAAGAGGTTAAATTTTCGGCTTTCTTTTCAAAAATACATTTTTTTTTTTTTTTGAGAATCAAAATTACAGTAGCAATTCTTCAGAGAGAAGCATGCTGTTTTTGATCGTGTGGTATAAGGTCCAAAAAAATTGCCCATATCAATTCCTGTACTTCTTGAATCCATTAATTGACTATATGCATTGTCCATTTTCAAGCTTATAATGTGACAAAAATAGGACATTAATTAATTTATTATTTAATTTTTTTAATAATCATGTGACGCTGGTGTCTGTACAGAATATTTACGTACTGTAGTTTATTTTCAGCTGGTTTCCTGTAACTTTGCTGTAATATTTTTCCTTTCTCAATGAAATCTTCATCAACAAAAGTCATTATGAATGTTTTGTAGCTTTGCATAGATGCTCAGCTCCGTGATACTAACAATCTCCCATAAGGTTCTCATTTTCTACTGATATATTGAAAAGATTGAAAACAAATCTCTCTCTCAGTCTCCTTCAATGACAATGGCTGCGGCCTCCTCCCCATTTTCATTGCTTTGCCTTCATCTTCTTGTATGCTTAACATTCTTCGCTTTCACTTCTGCTTCGACTGAAAGAGATACCCTTCTTTCCTTCAAGGCCTCCATCGATGACTCCAAGAACTCTCTTTCGACCTGGTCTAATACTTCAAGCATTCACTACTGTAACTGGACTGGTGTCACTTGTGTTACTACTGCTACAACTTCACTTACCGTCACTTCCATCGATCTTCAAAGTTTGAATCTTTCTGGTGAAATCTCATCTTCAGTATGTGAGCTTTCTAGTCTCAGTAACTTCAACCTTGCTGACAACCTCTTTAACCAGCCTATACCTTTACATCTCTCTCAGTGTAGCTCTTTGGAGACCTTGAATCTTAGTAACAATCTCATCTGGGGTACTATCCCAGATCAGATATCTCAGTTTGGTTCTTTGAAAGTTCTTGATTTGAGCAGAAACCATATTGAAGGAAAGATCCCTGAAGGCATCGGCTCATTGGTGAATCTTCAGGTTCTCAACTTGGGAAGCAACTTGCTTTCAGGTAGTGTGCCTTTTGTTTTTGGGAACTTCAGTGAGCTTCTTGTTCTTGATTTGTCACAAAATGCATATTTGATGAGTGAAATTCCTAGTGATATTGGCAAGCTTGAGAAGCTTGAGCAGCTGTTTCTGCAAAGCTCTGGTTTTCATGGGGGGATTCCTGACTCTTTTGTGGGGTTGCAAAGTTTGTCCATTTTGGACCTTTCACAGAACAATCTAACCGGTGAGGTTCCTCAATCACTTGGCTCGTCTCTGTTGAGATTAGTGTCTTTTGATGTTTCTCAGAACAAGCTTTCAGGTTCATTTCCAAATGGTATTTGCAATGCAAATGGCCTTGTAAACCTTAGTCTCCATAAGAATTTTTTCAATGGTTCAGTCCCCGGTTCCATTAATGAATGCTTGAATCTCGAGAGGTTCCAGGTTCAAGACAATGGCTTCTCTGGTGATTTCCCTGATAAATTATGGTCACTACCTAGGATTAAGCTCATCAGAGCTGAAAGCAATAGATTTTCTGGAGCAATACCAGATTCAATATCAATGGCTGCTCAACTGGAGCAAGTTCAAATTGATAACAATAGATTCACTAGCAGCATCCCTCAGGGACTCGGGTCAGTTAAGAGCTTATACAGATTCTCTGCCTCTCAGAATAATTTCTATGGTTCACTTCCTCCAAACTTTTGTGATTCCCCTGTCATGAGTATCATAAATCTCTCCCAGAATTCAATTTCAGGTCAAATTCCGGAGCTAAAAAAATGTAGGAAACTAGTCTCATTGTCATTAGCAGACAATAGTCTTACTGGAGAAATCCCCTCATCCCTAGCTGAATTGCCTGTGTTAACTTACCTTGATCTGTCAGATAACAATCTGACGGGTCCAATCCCACTGGGGCTTCAGAACTTGAAGCTTGCCCTCTTCAATGTTTCCTTCAACAAACTGTCTGGTAGAGTCCCCTACTCCTTGATCTCAGGTCTCCCAGCATCGTACTTGCAAGGAAATCCTGGACTTTGTGGCCCTGGATTGTCAAATTCTTGCGACGAAAATCAGCCAAAACATCATACTTCTGGCCTCACAGCATTGGCATGTGTGATGATTTCTCTAGCATTTGCTGTTGGAACTATGATGGTTGCTGCTGGGTTTTTTGTGTTTCATCGATATTCCAAGCAGAAATCTCAAGCAGGTGTTTGGCGTTCCCTGTTCTTTTATCCACTCAGAGTCACTGAACATGATTTGGTGATTGCGATGGATGAGAAAAGTGCCGCGGGAAATGCTGGACCTTTTGGTAGAGTTTACATTTTAAGCCTACCAAGTGGCGAGCTAATTGCTGTTAAGAAGCTGGTCAAATTTGGGTGCCAATCTTCAAAAACTTTGAAGACTGAGGTCAAGACGTTAGCCAAGATCAGGCATAAGAATGTTGTTAAAGTTCTGGGGTTTTTTCATTCGGATGAATCAATCTTTCTGATATATGAATTTCTACAAATGGGGAGCTTAGGCGATTTGATTTGCAGGCAGGATTTTCAGTTGCAGTGGAGTCTTAGATTGAAAATTGCCATTGGGGTTGCTCAGGGATTAGCATACCTTCACAAGGATTATGTTCCACATTTACTCCATAGAAACGTCAAGTCCAAAAATATTCTCCTGGATGCTGATTATGAACCAAAGCTCACAGATTTTGCTCTTGACCGAATTGTGGGAGAAGCTGCGTTTCAATCAACCGTGTCTTTGGAATCTGCACTCTCCTGTTACAATGCACCAGGTATAATTATGATCTTATACAGATTCTTTTTCAACTTGTTATGCATCATTTCTTGCAACATTGTTGTATCAATTGCTGTATTTTGTATGCGAGTGTATGTTAAAGACGAATTTGAAGCCTTATAGGAAAACTTAGATAAGTATTAAATATATTAGATAACTCAAAGTAACTTCCAAACTAGCCATTCCTAGATAGGCAGGGAACTAAATAGAAATGGCAACATTACTGAATTTTCTTTTCGATTGCAGAATATGGATACTCTAAGAAAGCAACCGAACAGATGGATGCATACAGCTTCGGTGTTGTGTTATTAGAGCTCATAACTGGCCGACAAGCTGAGCAAGCTGAGCCAGCAGAGTCTCTTGATATTGTGAAGTGGGTTCGCAGGAAAATCAACATAACCAACGGGGCAATCCAAGTTCTAGACCCCAAGATAGCGAACTGTTATCAACAAGAGATGCTTGGAGCACTGGAAATCGCTCTGCGCTGCACTTCTGTGATGCCTGAAAAACGACCATCAATGTTTGAAGTAGTGAAAGCACTTCAGTCCCTCAGCTCAAGGACTAGTCTTCCGAATATCGAGCTCTCTAGTATGGAGGAGCACTCAATTCCTCTGTGAGCATTGCACTAAATACCATCCCAATTTTTTTCTTTTTTTGGTTTGCCTTGTATGTAAATCCAACTTAATTTTACATCTCTTATTTGAATGTAACTTGGGCATGGCTTTCTCTGTCCTTCACGAAAATTGTTTTGGGATTTTGGTCAATAGCAATGCAAGAATGTTACAGTGTATTTATTATTGCCACTTGTTCATGTCATCTAAATATTGCTCATGACCTTGTCCTCGAAGAGTTCTAGTTGCATCAGTAATCACTTAGGTCTTCTACGCTCGGTGGCGGCTCGATTTTTAGTAACACAACCGGTTTAAAGTTTGTGATACAAAATTATGATACAACGTTTACATTTCAATTAAGGTGATAGCAATTAAAATTCACCATTTGATAACAAGTGATATAATTTAGTGATTATTAATCACATGGCCTTATAAGTTGATGACGGATATCTAAAAGTCGGGATACAAAGTTTATATCCCATCTTTGTTTACTTATCAGTATTCATAGTGCTGATTTTGAGCTAAAACTCACAACTACAGCATCTTAACATCAAATTGTGTATACTTTATGGGCTTGAATTATTTGTAAAAATTAGGCATTGGAGCTATTTGAAATAAATAACAGTGAAGTTATTTTCCTCAAAATTTTCATTACATGGGCTTTTCTTATTGATCAGCTTTGAATGAATATTTAATTTAATTAATAATTATTATACCTCAAGAGTTGTTCTTTTTTAATGACTTTATATATATATATGCAAGAATGAAAATTAAGTCTCGTTCCAGCTATGTGAATGAATATTTTATGTCACTCTTAAGAATTTTACTCGTTAAACAAAATAACACCTTCGCATAAAATCATTGTCAATAAGTTGATATTATGTAGTTCTCATTAATGACTCCATATAAGACACCATGTGAATTAACCCCGTACTTAAAAGAGTAATTTACCCTAGAGCAATGGACATAAAATTTACGTGGGAATGTCCAAGCTTAGCTTATTAGGCCTTTTTTGGGCTTTGAATAAATTGGGCCTTCATGGTACTTGTCCAAAATCTACTTCATTATCAATCAATATTAATATTAATTTTGCCCCAAAATTTTTTACACATACATACATATAATTGACACTAAAAAGTGAATATTTAATAAGAATAAAATTATCAGTTTTTCACTTATAGCGTTAATTAATGTGCTCATTATTTCTAAATTATCTTAATACTCTCCTAATAAATTTGTGTTAAATTAATCCGTAGTATGTTAATTTTTATATTGTAAATATTCTAAGAATAAAGAGGAAATTGGGACCGAAAGTGAAAAATAAAGAAGAATTACTGGAGCCATTTGGAATGTATTATTGAGAAGATATAATTAATTAAAAAATAATAAAAAATAAAAAATAAAAAAATGGAAATGTGCCATGTATCGAGATAGTCAAGTGGCCATTTAAAAAATATCACTCTTCTCAATGTAAAAGATAAGTAATAAATAAATAAATAAATAAATAAAAGAGAAAGGAGGGGCAATTGCCTATGGGCCAGGGGGGTTGGGAAATTCTATTGTAATATTTTTTAAAAGTTTATTAATTAAAATGAGTGCTTTTTTTTTTTTCGATATGAGTGGCTAATTTTTTAGGGTGAGGTGAAAGGTAAAGTTTAAGGGTTCAAATTATTAATTAATTACTCTCTCAAATAAGTTTTAAAGTTTATTTTATTTGTTTGTATATTTATTTTTACCGGCTTCTTTTATATTATGTTAATTTATAGATCTAGCTCTCCTTGAATTTAAATGGTATTTTGACATAATATCGACACGCTAATATAGTGATAACATATTAGGTACTTGATCTCATATTTATCCACGTTAATAGTTAGTTAAGAATTAAATGACATAATAATTAAGTGGAAAAAGAAATGCAAAATACAAATATGAGATAGTGTTATGACCATAATTTGTGTTATGAACCAACCACATGTAAATATTTGATTGGATTATTCGAACCTCTTTTCTAGTTTAATCTTTTTAGACCCCTTAAAATATTTTATGTAATTTCTATTTTATAATGAATGAAATTACTTATAAAAAGGATATGAGAATTTATTGTCAATAGAGATAATGAGAGAATTAGTTTATTTCAAAGAAATTTGAAATAAAATTGATTTTAAAGAAATCTGAATGGGATTGAACCCAAAATTTGGTTCAGTTTTGTTCAGTTCGGATGGTTTAGTTTATTCATTTTTCTATATTTTTCACTAATTTGGTTCTTTTTTCTTTGTTAATTGAACTCATAGTT
Source organism: Murraya paniculata (assembly GCA_030449075.1). Lineage (NCBI taxonomy): Eukaryota > Viridiplantae > Streptophyta > Magnoliopsida > Sapindales > Rutaceae > Murraya > Murraya paniculata. Next base: position 3,428,920 of record JAEVFN010000010.1, on the reverse strand, counting down.
TTGACAATTTTAAATGAACCGAACCTAATCCAAGGGTAGGTCCTCACAAGCATTGAGTTGGGGCTCAAATTTGAGTAAAATGTATACTTGTTTCTTTAATAATCACACACAGAGATTTGACTAGATCATTCGAATCTCTTCTTTATTTTAATCTTTTTAGACTCATTATAATATTTTATAGTAAATAAAATTACTTGAAAGACAAAATGAATATGAGAATTTATTGTCTAACAGAGATAATGAGAACTCCATAATTGTTTTCTAACCCTAAACCCTAAAACCCTAAGATAATGAGAACTCCATGATTGTTTTCTCTTTTAATATTTGTAGCTATAAGAACATTTTGAAAGTTAAGTAGGCTTTACTCTAGATCACCAAAACTTTGAGCCTTTCTTGATCCTTCTTTTTTTTTTTCCTGTTTTTATTTTTTGGTTACAGCCTGCAGAAGTTATTTCTCAGTTTTCAATGCTTGAAAATTTTGCACAAACAGAGAAATTTGTATCTATAAAGAGTTAACCTTGTTCAATAAATAATATGATCAGAGGCTTATATATTACTTCTCCTAAAACATTTTATCTAGATAACTTTGCAATGCAAAGGAAATTGCAGTGGTGGATTCATGAAGAGATTTGGCTTGGCTTATTAAAGATTTCGCTGGGACAAAGAGGTTACTTTTAGGGGTGGCAAAACGAATAATCGAATCGTAAACGAATTGGGTCAAAATTTTACTGATTTGGATTCGATTCGTTTATTAAACGAATTGAAATCTTAGGATTCGGATTTGATTTGTTTAATTCTTTTGGTAGAATTAATAAAAGAATCGAATCGAATCGAATATGGATTCGTTTACTATTCATTTATCGTATAATGAATCCATAACGAATCGAATTTAATATGAATTCGTTTACAAAAATTAAGCAAAGTAAAATATAAAAAGATTACAAATTTAACATCCTACAAAATACAAACTTATTATCATTTATGATTACTATATTAGCCTTCAAATTTTAAAATTTTTTTATACATATTTATGGATAAACAAGTAATTTAATTAAATGAATAGTAAACGAATGCACCGTATTCTATTAGTTTATGATACATTTATTAAACGAATTCTAAACGAATAAATAAATCATTGTCTTCAAACCCAGATTTGATTCGTTTAATAAACGAATCGAATCAAATTCACCCATTTATTAAACGAATCAATTTTTTCAAATCCAAACCCATTTAATATGCATCGAATCGAATCGAATAAATGAATCTTAACCTAAATTGTCACCCCTAGTTACTTTAGCAGTACTAGGGTCAACTAAATGGTGGTGGTAGGAGTAGTTTCGGGATTGAGTGTGGTACAATAAATTTATTTTTTTCCCCTCATTTGGCAACCCTTCTACCACACACACACATATATTTTCTAGATTTTAATATTTTATCAACTAAACTAACTAGAACTCATGTGCAATACTATAAGATAGTTAATTTCAGAATTTCTAATCCTATAGAAACTTAACTATAGTTTGATGAGATAAAATGAGGGGTTGAATAGCCCCACTCTTCGTATTTGAAGTTTTCAATTTGTACTTTTGAGCAGTGTGTATTATATTTTTTTATTTTTGAAACAATCACATGTGCTGATTTGACGGATATTACTACAAAGGTGACATGCTGTGGGCCCCTCATTTTGCTTTGGCGAGTTAATATAATTGCATAATTCAATGTAATTAAACTAATTATGGTTATCACAATCAGTCTCTTGTTATCACTTCAAGACTCTTCTATAAATCACGCCTTTCGTATTTGTAGTGATACAACTCACAAACAAATAACATTTGGTGAACACAGATAGATTAGCCGGTTGCAGAAGTTTCAAGCTGGTCTGATTAATTAGCAGTGAAGTGATCTGTAAATTCCTTAGTTTAATTTGTTAATTAAGTTTTTCTTAATTTTCTGAACTGATTTATATATCTTGCATGTACATTGATGAAATTATTAGCATGATTATCTTCCTTCTTTTTTATGTGATTTCTTTTCAATTTCGGATTATTAGGGTTTGAATTTGGGGGAGAGCAGATCCTTGCCCTAGCCTGCTAGCTGAGGTATATACAATTTTATTTAATTTTAATACATTTTCTCTGGACAATCAATTCCTCATGTTGATGATAATGGTACTTTAAAAATTACGATTGCTTCCTTCAAGTGATAGACTATAAATTAACGATGTACGTATTTGATCAATGACAGAATGACAGACTGTTGATTAATAAATCCTATAGCTTTGCTTAAATTATTAAAAAAAATATACGCTCTATAATTTAAATATTTCAACCTTAATTGCTTCATGAACAGTCTTGGCTTGCAGTAAGGACCTTTGTTTATGCTATATAGTTAAAATATTTTACAGGAAATTAGTGGAAGCTCTTAGCATTGATCATATTATGCAAGTTGATTATGCGTGTCAGGATTTGGTCTTAGATGGTCTCAGGATTTGGTCTTATCCCCTCCAAGAAACTTCTTAGTACGTTGAATTTCATTTATAATTATACTCTCTCTCTTATTCTCTCTTTCTCTTTCTATATATATAGTCTTCTTTAGCGCGGTTCCGCAATTTTCAAAATTTGGATTCGGGACTTTATCACATTGTAGAATCCCGAATCCACATTTTAAAAACTATGGGCACTCGCACTTGAGATAGTACACACACATACATAAGCATTTAAAATATTTTGTAAATTTTGATCTAAATGACTATAAGAAGGATTTAGAGAAAGTGGTACATATGACAAAAAAAGAATATTGGGCCACTCCACATTGAAAGAGGAAGAATGAGTTTCTTTCAGATTGTACATTTGTCTATATTGAAAGAGAAATTGCATGCAGACAATATCAACTTAGATGCGATAATAAATGAGTTTTATTTTTTGAAGGATCGCATGACATCGACAGTGTTTTTCTTATTTATATTGTATTTTCATAATTAATTTTTTTTTCTTAGGTAATGTATCTTAATAATATCGCTTGTATATAACAAACTCTTTTAGAAGTACATTTAATTAAAAAAAAAAATCTAGCCCACCCCAAAAAATGATGCTAGCTTCGACACTGTTTCTCTTACGCAGACATTCGCATTTGAAATTTGAATTTAGGATTATACAATTTGTAAAACCCTAGACTCACATTTTGTAAAATACGGGTGCTCACTGAGATGACATACACACGCACACATAAACACATTTCAAATATTTTGTTAACTTTGATCTGAATGACTATGAGAAGGATTTGGAGGAAGTGATACACATGACAAAGGAAGAATGTCTGGCCACTCTCAGACGGTAAGCCTTTTATTAGAGAAAAAGAAAGCAAAGCCAAAGGCTTCAATTAATATTCATGGCATCAACTTACATTTATAAGGTCTTGCTTTAACTTGACAAATTTCAGAAAAACTACAGACTGCTCAAAACGTTCCTCCGATTACCGCGGGGTCTCCAGGTAATTTTAATAAATAGTTTCCCTATGCCACTTAAGCAATCTCTAGCGGTATCTTCAATTGGAGAAATTCTTCAGTATCTTTGTTGTACATACAATAAGTAATGTTTTTGATGAGCAGAAATCCGAACTTTAAGAAATGGCAGGCTAGATTAGGAAAAGCAAAGCAAACAAAAGCCATTTACCTTGGAACTTTTGGTAAGACCTGTTATTTTAAAAATCATCATATTTTAATTTATATCATCAAGCTCATGGCCAAAAGGTAATAATTAGTGTTGGCTATGTATCATCTTGAACTTGTTCCAATTATGTGTATGTTTCTGTTCAAACAACCAGAAAATGAAGAGGAAGCTGCCGTAGCCTATGATATTGCAGCCATAAGGGTTAAAGGAGTAGAAGCAATTACCAATTTCGATAAAAGTCAGTATGATGTCAATAGCATTACTGCGAGTGAAAAGATACCAATTGGCAAGGGTGTTTCAAGGTTTATAAAGGAGAACTCAGTGAATGATGTTCTTATGATGAAGAAAAGAAGAACTTCAAGATTTCCCTCTTTGCGTCTAAAACGAGATATCTCTGGTCAAGTGATGACGAACCCACAATTGAGATCATCATCTCAAAGCTTGGCATCCTCAGAGGAAAAAAGGAATCAGATTAATCAAATGACTGTTGATGATTTCAGCCACCAACACCCTAATCATGAGTTTGAAACTAATAATTCTTCTGCTGATGCAAATTTAGGCAGTGGCCTTGGGTTTTCGAGTGATGATGGAGTTCTTGAGGGGCTCCTAGCAATGATAAATGATGGAGAGAGTCAACAGTTCACCCAACAGGTCCTTGATGATTACCCTAGCTCCTCTCTTATGAAAGCCTATCAAAACCCTAGCAAGTTCCCCCTCCAAAACCTCCAAAATGACTTGCAAACTAACCCTAGTTTCCTTAATCATCAGCCGAGGGTAGATGGAAGAGGAAGTGTATCCAGCATCCATGAAGTAGTTTCGAGTGATGGAATTTTGGAGGGCTATACAACAACAATGAAGGGCAATGAGGATGAGGATTTTGCCTTTGATGACTTTCTTGATATGCAGCAAATGTCGACGGACGGAAACTTTCCAAAAATTCCATCATCACAAAATCAAGATTCTCTTTTTCAACTTAATGGCATCCATTTGGGGGGAAATGCAAAGAGTAGCACTGATGGAGCCAGCATAATTTTAGTAAAAGACTACGAGAAGCAGTAGATGGAGGTTTGTTTTTTAAGACCCTTTTGGTGATGACTTTGAACTTTAATTTCTTACAGTTCGCTTTATAGATGTATTTGATGAAATTCGTCTGGAAGCTGATTGAGTCAATCATCCTCATCAATGTCATTATAGTATATATCCGGCTGATAATAAATTAAAAATTAACTAAAACACAATTAAATCAATTATGAACCAAATTGAATGCCCACACCTCTCTCCACTTGTCCTCTTTGAAGACTCTAATCGTTTTTATAATTTTTTCTCCTGTGAGAAATTGAAATAACAAGTGAAATTAAAATTTTAATGGTAATTAAGAGAGCCTTCAGTTCGCTCTGTTTAACATTTTCCCCACCGAAATACTCAAAAAATATCAAAAAAAAAAAAGAAAGAATTTAATGGTAAGAAAATGAGTTAATGCAAATAACACATGATTTGGAACGATGAATTGCTGCTTTGATACCATCAAAACTGGTAGAAATGTGGTAATTTGATGAGAGATATATGATCATGATGGAGTGAAGTAGCAGAAAACCGATCAAGATGCCCACCCTAACGTTCTATTTTTATAGTAACATGACTGACGTTATGTGTATAATCCTACTGATATAGTCAATTAATCACATTGTTCAGCATTTGCTCCAGGCTGAATGCTGAATTTTGACATGGCATGCCAGTGACAGCCCATATATGCAGTTCAAGAATTAATGGCCACCACATCCTCCATCTCCAAAAGCCCTTTTTCGAGCTTCCCAGCGTCAATCTCCCTTGCTGTGGTCAGTTTTCGGATTTTCTTCTTGATGATGATGATGCTGCCGACCTCTAGAGTGCTCTTCATGACGACGATCCTCAATCCATGATTGAGACCAATACCATGACCATGATGGTCATCACATGAACCTGCAGGCCTAAAACAAGAGCCCTTTGATTCCCATATATCCTTCTGCCGATAAAGAGATCAAAGAAATAGCAAAAGCCGCGACATCTGAAAGTAAATGTACTGCATCAGTCAATATTGCTCCATTCCTTATCAAGAACATCGACAATTATTTCAATAACTTGCCCATGTTGGGAAGTTTGGTGGTTTGGCTATGAGTGAATCAACAATTAATACAGATGAGACTGAGACTTCTTCGAGTAGTAACTCTCTTGTCCAGCTCTCTGCGGTTGAGGGATCAATGAGAATATAAGGTTGTTTTTTGCAAGTTAGAGAACGGGAAGTGAAGTTAAAGCCATGAGTGAAATATGAAATTGTGTAATGCAAATGTTAGCAAACACCCAACAAATTGCAAGCAAAATTAAAGCAAGAAATTATTTGTGGGGAAAATTTAGTGCCTTTAAATAAGGATAAATGTAATGTGAAAGAATTGTTAGGTTTAAAGTTGTTGTGAAACCAAAATTTAGTGGATAATTGCCCTTGGCTTAGAAGTTGTTGTTGTACCACCAATGATGCGAACAACTTATGTGGCATAATTTTTCTCATCTTTTTATCATAGAATTTTATTCAAAAAGTTCAATTAGACTTTTTTATTTACTACCATATAAATTTTTCATGTGATATTTTTATCTTTAATGCAATATTTTTCTTAAAATAATTATTGTGTTAGGACTGCAAAATTAATTAATTAAGGATAATATTAAGACTGAATTTGAGACTCAACTCTTAGAATCCATAATGTTATTATATTTTTAATTTTAATCCATATTATGGCTTATAAATAAGTTTCGAACAGCAAATATTAACTGGGTCATAATGTCAGCATGCATTTGATTAAATATGAAGTTTTCACTTAATTATTAACTTACATGAGGACTGATATAGGTGAAAAGAACTAATGATGTCGTTTTTAGATAAATAAGGAAGATTCTTGTTATGGAAACATATCAAGAATAACGCAATGGAAAGCTACACTTTAGGAATTGGAATTGTAACAGATAATTAATTAATTACTTGATGAACCAAATTAAAGGTATCAATTCAATTGAATAGGATGATTAAGGTATATAATCTGGCCAGCAAAATAAATGGTTATTGACATTCATAGTTGTCTCATCATTGCTTTGATGTAATTTTAATTTCACACGCAAAATTACGATAAAAGATAGTCAATTTCATGGATTTGAAATCCATAATGAGAATTATCTGTGTTCAAAGTTGACATTTTGAATTTTCAAACTGTATCTTTATTAACTTGGAGACATTTGGCAACAGCTACACATACTTGCTAATTATATTCAGACATTATTTGGAATAATTGTGATGAAAAACCTCTTGTTACTCAAAATTTCAAGTCATTCACTTGGGTACTTAACTAATATAATCTCACGTTTAAATTAACATTAATCATGCAATATGATTCACCTTCCATAGTTGAACAAATCTTAATTAATAAAACATCTCTTTGATCACCCATATCTCATATTAATTTAACATGAATCATGCCGTATAATTGCCTTCCATAATAAAAAAGATTGAGCTCTCAATATATAGAACCTAACTTCCATCACCATTTTTTCAAACTCAAAATCTTGATGATTACTATTATTCCATGGGAACCCTAAGTAGCCCTAAACCATGCCTCTCAGAGAGCTCTAGTATCTCAGCAACATCTCAGCAACAAGAAGCTCCAACCAAACAAGTTATTGAAGTAACCGAGCCGATCCAAACCAAATCAAAATTTAATATTCTGTTCAATCAAAAAGTTGCTACCGATAATGCTTCAGTTTCTGAATCTGAAGTTGAACTCAAGCTTTTCAGCATGGGCGGTACTTCTAATCCTCAAGCAAATGAATCATCTTCCCATGAAAGCATACGTAAAAAGCAGCCGAAACAAAAGGGTTTTTTGTGCAACTTTTGCAACAAAAATTTTTCTACTTCTCAAGCATTAGGGGGACACCAAAACGCACATAAACAAGAGAGAGCATTAGCAAAACGACGTAAGGAAATGGATATGGGGGCTTTAGGGCATCATCATTATCCTTATTATCCTTATTCATCAAGTGTAGCTCATCAAAACCCTAATTTTTATGGATCTTTAGTCAACAGATCATCACCTCTTGGGGTTAGCATGCAGCCAATGATTCGTAAGCCTTCTTACCCATGGGTTCCTCTTTGGGATCGTTTCGGTGGCCATGGAAAAACAGTGATGAATGCACAGCTAGCTTATGACAAAATGAGGTCGGAGAGCGTCATGGAAGCTCAAAACGGTGGCGTCCGTACTGAATTTAGGAGCTTAAATGTTTCAAGCATGGCAGCAAATAAGCCAAACAACAACGGTGGTGACCATCTAAAGGGAATTAGTTCATCACAAAGTAATCAACATGATGATGACTCGGGACTCGATTTGTCTCTTAAACTTTAATTGTTATTGTCTTTAATTAATTTACGATTGTTAACGTTTTACACTTATTGTATTTGAGTACTTGTTTCCCTACTTTGCTAAATGAAATTACATTTTTATTATGATTTAATAGTTCCCTTTTGACAGCAAGTTTTTTACGGCAAATATCTTCAAACTGCCTGCATGTTAAATATTAATGCTGTTGTTTATTAGCATATATGATATGATATCAAGTCTTTGGGACATGCGCATGGTTGAAAAATTAACTAGTAATTAATCTCTTTTCCCTCTTACCGCTTTTAAAAAATAAATAATTTATTAATTAATTAATCTCTTTTCTTTTATTGGGCCATAACACTATTAACGGTCCTAAAAATACATTATATTTAACAGCAAAATATTTTTTTACCTTGCATGATTTCTTAAATTGACCACCCAAATTCGAAGAGAGAAATAAGGATTAAAAATTGATTTGAAAAAATAATTAGATTATTATTATTATTATTATTTTTGGGTCACTCGTAGGACCTTGGGTAAGATGAGTTTCTTTGCTAATATATAGATATTTTTTAGATTATAATGACTTTCCTTCAATTTTAGAGCACTTGATCATTCGGAAGGAAAGTTGGATATTAAAACTCAATGCCTTTGATTATTACTGTCACTTTGACAAGTCTTCCTAAAATGATAGAATATTTACTCAAACATGCCAGGGATAATTATTGTTGAAGACGATTTACTTTGCTTTTAAGTAATATCATACTTTTTCAGAAGCCATGCCTCAGTAAATCGAGCAAATAGTAAATCCCAAAAATATTTGACCAGATTTTCGCCTACATTTTGTCAATTACAGTATATTTAAAAAATCTTGCTTAGCCAATAAATATCAAAGCATTTGGATTTTTAAAAAGAAAAGGCGAACCATAAAATTAATTAAATTTTTAAAAAAAACTTCTCTAAAGAAAACTTCTACTTAAACAAACTATTATCTAACAAAACAAAAGAAAAATTTTGAGAATGATCAACAATGAGCTGATTTTATTATTGAGAAACTTGTAAGGCCCATAAATGCCCAATACACGGAAAGCCCAAAAGGGGACCAAATAAGTTCCCAATCTTTTGCTGCATATCAACTTATGGGTTGGTGTGTATTTGACTCTTTGGTGGAATATTTTTACCGCATACTAATTATCTTCTATTACTAATTCTTCTGACTGTTACAAATCGTCAGATGGGTGATTTTTAGGTAACTCTACTAAGATTTCGGTAATTGACACTTAGATAAAATGTATCGATGTAATTACAGATATCTCTCTTATTGTTAGTCAAAAAATACATATGATATCAGTATAAATGGATAAATGTGTGAAAGTGAATTCAAAATTCAAGTTGATATTAGATTGATGTCTGAGAAATATTGACTACTACACTCTATCAACCATTGCTTTTCCACTAATCAGTAGACAAAGAAAACAAGAATTTTCATGAAATGAAACATCCACTGGCTTTCTCTTTCACATAAGCAAAACCCAACACCAATTTCATCTTTCTAAAGCTGTGAAGAAGCAGTTCCATTTGCCTGAAGCTTTATCAAGATTAAAAAAAGATTTTAGCTTCAGTTATGAATAAGATAAGTTAATGCAGATTAAAAATCATTATCATATTTTGATTAGTTTCCTTATTATCTAAAGTTTAAGATCTTATTTTCTTTTCTAGTTTAGAACTTTGTTTTGTTTTTACTTCATAGTTTAGGATAATTACTATTAATATAAATAGCCATCTCTTATAATCCTTCCAGGCAGATTTAAGGTTAATAATACTTTCAGTTTTCAAAGTTTTGTATGAATTTTTGAGTATTTTAAAAAATCAACGAGTCTTAACCCCCTAGATTTACGCTATTCTTTCAAATCAATATGAATTGAGATTGTTCATTTATTCCAGTGTTCTCAAGAATCAACGAAATATTTGAGTGTTGAACTTTCACAACATCAATTTTGTATCAGAGGTGAAAGCCACAAATTACATCTACAACATTTGAAGGATCTACTTTTAGCTTTAAGGTAGCAAGTTTATAATGTTGCAGTAAACAAAAGTATTTTCTTGATAGATAAAGTATTATTTTTAAGATATATAGTATGGAAAAATGGTATTTCTGTTGAACAATCGAAAGTGGATGTTATTCAAGATTGGCCACAATCAATTGCTTTATTTGCCATTTGAAGTTTCCTCATTTCAATACTATTATAGCACAAATCACGAACTGTATAAAAAGAGGACAATTCTCTTTGACAGCATTTGCTATTAAGGCATTTGAGATTATAGAAGAAAAATTGACTACTTCCCCAATATTTGCTCTACTAGATTTTTCTCTCGTTTATAAGGTGCATAATAGTTCATTTAAAATAGGCATTGAAGTTATTCTTAGCTAGTAAAATAAGCCCATAGATTATTTCAACGGGAAGTTAAATTAGGCAAAGGAACCATACAACACTTATAATATGGAATTTTATGTAAGTGGTTCAGGCATTAAAACATTGGTGTCATTATCTGATTCACTAAGACTTTGTTTTATACACTTATCATTCTGCGTTAAAACATTTCAATAATCAAGATAAGCTTTCTCATTAGCACGCAAAGTGGATAACATTCCTTCAACAGTTTACTTTCGTAGTAAAGCATACGTCTGGCGAATCCAATAGGGTAGCAAATGTACTTAGTCGACGAACATCCTTGTTGACACGAATACATAATCAAGTTCTCGGATTTGACACATTTTGAGAATTATATGTTACTGACCCTTTCTTCGCTCCTTTATCAAAAGACATTGCTGTAGGAGTTCCACTCAGACTATCATTTGCATGACGGATTCCTTTTCAAACGTAATTAATTATGCGTTCCTAACACAAGTTTAAGATTAAAGATCATTGGAAAACTGTATAATGAAGGGCACATGGGTCATGACAAAACTCTGGCTCTAATAACCAACATTTATTTTTGGCCTACTATGAGGCATGATGTCTATCATTATATCAAGACTTGTTGCATTTGTCAGGTTTGCAAGGTTACTGCAACTAATGCTGGATTATATATGCCTCTACCAATTTCAACATAACCTTGGGTTTATATTAACATGGATTTCGTTTTTGGATTATCCCGCACTCAGAGGAGTATAAATTTAATATTTGTTGTTGTGGATCAGTTCTTGAAACTAACTCACTTAATTGTATGCAAAAAGAGTATAAACACCTTGATTATTGCTTGCCTATTCTTCAAGGAAACGTATAGATTGCATGGTTTACCAAGTTTATAATATTTAATCGAGATATATAGTTTCTTAGCCATCTTTGGAGGACATTATAAAAGTTGATAAATACTAGCCTGAATTTTGAAAGTGCTAACTACTCACAGACAGATGGTCAAACTGAGGTTGTCAACCACTTTTTTGAAAACGTTCGACGTAGTTTAGTTGGCAATAACTTGAAGACATGAGATCAAAAGTTATACAAGTCCAATTTGCTTATAATCCGTTAAGTGTAGTTTTGGTTTAAGTCATTTTTAGGTGAATTATGGATATAATTTACGAGCATCTATCGACTTAGCCCAATTCCAAACTTAGTTCGCAAAAGTAACAAGGTAGAAGACTTTATTGAGCAGCTTCAAAAGATTCATATAGCTACACTAGAGTATATACTAGAGTATATGAAGAAGACCACTGAAAGTTATAAAATTAAGGTACGAAGAAGACCACTGAAGGTTATAAAATTGAAGCAGATAAAAGACATCAAGCTTTAGAATTTTAGGTGAGAGATTTTTTTTGGGTTGTGCAAACCAAAGGCAAGTTCTCAAGTTGGGAGTACAAGTTTTCCGCCAGAAAAATCGAACATTTGGAGATTCTAATGCCCACATACTAAAGCTTTCTAGTCATATCCGCACCACAGATGTATTCAATGTGAAGCATCTTATTCTTTTTCGAGGTGATCATGATGCAGATGCTGTTATTGATAATCCAAATCCAAGGGTGAATTCTCTCCAACCTGGGGGGAATAATGCAGATTAGGAATCCTTATCATATTTGGATTAGTTTCCTTATTATCTAAAGTTTAGGACTTTGTTTTCCTTTTACTCATGGTTTAGGATAATTACTACTAATATAAATATTCCTCTCTTGTAGTTCTTGAAGACAGATTTGAGTTAAATAATATTTTCAGTTTTCAAAACTCTGTGTGAGTTTTTTGAATTTAGTTAATTATCGGCATTCTGCAGAATCAATAAGACTTAATCCCCTAAGTTTATAGTGTTTTTTCGACTCAATATAAATTTAAATTTTTTCTTAAATATTTGAACATTAAACTTTCACTGCATCATAAGTTCTAGTGGTGGTCCAAGTCTTCCACAAAGCAAGTATCAGTGGGATCACCCATGACTAGAATTGGAGGCACAGACATGGACAACAAGGCAAACGAGCAATCCGAGATTATCGGACACGTCAGCAGACCACCAAATCCTCGACATCCCCACAACTCGACCAGTTGATGTGCGTAACAACAACAGCTACACCATTGGATTTGGATACTTTGTGTCACCCCCACATTTTAACGGCTCCCCTTTTTTTTTCAATTTCAGTTTACTTTATTCTTTGCTTTAAAGTTTTATTATTGATTTCAATTATTTAGATTTTGATGACGAGATGAAGAGAATTGGATCAAAGAAATGGGAGGGATTGTATAGTATGATGAGAAAGGGAAAGGGTTGTTTGTTATCTCATCTTTTTTTTATCTTTCGGTTTCATTTTACCCTGTGTGTAATTCAGATCATTACATATCAATGTGTTTTATTTGGGGAAAAAGTTCTCCCACTTCATTTTGTTAAAGATATCAACTTTTATTACCTTAATCTCTTTAATCTTATCCAGTTCCATTCTTTCCTGCCTATGGTGCCTTGCATTATTTGGATTAATTTCCTACTGTTGAAACTATTGGCTGGTTATTTGGTTACCTTTTTATTAGTTTTCAAATTTTGTTAATCCTTTTCCAACTTCTTCAATTGGATGACTGAAGATTGTGAAAATGAAACTACGGTGCACATATAAATGCATTGATAAAGTTGAGTGGCTTTATATAATTTTAACTTTTATGCAATCGTATTCATCATGTAAAATCTTATCTTTTTGACACCCCAATTAGTTTAACATCAGTCAATTTCTTACTTATACTTCCATGGTGGATGATGTCTTTTTCGCTGCCACTTTCAAACATGTCCATATTATTTATAGCATGGAGAACATAAAGGAGAACTTTGATAGGCTTGCAGCATATTTCTTGGTAAGCATTAAGGTCATCAACTGATTCATTTGGCCACCATAAAAAACAATCTTTAGGGCGGTAGACTCAGAATTCCTTCCTATTCTTGAAAATTAAATTTGAATAAATTATCTGAACCTACTTGACCAAATCATTTAATTGTGCAGTTCATGTATTGGTTTTCATTTTCTGCTCTCTTTGATCCTGTAATTCTTAGGTTTCCATTGGTTGTAAAACTGTTTGCTAGCCAAACATTTGATTTGGTCTTAAGCTATTGCATAGAAGACGGTTCTTCTTCATTTTGCCACTATAATTTTGTTTTCAAATGCTTACAGATGCCCTCAAAATGACACATCTCAGTGCTCTCAAGCTTATTTTAATTTGGCAGAGTTCTATGGAGGTTGCTCTGTTTTAATTTGGCTGCCCCCAATCTGTTACTTCGAGTGCTGGTTGATTTAATTATAAGTTTCTTGGTTAAATTGATTGGTTGTTTTGTATTATTTAAGCATTCCAGCAATGTCAATCTTCCATTAATCTTTGCTCTGGTACGAGACACGGGCTTTCATCTATTGATTGATTTATCAATGGACAATTATCAGCTAAACAATCGTGCATCAGGCGCGTGTTGGGTCTGCTTTAGCTTCAATGCAACCATTTTGGCAAGAAAGTTACGTTTACCATCTAGTTTTCAGCTTGAAAGACCCGTGAACGTTGCTAGCTTTACACCTTCAGCTTTTGCTATGATATCGAGGGAAATTTGAGTTTAATGCGCTATTTACATCGGAGAGGGACATAGATAGGTGACTTGGTCTTTTCTGATATTTTGTGATTTTTGAAGGAATTTTATTATCCATCAGTTCCCAAAGTTCTATCTAATAATTTATTATTTGGGCGACAAGGGTATTTCAATAATTTAAACAATCCACTAACGACAGGCGCAGAGTCTACAATTACATCAATACATTTTATCTAAGTGATCATTACTCAAACCTTAGGGGAGGTCCGATATCCCTAAAAATTACCCATCGTCAGATATTTTGATTCATTAGTGGGTATGTTAAAATAGCTAATATACCAAGATGTAAACAGCTAGTTTACTTTCTAATTAAGGCAAGATACTACTAAAACTCATAGACTGGAATCTTCTGCTTACATGTTTGATACAACGTCAACACAACAATACACGAAAACCAATAGCTTTTGCACATTTGAAACTCCGTTAAATTTGATCTAGGGCTTTTTTTTTTTTTTCAGTTTACAATTGATCGTCTTTTCTTCATATTAACTCTCCTTAGCTTATGGTGCAAACGAAATACGAAAAATGGTAAACGAAAAAGAAACAACACAGATATGTACATTGAACTCACAGTTACTGTCGACCTTCAAGAAGACCAGACCTCGCGAAGGAGCTCATACCTCGCATTTGAGCCAGTATAATACGTATGATTCTCGTGTTTACCGTTTCCATTTTCCCTGGCTATGATAGATGGTGATGGAGGCAATTTATTGATAATAGATGAAAGAGGAGAATCCAGTTCTTCGAGTTCTTCATCACTAGTATATCCTTTCCTCTGTACCGAAGACACATTCCTTAACAATTGAGTTTTGCCTCCTGCCTCTGCAACTTTTTCTGCCACAACGGAAGAGGATGGAGGGTTGTACTCAACTAGGGCAGCGGTATACGGGAAGCTTCTAGCCAAATCTCCTGATAATCTCCACTCAACAATGCTCTAAATACATAAAAAAATAATCAGATTACAGACATCATTGAATGTTCTCCATTTTCGGTTACATCTCTGGTTTTCAGTGAGATAAGATCTCTAAGGCTACCCAAAGAAAAGTAATGTGCATTTTGCATTTGATGAGCTAAGATCAATATTTCTATCAGCTATAGCCATCTAAAATCCAGAAACTTAAATATTGTACAAACTTTTTCACTAGGCACCATCGGCAAATCTTGAATGAATCAACATGAAAACCAAAGAATGATGGTTTCCAGTGTTGGATGAATATTAATTGATTATACATTTTATTTTGCTCAACAACAATGCAGCAAAATGAAATGTAATGATGTTTAAGCATAATATTTTCAGCTATATGTGACAAGGCACAAAAATAAGGGTCATCCCCATGGACATAGACTGAAAAATGAAATATGATCTGAAGCTCATACCTCAGCATTCAATGCCTCCAATACAGCTCCTGGGACTGCATCTGGGCAGAATTCATCTGGAGTGAAGTTGCAAAGTATCCGTTTAACCAATGAAAGACTAATCGATGGGCACACCTTAAAGAATGATAACAGAAATTTTAAGCCAGATATTCTTTCAATTCAACAGAAAACACAAGCATTATAAATTCTAAGTACAAATTTGTTTTAATTATAAAATTAACCTCTTGTCTTATTGATCGGTCCATTAGCATGTCTTTTGGGAGCATCAGGAGATCACTAAGAGAATTAAGAAGAATAAAGGATTTAGGTTCACCAACTCCATCCTGCCTATCATCATCCTCTGTGCCGTCTTGATCTTCTTTAGGAGAATCATCAGTGTCCATGCCAAACATATCGGTGAGCCATCTAGACCAATTGCCAATCTGCATGGACACTGCTTCAGTTTCATCATAACTTTAAAAAAAAAAAAAGTCAGAGACTTACAAAGGATATTAATCAGGGAACAAACCACTGCAATGCAAACTAAACCTAAATGTAAGCAATATGCAATTAATATCTGCAAGAAAAGTCCATGAAGAAATCATTTCTGATAATGTTGTATGCAAATAACAGTAAGTGTTCATGCAGTACTTGCAGCACAATTTCAATTTAGATCAGGATGAATGCGCTTCTCTTCATTCTGGGTAAATGTTGCAAAAATATATGATACTCTAAGATTGATAATTCTGTTTGATTAATCAAAACAGATAACTTGAGAAACAGGTCACATATGGACATGCTTAAATAAACCACAGGAACCATGTAACAGTGAATTGAAAATAATACGTACAGAATTTTTCAGTTGTGCACCAGATCCAAAGCTCAAATCACCAGCTGGAATAGGCAAAACTTTGGAATCTAATATAGGATCTGACAAAGGATCAGTTGGAATCTCATTGGCTGACTCACGCAGAATTGCATTGAACATTGCAACATCTAGTCGGGCAACACACTGTTCCATAACCTAGTGATACAAATTATATGCAATTAAAGACCATAATGAAAGCAAAGAAACTAAAGCGGAAATAGGTCATTATTCCGACAGTCCGCCACATATTTACAGAGGATTAGTTTCTTCTTACATTAAAATTTATGAAAGGCAGGAAAATAGTGAGTGAAGAAAACACAAAAAACTACATACCATTCTCCCCAAAACAGGTAAGCAACCACATTCATGCCCTCCTGCTTGAACAGGACAAAGTTTTTGAAGAGCATCCTGAAAAGCATTTTTCCACAGGTTGATAGAAAAACTGCCCTGCTGCTGGTCACCTAAGGCTGGTCCTAACAATTTTCCAATGGGTTTAGTGGTTGACCCAACAGGAGATTGCATATGAGGAGTCAAAGCCTGAAATGTTAGAAGGGTGCATCAGAGCCTTTTCAGATGTATTGGTACACAAGAAATCACTACTAATAAAAATCCTTATAAAAACAACAAAAAGAAAGGGAAAGATTATTTGCATTCGTGTTGAAAATTATTCATTGTAGCTTCGGCATATCACTTAATCATCAGTCCATAAACATCAAGTTACAGGCTCAATACTGTTTAGAGAGCGAAAAAATAGTAAAATGTTAAATGCATACTTTGATTAGATGATTACTATGAACCAACAGTAACAAATTAGCATTGTGAGAAGTCTATACCTGCCACCATACAGACTCAACTATCCGAGAGAAAATCCAAGATTCAACTTTTTGTAATGCAGCTATGAAAGTTCCCATCTCTTGCCAGTCTTCGTCAAACCGCAGATGACCATTTAGTTGTTTATTACCAGAACCACCCTTCCATTTCAGTGATTGAGACTTTCCTTCACTTTTCTTGCTAAACCCATTTGACTCAGAAATCCTTGTAACTGGGGTCGAGTTGTGTGAGTTGCCAAATGCCTGACAAATGATCTCCCTCAGCACAATGGTGTTTGACAACCAGAAGGTTAACCTTAACATCAAAAGAATAAATATTGTTAACCTACCAAAACTGACTACATATTGAACTCTGATACCAAGTAATACAATTCTCATACCTTGAAACATCATTACCGCAGGACTTGGCAACCAAAACAAGCCCAGAAACAGAGTTTTTAGCAATTGTGGCTCGCTTGTTTTGCGTCCAATGTTTGCAAGCATGGATGTAGAGTCTAGAAAGGCGTCGAGCAGGTGAGTGCACCTTGTGTGCTGAACTCCCGTGCTCTGGCACTACAGAATACAGTGAAATCTCCAGAGCGGCAACATCTCTCAGCTCCTCTTCAAGTTTCTCAATTCTCAGTTCCATTTCTTCAATCTTTTGATTTAAATTTGCCTCATCTACATGTTCACCGCTTTCTTCAGTATCAACTGTTTCATTGTCACTCGCAACACTTTGAGCACCATTCAAGGTCTCATCTAAAAGATCAATTTCTTTCATCTCTTCAATGGACTTATCGTCAACTCCTTCAGAAGTTTCAGATGAAGGTTTAGTCGGAACTTTCATTTTATTACAGCTTTTACCAGAAGAACTTTTGGTATTAACACTCAAAGAACCTCTATCGGGTTTTGTGGGTTTCTTCGGAGTATTAGGTACTCCCTTCATTTCTTGACCAGATCTGACTCTTGATCCTGGGGAATCATTCATTGAAGAATTTTTACTCGTGGGAACTCTAGAAGCTTTTTCTATTTTCTCACCCTCTACAGACAATGAATCCTCTTGAGAGGATACAGAATCTTTTACTGTCTCGGAATCTGAGACCTCTTCCTTCCCTTGTTTCTCATAATCAGATACCTCTTCCATTCCATTGGATTTAAGATCTAAAGGCACGTCCTCAAAGCTGTTGACATCGTCCACATATTGTGTAACCCCATTTTCATAAACTTCAGAGGCCTCTGTGCCTGCATTCAAATCACTTACTACATTCCCCGAGTCTCGTCTAGCAATTGAAGCTTTCGATTCAGATTCTTTAGCATTCAAATTTTTGCCTCCATTCTCTTGACGCTGTTTATGCTCTGTCCTTTCAGTTTTAGCAGACCGCCTTGGTTGTTTATTATTTATCTTCCTCTTATCAACCTCTTTCATACTTAAGAAGTTATTTCACCTTTACCAACTACAAACAAATATACAAGTTCTAATACTGAGGAATGAACAAAAACCAAATAACAACCCTTACAGATTGACGCGAGTTTCTCCACTAAGGAAAAACAGAGCCGATTCTTCAATTAACCACAAACCTTGTATAATCTGCAATAAGATATCAGACTTGATGAGCACACAGAGGACACCAGATGCATTGAACATACATTCTACGTCGGAATCAAACGAAAATTTGCCTACAAAATATCACAACTTTACTGATGCTACATGCTAGGAGGAAAGTCAAGCAACAACGTTTCAGATCCAATTTGCAAACATGATCAGCGGAAGTATTAGCAGTTGAATATCAAAAACTAAAAGTTGAAAAAGATTCTTGATCTGATCATAATTTACGATAATTAAAGTACGAATCATGCTTGAACACTAATAACAAGTGGAATTATCGACGAATCAAAGCCAAACAAAACAAACCTGAAACTCGAGCTGAACTGAAACAGTGCAAAAAACAGCATAAGAAAATTACACTAAAAACTCACAACAAAGTCAAAACCACGGTCCACAGAAAGCGAAAATTCAGCACAACGAGACAAGATCTAGGCATCAAAAACGCTCCGTATCACGTCATTTTTATCCTTTTTCTCCCATAACAATACAAAACAAAGCATATGCGTTTCGTTTCTTTTCACTCGTACGTGGCGACAATTTCAGCATGTGGTTTCGCAAAACGACAACTAACATAAACAAAAAAACGCAGTCAAAAAGTAAATAAGAATGCAACGCCGAGTGATAAATGCAAGAATCGAACCGACCAGCAAAAGGCGATGCTCTTCGGGATTGCCATGTCACTTTTTTCTTTTCTGTACGTTGAATTGCGTGCAGGGAAGGGTGAATTTTTTTTTGTTTCTGAGAATTGGAAGAGTACGGCAGTTGGCAGAGTAGAGTGAGTTGTAACGAGTGCGGGAAGAGTGGCATTTTAAAAACGCTGCTGATAACTGTGAGGATACAGTACGGACGGACGTGGGGTGACCGGGAGAGGGGTGTCGGTGGACGGGAGGGTGACCGGTTGTAGCCGGTTATCACCTTACGCGTTACTCGGAAGGATTACTGGTATACCTAAACTGCCATCATTCTCAGATGTTGAATTTACCAAACTGTAATTTTCAGTTAACGATCGAGCTTTTTAACTGTACTAGTGAGCGAGGGAGTGATTGTGATTGGCCATCCACTTAAAATATAAATTATATCAACATTTAAGTTAAAATATCAAATTAAAAAATATATATAATGGTACCTTAATATACTGCAATTGGGCTAAGATAAGAATGGAATTAGTATTGGGTAAATATAAAAATATTTAAAATATTTTTTTATATATTTAGTAATTTTATTATATTTTTATATTATAATTTTAAAAAAATCAATCATTAAAATAATTTTATAAATTTTAATAAAAACTCTACTTATATAAATTTTATTAACAAAAACTCTACTTAAATGTTGCTATGACTATAAATTAAAATTGTGATAAAATTATCTCTCATAAATTAAATTTTTAGTACCGTCCCTTGGCCTTGACTCTTTGGACCCAAATTACATAATAGATAATATCAGATATTAAAACTTTGGCAATAATAAAAAGGAGCAATTATTTAGGGAGCCAGCTGGCTATCACCAATTGATGTTCGTCTTCAAGGAGAATCCTATATAAAGATGAATTGCATTCAATTTTTTCAGGGCCTACCAAATTATCAATCCATCCATATATTTAATTAAGTTTCAGAGAAAAATTAATTTTGTACGATTTGTTCCGAGAATCAAAGCTCAGTATTTAAATTTGAAATAAATACATGGGGCATTTCAAAATAAATAAATAAAAACATGGGGCCCGCAAATTTACTTTACAATGTGCAAGCAGCGACTAGGTAGAGTCGAAAATTCGACCTCGATGATGGAATTTTGAAAGGACGACTGGTTCGAGCCCCACAGGGCACTGGGCTTCACTCTTTCCAAAATAATTGAATGCAATTTTTCTTTAAATATTAAAAAATATTAAAATTTAAACAATATTATAAGTAGAGCACACATCCAAATATTAGTAAAAGTAAATATTAAAAAAAATTAAAATCAAAATAATATTATATAAAATTTAAAGTAAAATTAGTTCTAATAATAAAGAGAGTTAAATATATTAATATTAATTTCATATAATATAAATTATAATCTGAATAATAGTTATATAAAATTTAAAAAAAAATAAAATAATAAAATAATAAATAATAATAATAATAATAATAATAATAAGCGCAACTTCCTTAGTTCCTTCTTGAGCACGTGACGAGATGACAATTGTATTTCCTCAACTAGGATAATATATATTCCATCAAAATAGATTAAATCTCCAAGTCCGAACAGCTTTTTTAATTTCACAAAAGCCTCACTTTAATTGGACAAATCTCCGATGCTAAAGGTGGTGGTGGATCTTGTCGTGTGACTTGTGGTCACCGGTCAACGTCGGTAAAATCTTTCTCGTGACAAAAGAACGAGGGTATTATCGTAATTGAAGGCTCTTCAGTCTGCATCACCGACGTTGACGCTCAATTCCAATCAGACGATGTGGATTGACCGCAAAGTTGTCTCCAGGCAAAAAGGCACGCTGACGCTGCTAGGCCCCATACCCCTCCACTAGCAATTTTTTTTAGCAATTATTATATTAATAATTATTTTATTTAACTGAAAAAAATATAAATTAACAAAATGCAAATAAAAAAAATAATATTAATAATCCCCATCCCGAACCTTCCTGTCATATAATCCTTTAATAATAATAATTATTATTATATATTCTCTTATATTTAAAAAATGGTAGAGTGGGTGCAATACTTTGTATCAATATTTTTAGTTGATTTAAGAATTAATAAAAATCTTATAGAGACAAAAAAGCTCATGAAAATTTCATTTTGCCCCCCAGCAACGCCAGTGCAAGATGTAGGCGGCAGAAGTTTAATATTTTATTTACCAAATCATAATTTTATGACACAAGTGACCTCATAAACTTTGTACAAAAGGGGGTAGATCTGAGGGTAGTATGGTCAATAAGGCACCAAGCAAAGCTCCTCTTGTTTTCTCAGTTCGTGGTTATCTAGTGAGGGTGACGCCCACGGTAGGCGAAACGCCGAACATCTGGGTCGTTAATGATGTTTACAAGTTGGTCCCTTTTAGTATTATTTTAAGAGTAATGATACAGCCACAAATTCTGGTACAAATTATATTTGTACAAATTGATGTGGCATGATTTAATTGGTTGAATTAAGTCTCACTTGGTCCACATGATTTGTTTTTATTATTTTATATTTTTTTTCAACCAATGAATTAATGCCACATCAGTTTGTATAAATTTAGTTTGTACAAGAGTTTGTGGCTGTATCATTACCCTTATTTTAAATTAATTACACTATAGAACAAGAAAACAAATTTGTCTTTAAATAGCTAAATACAAGAGAACAGTCAATTTTTTAATTCTTTAATTACCATGGAGATTGGAGATCCAACTCTTGGTTGGGAGGTTCTCAAATTGTTTTTTTTTTTTTTGGAAATTTTATTTGAAGCAAATTCTTTTATTTTTATTATCAAGTTTTTAACTTTTGAATTGCACTTATAGCCGTTGTAATGATTAAGACTGATCCTATAAGTAACTAAATTTTTTATAAATTTCTGACTTTAAGTTACACTCATTGCTATTAATCTGCTATTCAAAGTCCATCCAAATGATAACGACATGGCGCAATAGTTATGGAGATTGGATTATATTGATTCATTTGTAATTTATCTAAACATAATTATCCAAAGAAAAGTTCAAGTGACCATTTCTAAAAACAAAAGGATTTCTATAATCTTTTCACCAATCATTGGATGTCGCTATCATTTTTTTAAAAAAAGAGATTGGAGAACTAACTCTTGGTTGGGAGATTCTTAATTTTTTTTTTAATTTTATTTGAATCGAATTCTTTTATTTTTAGTATCAATTTTTTACTTCTGAATTGCACTTATAGCCCTTGTAATGATTAAGCTTGATCCTGATAAGTAATTAAATTTTTGATAAATTTCTAACTTTAAATTGCACTCATTGCTATTAATCTACCGTATTGATCAAAGTGCATCTCGAGAAATTTTATCTATAAATTATAAGAGGAGAAAGAATAACTACATGGTGTAATAGTTATGGAGATTATATTAAAGATGGTAAAATCTTCTACGGATTTAGAGCCTCATAAGATCCCACCCCAAATTAAATGAATTTTAAATAAATTTTATAAAATGAGGTGGAGAATGGGAGAAAAATAACTTTAAATTCTTAACGGGAGTGGGATTTGATTTTGTACCCCACACCCACCCCCACCTTAATCCCATTACATATTTTTTTAAAATTTTATTCAATAATTTTTGTTTTATCAATTACAATATTAGTTAATATTTTTTTTATTTTTATCTAATAAAAAGAGGTTATAACTAAAAGAAAAACCATATATTATAATTCTTATGTTTTCTTTTTTCTCTTAAGGTGCTGCTCTCTTAAAATATTTTTTAGTTTTGATATTATTTCAAAATATTGTTTCAACTTTTTAGAGATTTTTTAAAATAATTTAAATACTTTTACGATAATGATTTTATTTAAGTCTCTAATTTTTAATTTACTGAAATCATTTATCTATATTTACTATAAATTAAGCAAGAGAGGAATAAGGTGAGGACGGGGAAATCATTCTCCACATGGGATACCTCGTCCCCATCCCCACCCCACTAATGCTATATTTATTAAATAACAATGAGAATCGGAATGAAAGAATCAGAATAAATGAGTTGTTTAGTTGTAAAATGAAAGCTTATAATCGGAATGGGAACAATATGGTCCCCCAAATTCGGAAATTATTACCAAAGTTTTGATTCCCAATAGAGATTACGAATCATAACTCCATTCCCATAAATAACTTTTTTACCCCAATTACACTTCATAATACCCAATTTATCTTTGATTTAAATAATAATTAAAAATTAAAAATACTGAAATTAATGAATAATAATAATAATAATTAACAAATCATAATTATAATAATAATTTAACAAATAAGAATAATAATATTATTTATCAATGTTGTCGTCGTCGTCATCATCGTCATCATTATTTATTTTTATTATTATTATTGTTATTATTACTACTACCACCACCAAAAGATAATAATTAACAAAGAGCAATTTAGTAAATTATAATAGTTGATTCTAATTTTAGTAAATCGTGAGTGGACTCACATGCATTACCATAACAAGTTTCTACGTGAGAAGGACTAGGCAAAAGGATTATCCCACATTGGCTAAACTGAATTTTAGATTCTTGAGCTAGCTGTTGAATGTATATGTCCTTGTTCATTATTAGCGAGATTTGGAACGGCGATGGAATAATTCTTGAGCTTCTGTCATCTCTATTCGCAGGATTCGCATTACAGCGACCTGCGATTCAAGTAAAGAAAGCAATTTGATTAGCAAACTCATATGATGTGTGTCGCAATAATACTGGGGAATCTGCTTCTTGTGAGGCTCTTAGAATAGGGAGGGGATCTGCTTTTATGTTGAACTCATGGCTGTTATTCATTTTGGGCCATTGAATTAACATACGCCCACCAATGGTTCAAGATTTTATTGAGAGTGATTACTGCCACGTCGTATTGACAAACAATTTTCAAAATAAAATTTGAAGTGTCTACATTGCTCCATATAAATTCGATAGTTAAAAATCTGTAAGAAGATTCCTTGCATGCCTAATAGCCCAACGAATAGCAACCATTAGCTCCATGTCTGGCTTTCTCCTTTCGCTTGCCATCTCTTGCACAAAATTAACTAAGCACATCTCTGCTCTCCAAGGGCCTGACATGACATGTTCATTATGCTGGTCCCGTCACGAGCATGTCTCTGTTTAACGAAACAGATCATTGAAAGTTTTATTCTTGGATAATCCAGTTCTCGGGCTTCTTTTCTTTAGGCAATAGTTGGTGCAATTAGAATCTCATAATTGGACTTAATTGATAGCCTGGCGCAGGTGTGATAGCTGCTGAACATCGTCATCTCAATTAGATGACTGCCTTTAACAGTAAAATCAAGAACTAAAATCCAAAATATGAGTTAAAAATGATCGGTAATTTTTGGCAATAATAATTTCATAGACTACATCGTTAGGCATTTTAATAAACTAGATATCACCATTAAGAAAAAGTTTAACCCATACTTCTCTATCCTCATTAGAGAGGTTATAAAAAGAGGTTATAAAAGACATTGAGTGCGGCATTATCACGAGTAATTAGAGTTGATTTAACCTTACTTGTTTGTCGTTGATTTCTTGTCCAGTAGCTCGACTCAAGCGACAAGAAGATTCTTTCATTTCCCTAACAATAAGAGTTTAAAAATTTGTCCCTTCCATACCCTAAAAATATGGTATTTATTTAAATACATCCCCATACTTTTAAATTCCTCACATATGCCATTTTCATGTGCAATTATTTAATTACCCTAATTCAAAATCTAATCCTTCAAAATCATTCATGACTAGGTTGCATACACGGCTACAGTCAAGTAACTTCATAATTACATGACTGTAGTCTATTATCTTCATAGATACACGACAACAGTCGATTATTTTCACACACACACATCTCTCACTATATCTTTGCTGCATCCTCTTATGTTTATTGATCATTTGACACTTGTAAATCATTAATCATAAATCATTAGCCATCACTTAAACATCAATTGTTCATCTCTTAATAAATGGCTGTAGTAGAGTAAAATTATATGTGCACGATAATAGTTGGGTAACTTCATAAATACACAACTATAGTGGAGTATGTGAACATAGAATAAAAACTACCTAAAATACTCATTACAATAATAACACAGTCAACATAAGTTGCAACATATCAAACATCAATTCATCAAACAACAAAAGCTTTTATACATGAAACAACATAGGTTTAATACATGTCTAAATTATAAATAAGTTTTGAAAGAGTGTTGTATTAGGTTCTTAGGGTCTAGTGTTCTCTGTTTGAGGTATCAAAGGTTTTGATCAAGAATACAAGATTGATGCTTGATTAAAGACAAAGGATTGGTGGTGCACAGCCTAACACATGTTGAGACATACCTCAATCTATTAAAATTATAGTAACCCAAAAAATATGATCCCATGAACATAGAGAAAGACTCAAATCCTCAACTTCAAAAGTGAGATGAGAAGGTGTCCACCACTCAACTAAAGAAGGATTTATAGTTATTAACATCATAAAATAAAGAGATTTTTGTAGTTTTCGAAAAGATTGAGGTGGAAATGGAAAATTTATAAAAAAAAAATCAAGATGGAGTGGAATTTTTTTCATTTTTCTGAATTTTATAATTTAGAGATTTGAATAAAATGCCTTCTAAATTGGTCAGCCAAATTATAAAGAACGACTATAAATTTCATTTAATTTCATTGGAGAGCTATTTAAGGAAAATATTGTAGCCAAAAGTTTAGGCGACGGTTTCAAGGGAATTGATAGTGAAAATGGAAGGATTTTTTGCAAACTCAAAATTAAGTTGCTGATCACTACAAAAATTTTGCTAACAATTACCCACTTGAAGTCGGAGGATATGAAATGGGCGACGATGACGGCGATAACTGGAAAAAATTTTGTAAGATGACGGTAATGAAAAAGAATCTGGATCTAGTAATTATTAAGATAAGCCTTACTCATCTTTTTATAATCTTTTTAATCGCACATGTATCTATAATAATGTACCTGGGCGGGAATATATAAACCTCATTATATGTGTAAATTCACTCCACTTCTAAAAAAACATTTACAATGAATACTCGTTATTTTTAATAAATACAAATCAACAAAAAAAATTTATATAATTAATTAATTAAACCACTCTTACATTTTTTTTTAACTTAATTTTTTTAACCATTAAAGTTACTTTAATATAAATATAAGTTTTATTTAATTATTTTATCTTTATTATATAAAATGATCTAATTATCTGAAGAAATATTTGTTCTTGTATTTAATACTTTAGGTACTTAATTTTATGATTTATAATCTAATTTTTTAAATGAAGTCTAATAATTTTTAATATTTTACATGTAAATTACATAACGTAAATTTAACAACTTAATAATTTATATAAGTATTGACCCATAAAAACATTATGTTAGTTTAATTAAAAGATAATAATCATAGAAATAAAGTAAAATTAACCATTTAGAAACAATGAATTTTGTATACAATTAAAAAAGAAATTAAAGTGAAAGTAAACTTTTGGTGCTTTTACATTTTAAGGATAAAATAGTCAATTTATATTTAAGCTGAAACAATCTTAATTGTTAAATATAATTAAAAACACTAAGTCACAAAAATAAATTAAGTTATCATAAAAAGTAAATTAAAAATTTAAAAAAGAATTGATTGATTAATTTTTCAAAATTTTTCTTTATTTGAAATTTTTTAAAAATAATGTGAATTTTTTAATAATTATTTTTAAAAGTGAAGTGGATTTTTAGAATTTGTGGGGTGAAAATATCGCCACCCTAGTGTACTGTAAAAATTTAATTATCCATATATTACTATAACCAATAACTACTAGTTACATTTTTCCAAAAGATTAGCATAAAGTTCACTTCCCATTAAATCCAAATCCACAAGCAAACCAAAAAAATAAATAGATGGGCTGAACCAGAAGAACTCAACAAGCGGAATTGAAGAAACTTCGTTAAGTTTTAATAAAAAGAAAATTTTACTATAATAAAAATATTATTGTTAGCAGCATTCGTTCAATACCAGGTGCCACATGCCAATCACCAGACAATAGGGTGGACAAATTGGCGTAAAAAAGCCAAGAATTCCAGTAAAGAATCTAATAACAATCTCTTTTGAGTGTTGCCATCAATACAGTACACGGTATAAGACGATGAATTACAGTCCCAAAATTGAAATACTTAATTTGCAAGGTTAATTCACTTGCTCGAAAATTTTTCTTTTGCTTTCACAGGGAGAGGGAGCTAAGATGAGAAGTTGTATCAATCTTCAACACAATGAATGTATCTGCATATACTCTCCAGTCTTTTTTATGCTACCCTAACCAATCCATCTTCAACCCATCCCATCGGGAATAAAAAGCTCGAAACATTAAAAACAGTGCATACATGAATTTTCAGCATGATTTAGCCAGCCTCTAACACTAACAGGATGGGTTCTGGGGCACTAACAATTCATAGAATTTGATTAGATATACTATTTGTTTCACAATGGCGCCGTTCTTTGCAGGAATCAAGGAAAACAAGATTTAGATAGCCCCTAACAGAATTTGATTAAACAAAATTAACATTGATTCCGTGATTCCTACAAAGAACTAAGTAATTGCTAAGCAAAAACAATTACTATTCCTCGGCTCACTTGTTGGATATCACGCCGTTTCAATGTGATATTACCCAAGGAGTTCAAACAAAGGCGAATTTCTTGCTTTGGAGCATACAAAACTAAAATGGAAACAACAAAACAGATTTGAAACATAAGCAGCTTTGGGTACAGAATTCTATGCAATATTTGCATTTAAGAAAACAAACATACAATCTAATTATGGTTGGAACCACTGGGTGAAAAAAATAAGTCAAATTGGGTGAAAGAAGGTGGTGCCTCATGGTGGGTAATGGAGGCCTTAAAATTCTTAGCTGCACTGTATTGCCAAAGTCATTAAGACATCAAGGGAGGAACATCATCAGTGGTGGAATTCATCAAATGGCTATGTAATTTTCAGCATAGTCTTTCACACACAAGCAAATGAGATATATAAACTTTAAGCAGATAACTATTCACATTTTTAAAAGAAAATTCTATGATTCTATGGAAAAAGATAATGCGTATTCTTGTCCTTCAAAACAAACATGTATTGCTTTAATATCAGGTATATCAATATGGCTTGTTCAAGAAATATAGGATAGGTCAGGTGACTCGGGTCAGACAGTAAACAGTTCTCTTTCTTAACAACAATAAATAAAGACAGCAGTAAATTTATACGACCACTTCAAATCATAACCCTACACTACCATCACAACCACAAGCATCAAACTTGAATACAACCATATAAGATAATTAAATACAGCTGTCTTTAATATCTTCACACTAAGACATGACCTTATTTGATAATGGACATATTAACATAAACAATACGAGTGAATCTACCAGGTGACAAGCATAAACAAACAAGTATAAAAACTCCTGCATTTTCGACGAAGAATTAATTTCAATAGTCAACTCTACATACTTCAAGACATGCTAGCAACATCATAAATATGTAGCACTATATCCATGCACCAACTGCATGTTCTTCTAACATTCGGACAGGAGAAAAATAACTGATTGAGAAACAAAAACAAGTATCCGAACTATCAAAAGGCTCAATCAGTGCTTTTGCACAAGTCTAGCAACAGTGCTATTAGAAGTAAAAGGGGCCTTCTAAGTTCTACTTTATCATACTCCTAACAGAAGAAAACTAATTCACAAACTTGTGTTGTACATGACAGCCAACAGCATGATCATTCAAAAATATTTATTGATCGCGATGTAAAAGCATATTAATATATCCAAGTCCCTTGGTCATTTGGGAACTGTTGGGAAACTAATATACAACCAAATGCTAATACAGCTCCGGCACAATAATCTTAAAAACTTATCAAAGGGCTAATCCGTTCCACCAATCGCCTATCGTGTTATAAATCAGATTCCACATATATTGACCAAAAAAAAAAGGGGCAAACTTCTTAACAATAAGAAGAGGAAATAAACATAAACTCATTACAAATATTCCGATTATCACTCACATTGATACCTCCAACAAGAATACCTTCGTCTATAATAAGCAGTACTTAGCTAATAATAGGCGATTAACACTACACTAATAGAAAAAAAATTGAAAATTCATGCAAATTCCACATGTTAAGAACATTGATTATGCAAACAAACTTGTAGAAATTCATAATGTTAAAGGCACTGAAATTAGAAACTAAATAAAAGAGCAATTAAGGTTTCACAAAAAGCCCTTATTTCAACTACACATCAAACTTATCAACACCCACAAAAGGTAAAGGTCAAAAGGTACCAACGTAAGATCGTGAATCACACTCACTCAGATTCCTCCATCTGGAGGCGTTCCAGGGCTTTCTGGTGGGCCCAGGTCTCGATGGTGAGATCGGGCTTTGCGTTCAGCCCTACTCCCAGAATCACGACGGTCAAAAAGCTGGTGATGTAACACGGAAGCTCCCAGTCTTCCCATTTGCGAGACTGGCCCGGCGGTGGAGGCGTCCTGTTGAAGAGGTACCCGTTCGGCTTCTCCTGATGGCCAGGGGTCGTCCATCGGCTCGGTCCGGCGTGAGTTGAGCCGAAGCGAGCGAAGAGCCGCTGGCGGAGCATGTTGTTGAACGACATCGTGCTTTGGTCGAATGCCTGATGGCGGAGAGAGAGAGAGAAGATTTTACTAGCGAAGGGAGTGAAGGTTTTGTTCGAGGAGATACGCCGTCGTTTTGCTTTAAGTCTATGTTTTACGGAACAACTTTATAAAAATATAAATAATTGAATGCAATTTGAATCCCAATTTAATTTTACCTATTGGATAATATAATGGTAATTTAAATATTATAAAACTTATTATTCAATAGATAAATTACGCATATAATTATATACAAATTAAAATCCAACTGCTTGAAGTAAATAAAATTCTCGATTGTCTCTAAAAAATGTGAGTATATCTATATTTTTAGAACTTTTTTTTTTTTGAATTAACTAACAAAGTCCATTAGGATAAAAAAAGTATGTACAAAACTTAAAAAATTTACATCCCAGTAGTAAGTAAAAGGCTAAAAGCATTCTACAAACTAGAGCTGTCAAAATTAACACAATTCAATTATCCGACACGAACACGACACGAATAAATGGGTTTAGGTCGTCAAATTTGACACGATTATTAAATGAGTCGGGTTCGGGTTGACACGAATTTTTTCCATGTCGGGTTAGGGTTTAAATTCTTAACCCATATATCCGAACAATGACACGATTATATTTTTTATTTTAAATTAATTTATAAGTTTTTGTTATTAAAACTTAAATATTAAACATGATTCTCTTTTTTTTAATTTTTTTTAAATACGGACATATACATAATGTTTTATTTATAAAATTTTATATAAATTTGAAACTTTAATAGTATAAATGTATAAAATATTGATACACATGTATATTTGATGATATCAATATATAATATTATTTACATATATATAATTTAAACTTTAAATAGTATACATGTGTAATAGTTTGGAGGATATGTGTGTAACGTTTATTAAATATATAAATATTAAACGAGTTATTGGGTAACCCGTTTATTTTCTGTGTCGGGTTTGAGTCTCAAAATTTTGATACAATTATTAAATGAATCGTGTTTGAGTCGACCTAAATTTGACACGACACGAACACAACCCGGTAACCCATTTTGACAGCTCTACTACAAAGAGAAGCAAGATACCGAAATGCGGTTCAATCAATTTTCATTACATCAATGCAATATCAAAGGTTCAGGTGTCTCAGCAGCTGCTTTGACACCACTCAAATGATGAAGCTTAACGGAGAAGCTAGATGTATTATAACTCACGCAGCCGCGTTGTTTAAACAAAATTCGCACCATCTTTCTGCACCCCCTCCACAAAATTACATGTAGCTCTGTAGTAAACACGAAACTATGAAGTCTCTTTGAAATCTAACACCAGCACGTCCCGTGGAGACCCAGACAATTAAGTTAGGGGAACTTAATTAAAAAATATATAAATTTAATTTAGATTTTTTTAAATTTTACTTAAACACATTTTAAATTTTATAAACTCAAATTTCATTATTTTCTTTTAAATTTTAAATAATAATTATAATAAATTATTTATTTTACGTGAAAATTTTTTTAAAGTAATTTTCATCAAAAAAATATTTAATTTAAGTTTTTTAAACTTCACTTGAACACATTTTAAATTTTATAAACTCAAATTTCATTACTTTTTTTAATTTTAAATAATAATTATAATAAATTATTTATTTTACGTGAAAGTATCTTTTTTCTAAACAATTTTCATCAAATATTTAAAATGTTAAAAGAATGTGCTATAGAGATTTGAACCTAGTCTCTAAAAATCATTAAATAGCAATTGTACCACCGAACTATAAATCTTTTATAATATAAAAAATATATCAAAATTTATTTTATTTACCTCATTCAAAAAGATTTGGGGTACATTTAAAAAAAAAATTAATACCTCAAAAGGCGTTGAAGCCTCTCCTAGACTTTAGCTAGGTCCGCCCATGAGCACACCACACAGTTTTGTGTTCCCCATCACAGATTGTGTGCATCTTCTCTCAGCCCTCCCCTTCCCCTCAGTGTTTCAATTTGGGTTTGTAATCATTCGATCAGAACCGGCTAGTTTACAGTGAACTTCTTCTCTATAGAACCACATCACTGCCGACTGAGGTTAATAGCTGTCATTGAAAGTCTGCATCTAGTGCTTACACTGTCCTCCAGCTTTCTACATTCCCGGAGCCTCACTTTTTGCCTGTTAACTCTCATTGACCGACGGAGATCTATACTTCTGTTTTCAACCCAAAATCTGCCATATCATATTGACATATTCTACCATGCATTCTAAACAAGGCACAACAATATTTCCCAACACGAATCTTCAGCAATCACCAGTAATCTCCACAAGAGCAGGTTCCCTCGGCAATATGATGGAATCTAGTTTTATCCCTCAGAGACACTTTCCTTCCATAAACCTTTGATACAAACTTCGCAAAATTGTGGCAGTCCACACAAATCCGGAGGTTCTTTATCACGCGGATGGGCGCTCCTTCAGGAGTACCAATCAGTCCAAAAGTCAAAGCCAGTTTTTCACTGTGGCCTAGCAGAACCTTCTCCTTCTGCTCCTCATCCACATCATATAACACACAACTCATGTCTGGGACATAGCCAGCTTCCTTGAACTTGACAGATAATTGTTTCACCTTTGCACTCAATTCTTCCCTCATGGGGTGGGAACGGTCGCTTGCATGAAATGTATGAAGGGTTTGGTCAAGTTCAATCCAGCTTCTTCCTGGATCCTTTGTTACAGCCTTCTCCTTCATCAGTTCCCTCAGCCTTGTTACATCTTCCCATCGCCCTGCAGAAGCATATAAATTAGAAAGAATAACATAATTTCCAGCATTTTCAGGCTCAATTTCCATCAGGCGTTGACCTACAACTCCACCAACGTCAACATTAGAGTGAACCCTGCAAGCACCTAAAAGTGAACCCAAAATAGCAGCTGTTGGTTCAAAAGGCATCTTTTTAATAAACTCTAATGCCTCTCCTACCCGGCCTGCACGTCCAAGCATATCAACCACACAGCCATAATGCTCAATCTCCGGTTCAAACCCATCTTTACAATCTACCATCTTATAAAAAACTTCCAGTCCTCTATCTTCCATTCCTCCATGGCTGCAACCTGATAAAACAGCCAAATATGTCACACTGTCAGGTTTAACTTTATTTTCTTCTTTCATTAAGTTGAAGAGCTCAACCACCTCTCTTCCCATACCATGTTTACTGTATCCCACAAGCATTGCATTCCACGAGACAACAGTTCGCTCAGACATGTTATCAAACACTCTACGTGAGTAAGTTAGGCTTCCGCATTTTGAGTACATATCTACTAGGGAATTCTGAAGCACCACATAAGATGGTATTTCAAACCGAAGAACATGGCTGTGAACTTGTTTACCATGACCCAGTGCGGCCAGACCAGATAATGCTGTCAAAACACTAGCATAAGTAACGTAATTTGAAGTCATCCCTTCCACCTGCAACTTCCTAAATAGCTCTATTGCCTCTTCGTCAAGACCTAATTGGGCATAACCAGAAATTATAGCAGTGCAAGAAACAACATCCCTCTCTGGCAAGCATTCAAATACTCCTCGAGCTTCATGGATTCTGCCAGCTTTCGCATACATGTCGAGGAGTGAGCTCCCAACATATATATGTGATTCAAAATTGCTCTTAATTATGAGAGAGTGGATTTGTTTTCCCAGCTCAAATCCAAAAGCACCCGCACAAGAAGTAAGTACAGTTGCAAAAGTGAACTCGTTGGGTTCTGCATCTGTAGAGATGTACACTATATTATAAATATAGGAATATAAGTTTGAAAATTTGACGTTAATTAACTCTGGAATCTACTGTTTCCAATAATAGCAAAAATAAAAATTAGCCTCCCCTCATCTAATGCCATGTACAGACTTGCAGAACTCAAAATCTTAAAATTTATGAGTGGTTTCAGGGACTACATTGACATTTATGTATTAGAGTTTTTTGTCTCATGTTATTTGAGAGGATCTCCCTGTTTATCAACAGTTATCAATCTGATAATAATATCTTGAAAGTTTTTAAAACAACTAAAATAAAAATCTCAGCCCAACAAATTCCAAACACCACCTTTATGGTTCTATAGAATTGCCAAATTACCATTGTCATAGATACATCATATATATATATATGTACAGTAATTCATGGCCAAACATGCACTTGGCTCACTCTTGGAATGGGATGTTTGTAAGTTGTAATTGCTATGCTTCTGATTAATTAGCACAAACTACAAGAATATTTGATAAATGCACACTTGTACTTCATAGTTAGTGGTTCCATTTCATTGCATTTGTAAATTAAAAACCAAGGTGCCTTAATCCCGAACGTACCCTAAGTTGGGTTCCGTATTTTGTTTCTTGAAGCTATTTAGTGTGTAATTTTGCAATTAGGTTGATTGAGAAGTTGCCCACACAATTTTAACTTGCATCCAAAGAAACCTAAAAGAAATAGCAAGGATCCAAGAGTACCTGATCTTAACATCCGAATAAAAAGATTCAAAGCTTCAAATGAATGAGCTTTCTGAGAATAAGCCGAAATCATAGCAGTCCAAGAAACCACATTCCGCTCACGCATTTCATCGAACACTTTCCTCGCATCGCTCAAGCACGCGCATTTGTTATAAAACACAATCAACCTAGTTCTAAGATACACTGATGGGTGATAACAAGTTTTGATCATGTGAGCATGGACCCTTTGGCCTCCTCTGAGAGTTCTCTGGTTCACACAAGCGTTTAACAGCGCGTCATACTCTTCAAATCTCATTTCGAGGCCTAAAGTGGCCATTTCTATCAGGGCCTTCGTTAATTGACCGTTGGAGCATAGAGTTTTTAGATTTTCTGGATTTGGCGGGAAGGAGGGGAGGGTTAGTTGTTGCTGGGCAAATGTAAGAGAAGAGAAAGCACGTGATTGCTTTCCGGCGGGACGACCCAAATGGCGTTTGATTTTTTGTAGCCATTTCATGTTCTTGGCTCTGCTGTTAGTCGTTGGAGTCCGGCCTTTTCGGCTCCGCTTGTACGCCGCAGCTCGGCTCAAAATGTTCAAACTCGGTGTTGAATTGTTTTTGAAAATAAGAATGATGCTTAGAAAATTAAGGGCCGTTTGGTACCCTTTTTCCACAAGTTATTTGACGTTTTACAAAAATTTAAAAGAAAGAAAATGCAAAAGCTGTTTGGTAATTGATAGGCCTTTTAATATCTTTTTAATACTTTGTGACTTAATGCTTATTTTAATATCTTTTTTTATTCATTTTTTTTAATCATTCAATCAACTGAAGAAGGGCTCTACTGGTCTTCATTTTCTCAACTCATGTTGTATTTTTCTTCGAGCTTCTCTCTTTTATTCCTTTTTTTTTTTTTTGGGTGGCTGCTTTTTGGAATAGTTTGTTGGGATTGTTTCTCTTGAATTATTTGTTATCTATCTATATATATATATATATATAACTATTAGCTTCTTTTGAGTATGATAAATCTAACATCATTAACATTTCTTTTAGGTAATGATCTTTGACTCTTAATGACTTTGATGCTCATATGGATACATTTGGACTTATAGAATTGTTCTAAAGGAAAACTATTATTAGACTTTACACTTTCGTTGTAATGTTTTGTGTTGTAACTTATAATTATGAAAATGAACTAGTTTAATACGCTTAATGAATTGTTGTAACTTGAACTTTTATTAGTGCATTAAAAAAGATATCTATGTATGTTTGACAAAAAGATTGCTCATGACAATGGTTTAAATCTCTTTTTCTTTATTGATTTTTGACCGACCCATTTAAGTAAAGTCCTCAACAATAATTTTCAAATCCTACTAAAAAAAAAAAAAACGAAAAATCGATAACTCAACCGCCACTGTTTGTTCAAAGAATTACATTAAGAATAGCGCTTTTACTGCTATGATGCTATATTCCCATCGCTGTTGTCAAAACCTGAATGGAAATTAAGCAAAGAAATGTCATTTACAGTCCAAGGCCTAAAGTCCAGTGGATTACTCCAGCTACTTGATTGATCACCGTACCATTTCATGTTCACATTCTTAACCTCCAAACCTTCAATGTGTTCCATGATGATCCCAGCAGAGCTGTGATTAACGAGCCCTCGGCATCCCGGTCTGTAGTCCACCAATCCACCCATATAATCTGTCCGCCTTTTGTATGTGACATTCATGTTTATGAAACTTAAATTTTTCAGTAGTCCGTGTTTAGAACCTGATAAGAATACCCCATTTTCCGATTCTGCAGTAATGTTCACAAATAGTAGATTGGAGATTGTACCCTCCTTCGCCTTAGTGTCTCTAGGACACGTTGTCACGTATATAGGCTCCGCTCTTCCCCACCATGATGGATCGTAGTACCTTGTGCTGATGTTAATGTTAGAGAAGGTAACATCACTTACATTTCCTGCACAATATGTATATATATAATGGTTAGTAGTCAGGTCCTAGATGAGCGGGTAGTTGGGATTAGTGAATACATACATATATAAAACTGATGTTACCTCCATCGCGTATTTGAAATCCAAGCCCTCTGTGAGATTCAACAATGGTGATATTATCAAACACCAAGTTTCTGAAATCAAACCAACTGGCACTACCAAGTTTGATAGCTGAAGATTTCGTTCTGATCCAAGAGTCCGTAGCAGTCAAGTTATAGAGGGGGCCTGTGCTCGTCTTCGGACAGATTGCATCATCCCCTGTATCAATTTTGACTCTCGTAATGACTGTGTTATTTGAATCTTCAATGTCTATACCATCATTGTTGGGCGTGTTGAAGTCTCCATAGATTGACATATCGCGAATGAATGTGTTATCACAACGCACTATGTGCAAGCTGCAAGAAAGTAATCTATTTGTCAAATGCAATAGCATAAATAGAGAAACTTAGAAGGGGTCAAAACATAAAATTTAAATAACATGAGTGAAGTTTCAATTAGGAACCCTATAATTTCTAGATTTTTTCGATTCAAGATAATTTTTCCCCTCTCATAGTCTCATGTGGTAACTAAAGAAATTAGGGATGACAATGGGGTGGAGGTAGGAAGGCCTCCTCCACTCCCCACCCTATTTATAATTTGACCATTATTCTTCACCTCATTCACTAAAAAGTTTAGTTAGGTGGGGATGGAAAATCCCTATATGGGGACTAAATTACTCATCCATCCCCACTTCTTTTCCTATTTATCTATTTTATAACAAATTTTTATACAAATTTTGGTGAGATAAAACTTGAAATGACTATAATAAAACCACCACTCAACGTCTCTAAAATTTAAAAGAAAGAAGCCCTTTTTGCCCCTAAGGTTTGATGCAATTGCTCATTTCATCCTTGTTTTTTAAAACAGTAGCATATTTCATCCCTACTTCCTAAATAATAGGCCAAAACGCTCTTCCATGATTTACAATTAGTTTATTGTATAATTCATTTAAGGGTAAAATAGGATTTTCAATTAAATAAATGAAAACTATTTTAAAATAAAAATCTCAAAAAAATTAAATAATATAAGATGTTTTTGCATAAATTTAAAATTTAAAGATAACTTAATGAAACAAAAATAATAATATGTGTGTGTGCGCGCGCATGCGTGTTTATTAGATTTTTTAATGAAATGAACTAAATTTTTTAAATTATTATTCAGAAATTAATGTCCATGTTAAAATCGTAAATAAATTAAAAGATGAAAAATACATACTATAATGCATTGTATTTTTGTGTTTTTATATCATTAGTGTGTGTTTTTTTATGTAAATGAAGGAGTTTGTGTTTATTTTTTATAAAGTAAAAGTACTAATTATTTATTTATTTTTTTGTTTTAACCATACTAAAGTTAGGAACATTTAAAGAATAAAAAAAAAATTCATTGTGGTGCTTGTGAAATCTATTTTTTTTTAATTTTGTCCTAATTATATATTTTACGTATTCTTCTTCTTCCTCTTATTTAATTGTGTTCGAGTTAAAATAATTTGTATGTCCTTAATTAAAATTCCTATTTGTAAGGGTGTTTTGGGCTACTATTTAAAAAATAAAAATAAAAATTATTATTATTTAAATAACAAGGATGAAATGGCTATTATATCAAACCCTAAATTTAAAAGGGCTTTTTCCCAATTTAAAATTATTGGAAATAAAAAATCAAATCCACCATACTAGAATAATATCTTGAATCACATAAAAACTATACTTGTATATACATACATACATACATACATAGAGTGGGAGCGGGAACCGAGAATACAAGATCATACCCAAAAAATAAATAAATAAATAAATAATTGTGTTGAGATAAAATAGTTATGCATTAAAATATTAAAGCGAATTTTATAACTAAAGCGACAACTCGGAACAAACTACAAAGACATTCATATGATTCGCCCATTCTTGTCAGCAAGTTGCTGACGTCTTGACGGTGCAATCTGCCACCGAAAAACAAGTGGGCTTCCTTAAGGTGGGCCCATAGGGCTTTCAGTGCCCACTTTAATCTTTATCCTATTTTAATGTGTATTTACAATAAAACCCTTCTACTTCTGCGGTTCTATTTTTACTTTTATGTAGATGTAGACCTCACCATCTCACGTTATTGACCATTTACCCCAATAGTAAACTGTAACGGCGTAATGTGAAGCTTCGTCATTTTTTTTTAAGGAAAAAAAAAATTAAAAAAAGAAGAAGAAGAAGAAGAAGAAAAGAAAGAATACGCACCACCAGTAAGCGGGCTCACGCAACCTAACGTTCCAGACATTGACATTTCGGCAACCGAGAAACCCCAGAAGGCGGGGCCTGCACTCATCCCCGGAGCACGCCCCGGTCTGGTTCCAGCTCACCATCACATTCTTGATCTCATTTCTCCTCACCACAAACTTCATCGCCTGCCCGTCGACGACTCCTCCGCCCGTGATGCCCACGTCCGTCGCGTTCTCCGCCAGCACCACGTACCACCTCCAGAACTCCGCCGGGTAGTCCTCGATCCCCGGGCCTCCCAGCAGGGTGGCGTCTTCGTGGATGTTGAGGGTCACGTGGGATTTCAGCCGGATGGTGGCGGTCAGGTAGTTCCCCGGCGGGAACATGACCTGGCATGGTTTGTTGCCGGAGGGACACGCGTCGATGGCTGATTGGATGGCGGCTGTGTCGTAGTGGATGCCGTCTCCTCTTGCCCCGAAGTCGATGACCGAGTGAATGTGGATTTGGGTGGCGGAGAGGAGGAGTTGGACGTTGTCGTTGGGTGATGACGTGGAGGGGGTTGATTGGATGATGATGAGGAGACCGATTATTGTTATCGTAAATCGAGAGAGAAAAGTCACCATTTTTGTTGCTTCCGGTTATGCTCTGCCCCTAATGATCCAATCCGCCGCATTAGCTATGAGTACGGTTTTTTATTATTATATTGTTTCCTTAATTGTGAAACAAGATGAGGAGTCATATTATCATATTTAAATTAATCAGTAATTATCTAAATTCTAAAAGTTTATCTTACATGATAATTGACGAATGTCGTATTAGGTGGAATAAAATTTTGGAGTAGTGTACGATACCCCTTTGAAATTGAAAAGCTGCACATTTTGATGTTCTAACATAAATAATTATTAATCGGGTCATGACTACTTTTGATAAAAAATTTAAATGGTGATTGATAACTGCAAATAAAAAAAATAAATAAAAAATTTAAATCACTTTCATATACTATTATTTAAAAACACATAATATAATATTTTAAAAAATTTAAGAGAATTTAAATCAGGAAAAGATTTGAATTTTTTCTTTTAGCGTTGTTTCCACATATTTGATGTTGCGGATACATAATAACTTATTAGTATGAAACATCTTATTGTCGAAGCTAAAATATTTCTAACTTCCCAAATATGCTTAGAGCTTCATGAAATTAGCATACTCCATTAAGTAATTTATTTATCTCTATATTATTTACACCAAGAATAATTGAGTCAAAATAATAATTTTTGAACTAAACCTCTACTAATAAAATTAATTGATTCCAACAATATCACTAAACAGTCTTCAAAAGTTATAATGTAAATTAAAGTGAAAATGTATTATCAATCGAATCAGCTTGCATTCATATCATTAGAGATATGCTATACTGAAAGTGATTTGAGATGAAATCCCTTAACCAAGGCTGAATAAATATTGGCAATCGACAACTGCAATCTGGCATCGTGTGACCGCCCAACCTAACAGATCTGGACTTTTGCAAATTTAAAAACAAAAAAGTAATAAAAAAAATTCTTACCAAGACAAATGTCTAAATAGGGCAACAACAATTTCTTTACAAGACAATAAAGCCACACATCATATTATAGAGGAGAAAGGAAGACTTGCATAAATAATAACGCACCACAGTCCATTCTATGCTTTTACAATACGAATCAATCAATCAATCATCTCAGAAATTAAGAACTAGATTGAATGACTCTGCTGGGAAAGTTAGTATCTTTAATTAAGTAAGAAATAATATATATATATTTATATTTATATAAGAATGACATACTGAAAGTGATCGCTCTCCAGTAGAAACAAATCTGGGTTTTCCAAATGACTCGGGGCAAATTGAGGACAAATGGTAGCCCAGGATAAATGCTGAGGACTGCCCTCCACTACTCCGCTAACCGCTAACCGCTAATATTATCATCGATATATACAGTACTAGGTACTAGCAACCGCTGGAACTTCATTGCATCTTCATAGCTCCATCTTTAATTGATTTGTGTGCAGAGTTGCTGTTACACAGAGAGAACGTGAAGTTAGTTATGTAGTTTTGACATGTTTTTCGCATTCAAATGGTAGTACCATCCCTTATCAGATAAAATGATAATTTTTTTCTTCCCCCTAATAGGGAATTAGTTCCCGTGTACCTGAATTTGCTGAAGAGTCATAACTCAAAAGTGAGTTCTCGGGAGTGACAAAGTTATGGCTTTCTTCTTCTCCTCCCAAAAGAGGCTGGTGATGCCCATCAAAATGATGCCATTGCTGTTGATACTGTTGTCGGCTTCCATGGGCTTGGAGTTCAGGCCACACTACAGGCATAACCATGCCAGGGAAGCTACCATCGATTACCAATCCACTCTAAAGGTATCAAAGAACAACAGTAAATGTTAGTAACATTATTAAGGGAGGACCCACCATTCACGAGTCTTTACAGACATAACTACAACAGTCAAGTGCATTTAGCTCAGGCCTCGGCAATCATTTTGATTGTTGGGAGCAGGTAGAATAGGGTGGTCCAAGTCTGACCCACTCCCCTGTACAGGTTTTAAAGGCAAACAGTCACACTCTGATGCAAGAACAAACCAATGAGCTAGATTACGATTTCAAAGATTTCTGACTTCCCGTTCCATGAAAATAATAAAACTAGGCCCATTTAAATTAAATTTACAATAACTATGCAACAAATAAATGATGCAGCTGCTAATAGCAATTCAGAGAGGTTAAACCATGGGAAAAAGGTACTAGGCTGTAGATCAAATCAACCCACCCATAACTTAACAAATCTACACCTTGAGAGAGCTACTTGCTACATGAATGGAAAGGGGAAATAAATAACAAAACTTACTTCCGCAACTAATAGGCTGTCGAGATTGAAATCAATCCTTGGATTGACTGCCGCAAGTCTCATTGACAAGAACTGAAACACAAGGTACAAACAGAATAAGATCACGGCAATAAAATCTGTTTAAGATTTTGAAATCACAACAAATTATTTAATGCTGGCAGCTTCCCAACTATATTTGAAGGTTTTCTACATTTCACAAGTTTTTGAAATTTTTGTCATGAGAACGTGTAGATGCCTGAATCTCCCAAATATATCCGAAGGTTAGCTATGTTTCAGTGGCTAGTTTTCCACTTTCTTCTGTTAACTATTGATCGACAAGGCAAAAAATACATGTCATTTAGCAACAAAGGAGGGTAAATAGATCATGGAGATACAAATTAATTCAGCACAATGAAGAAAGCTAGAAAGAAGTTTTTAAGACCATCTCACTTTCTATGCTCTTTGAAAGCTTTGGAACCGGAAAATGATAAAGTCAGATGAAAATTTTGACAAATCAGACTGTCAGAATTGTTTTAAAATGACAATTTTGGGAGAATGGCAGGAGAAGCCATCCAACGGTAAAACCCTTCCTCCTCTACCATGCTCCACCAGTCCACTTAAGATGCTTGAGGGTCACAACTCTGTCAACAGAACCTAGTCACAAGTCCCATACCAAATTTTCTACCAAGTTCCTAGCATCTCATTGCATTACCCCCAGAGAAAGATGTAAGAAGAAGAAGAAGAAGGGAGAGATTAGTTATCGAAATGAGGAAGTCTGACCTCCACTTGACGCTGTAACGACTGCACATGGTTGATTATCTCATCTAAAACTAATGCCGTCCCAGAAATCTGCAAAACATAACTTTTCATGTTAGACACCATTGAAGTATCAGGTGCTACACAAAGAACACTGAAATAGCTTCTTGACTCATTGTCTCCAATGATATTAAATACAGGTGTGGTTACTGAGGAATCTGTTATGACTCAAATCATCTCCCCTTTTACGGTTAAAGAGAAAATAAGCTCAATCTGTTGTGATGAAAACCATCTCCCTTTTTCCAGTAAAAAAATAAAGTCAATGTTTGATTCATAAGGCATTTTCCTATCAAAAGATTCAGAAAAATAACAAGGACCTAATTTATAATCTCCAGGGATGCTTCTACTTGAAATTT
The DNA here is from genome assembly GCA_030449075.1 of Murraya paniculata. Classification (NCBI taxonomy): domain Eukaryota; kingdom Viridiplantae; phylum Streptophyta; class Magnoliopsida; order Sapindales; family Rutaceae; genus Murraya; species Murraya paniculata. The sequence goes on along the minus strand of JAEVFN010000010.1, from coordinate 3,386,068 downwards.
TTCACCCCAGACCTCTTTTGGCCCACAAATCAAATTACCTTGTCAATATCTCATCATTGAAATTCAACTTTTTTATTTTTTTTCCCTTTTTTTAATTATTAACTAAGGCACCCATTGGCACTCGAACCATCGACCAGAATCCTAGGAAGACTGATCTTTACCACTAGAGTTAGACCTTGGCTTCTCTAAAAAATTCAACTTGTTTTAGCTAATCATCCATTAAAAGAAAAAAAAATATTAATTTCAAAAGTCAATTATAAAAATCACTTCCCAACATGTCATCAATTATAAAAATCAAGTCCTTTTTCCAGTTAGGTACATGTGTTTGTCTATGGAATCATTCTTCCATCACTAACCTTTCATCCTCCTATCAAGGATGGATACCAAACTTGTAACAGAAGATTGTACCATGAACCTTCCCATTAGGCATCAAAATTTTTATGTCAATGGAATGGGACCCAATAGCAGTTTGATCCCCAACACACACCCACTATACCTGTCTCCCAAGCACTTCAAAACAGCTAGCACTCCCTCATAACTAGATTTTATTGTCCAGCCACATGGAAGGGCAAATTTGTCGTTTCACCATGTCTTATCCATGAGATTTTCAAGTTCCAAAAATTGGATCTTCAAAATGACAAAACTGACCTTAAAAGGGACTCGTAACAACTCTTCCCCAAACATCAAATATAAAATTAATTGAATTGCCAAAACTGCCCCTTTGACAAGACCATCTTTAACAAGGCATCCCCACTTATGCAAAAGAAAAAAGTATGACAAGGACAATACCGTTATTAAAGGCACATAATCTGAAGATGTAATTTTCACTTTTTCGGCAGAATATTCTTTAATTTAATCCCCAGAAAACCATAATCAAAACAAATGATTACTAATTAATCCCAAATTTACACTCACCTTATTGCAGCCTGGGACCAGGTCTTGTAACAGCTTCATTCGTGCATTAATCTTCTCTCTCCTCGCCTATAGTAGTATTAATAAAATAATTAAACAATTAGTAGTTAAAAAATTAGTGATTAAGTTAATAATTTATTAATTAAGGTTTGATTTAGAGAGATTAGTATAATTATTACTCTCTCGGCCAAGCTGTGGCTATCTGTCGCCTGACCACGACGAGCTCGGACGTGAACGTAAGGAAGTTTCTCCGCATCTTCGCTGCTATCGTTAGCGCCGCTTTTGGACTTCTTTGTCGCCGCTTTGCCCTGTAATTATTGCACAAATTAAGCCAACAATTTACAATTCGGCCACTGAGAGAAACCGAAAAGAGCCTGGAAACCCTAACCTTCATTTCCTTTACCTTCTTCTCTCGCTCCTTTCTCTTCGCCGACTTCTGATTCTGATTCTCGGTCTTGATATCCAACGGCTGTGGTGAATTCGGATTGTTGTTGTTGGAGTCTGACTCTGCCGGTTCATTCTTCACTTTCCCGAGATTCCCGCTTGAATTCGACGGCACCGACCCGGTTGTTTCCGGCGAGCAATTATTGTTACCGTTATTATCAATTTTACTACTACCATTATTATTATTATTATTATTATTATTATTATTATCGTTGTGGTTGTTATCACTGTTATTGATTCCGGCGAAGACCGAGAATCTGGCGGCGCGTTCTATCAAGGAGATATTAGAGGGAAAAGTCAAGTTTGCCCCTGGGTTGAAATGATGAGATGTCGCGTGTGGGTGGTGAAGTCCATGTCCATCGGCCTTTGCGGTGAGTAGCTTCGCAGTAGAGCCGTTGGATTCGGGTGAGCGGTGGTGGTGGTGGTGGTGGAGGAGTTCAACGGCTTGTGGGGCCGGCAGCTCCAGGAGTGCTGTGAAGGAGTTGGCGTTCTCTGGCGGCAGAGTCATCAAATGTTGAATTTCTTCATTGAATTGGAGAGAGTCGAGGGCATTTTGGTCAAGTAAAGGCCCAATTGCACTGGATCTGTGTTCCGCTGGTTCCATTTGAACCCCCAAATAAAATATCCCAACTTGAAATTCAATCAAATTTGAGAGGAAAATGAGAGAGAAAGATAAGGAGAGAGAGAGATGTTTTTGTTTTGTGGGTGTCTGTAGAATTGGGTATCGCCTTTTATGAGTGTAAGAGAAGAGATTGCTTGTGAGCCATTTGAAGTAGTGAGAAAGCAACGTTGCTGCCGTTTGGACTTGCTTGTAATTATATGGGAATTTTGTGAGAAGCTTTTAGTGAGAGAGAGAGTCAAGAGACTGGCGCAAATGATGTACAGTTAAAACTGTACACTTCGTTGAGATGAGAGGAGGAGAGGGTTGAGACTTGGGACCCACACACACACACACATATATATTTATTAAGTCGTATTAAAGTTACTGTATATAATGCGTCTACCGTATATGATTAAGATCCAACCGTTTGATTTATTGTCAGAAAAATGACCGTTTGATTTGGTTGTTATCTTATGATATATGTTAGAATATTTCCGTAAAAGATGGGATTAAAATAATTTAAAAAATACATAAAAAAAATAAGGAAAAAGTCCGAATGCACTTTGTGTATCCGAGAGATATTGTCATGTGTGTATTTATTCTTATCTACTCGATTGAAAGATACATTTTTTTAAGAGTAGAACAAAATATGATATTAACATAAAAAATAAAAAAAATTTAGATGGACAGTACTAATGGGACCATTCAAGAATTCTTTTTAACAACTTAAATATTCTTTTTTTTCCATCATGATTTATGTGCGTGAATATGTATGTATATATAAGCTAAAATATAAAAATTATATAAATAATATGATGTGTCGGTATCTTATAAATTTTTCTTTTTATAAAATAAACTAATCATTCGTGTGCACGCAATATTTTTCGCACGAGAATAATAGTATGTACACTATAAATATTAAAAATGTTTCTTTAAAAAAATGTCAACTCAGATTCTTATTATTGGGGCTTCGAAGGACTGCATAATTGATTTTTTTTTAATGTAATAATTACCCAAAACAATAAGAAAAATAAAAATAATCTATAATTAATGTAGAAGTATAAATTTTAAAATATTTTTCATAAATTATTCTTTTATTTTACAATATCTGTCAGAACCACTCAATAACTTATAGGTAAATTACCTTCCAGTCCTCCTATGTATATTATGTCGGACTTCTAAATATTATTTTCAAATCATTCTATTTCAATTTGGGTTTAGACTCAAATTGTATATCATCAAATTGTAGCATGTAATTCAACAAAACACATAATTTTTTTTTTTTAATAATCTAGCAAATTCTAGTCTAAAATTTTTGTCCAACATAAAGGAGATTGAAAAAGTAGGTTGAAAATAGATAAATCTTTATTACGTTTAAATTGATTTTATAAACTCCATTAATTGGATTTAACTAATTAATGACCAACATGTAGTAAATTGGACAACTAAAATAGAACAAACCAAACAAAATATTAAATTCTAATCATGATCTTTTTAATGCTCTTCAATGGCATGTACACAGGACAATGCATAGCCTGACCTTGAGTCTAACTCAATCAAATTGGACAATCATTGAACCGTAATGTGAAAATCGAACCAGTGTGTAGTGTAAAGGACCGAACCGTAGGGCGCAAGTCACTGTTCCGGTCCCATGGAGCGGGGACCGGACACGAACCAAAGTCCGACACTGTTATAAATTGTAGAAGATGACCCGTCATTTTCTTGCATTTATTTATAACCCCAAAATTAAAAATTAAAAAAAAAGATTATTAATAAATTATTATTTCAGTATTTATTTTATTTACAGTTTGCCCTACACGATAGGAAAATAACAGGGGCAGCCTTGGGGTAATAAAAATAAAAAAATAAAAGTAAAATGCAGATTGGAATTTTGACCTCTAAGTTTGGTGGGTTTGACTGCCTTAATTTAGGGTAGCTATTAATGACTATTATCAATTAATATTTACTCGTATAGGCTTTCAGCCACACTTGCGTTTTCTGGACTGAATTGTAAAGTGTAAAACGACCTCTAAATCTTTAGTCAATTTTGTCCATCTAGTTTAGCACTCTCTTTCTTTTTGAGGTCAATTTTATTGGGTAGGCCATTTAATTAAGGCCTTCAATTTGAGGGTGAATTGGCAAGCTCTTTCTCTTGAGGTCAATATTAATGGGTGGGCATTTATTAAGGCCTCCAATCGATGGTGAGAATTGGCAAGTAATTTTGCCTTTTTGGTATGAATATTACCATACATTAAAATTTTGAGGTATGAATAGTATTAGTAGGTGGGTAAATGCAAGGGATGGCAATGAGTCAAGTGGGGTCAGGATTATCAGTTTGTCATTCTTAAGCTCGATCCAAATAACAAATAAAGAAAAATGAAAGCTTAATCTCGGCCTAATTGATTTTCATTTTTCAAGTACATAAAAACATGGCCAATCTTGTCTTCAATACAAGAGAACTGTTTGATTTTCTGAAAACGCTTATTATTCGCTTCTTCTTCTCTAAATTATATTTTTATTTTCATACACAATAAAGGAGTAAAAGAACAAATCTTTTATATATTACATAAAAAAAAAAATTTTTTTCTCACCTTTTACAGACAAAATTCTTACCGATTAAACCAATCAACATTCAACCTTAATTATTCCCATGGTGTTTTTTTTTTTTTTTTGTAGACAACATTTTTTTTTTATTTAAACAAACTAAAATTGAAAACCGTTATCATCATATTTTGGTCGATTACAAATAATTAGTCATACACACACACACACACACGAAATGATGAAGTGCAAATTCACATTCCATTATAAGTATTTGATCATATATAAGTTTTCTTTAAGTATAGATTTTATATATGTCGAAGTTTTTTATGAATGCCCTCCTTTCTTTTGATCGCTTAATTTTGATCATGTATTGTTCTCTGATATGACACGTCATTAATCGAATTTGAAGTGCTAGAGTTGAGTAGCCTCTAATACGTGTTTTAACCCTTGAAACCCATGGGAATGTTCCAAAAATGTTATACACAAAATAGAAGCAATGATAAAAACCCTAAATATGTAGTGAACAAGGACTAAGCATAATTAATTCTGGTCCAGGCTCAAGCTAGCTGTAGATTATAAGCTTATAGTACTATACTTTTGAAGCCTATAGTTTTGTAGAGTACACACCACTTAATAATTGCATATAAATTGCATTAAAAGGGGTGTCTTAATATCTCTGGAAAAAGTAAACAAAAGAGAAAAAATTTTGGAAAAATGGGGACCCTCCTAATCTATTGTATGCCTTAAATCAACCAAGACCTCACCTCAGGGACACTGTACGCATGAAAAATTGCTGTGATTATAAATAGAAATAATTACAAGAAAACATCAAGAGTTGATCGATCATAGAATATGCATGCATACAGAGATGAGGCCACAAATCTTGAAATGGTGAAGCCTATCTAGTGGCTCCAATGGACCAAACCTCTCAATGCTCATAGGATGTGAAATGTGGGAAAATTTTGAAACAAATCCCATCTTTCAGAGTGTTTTCATAATGGCCCGTGTCTCGCCTTATTGGTCATATGAAGTTTAAGTATTAATTGATAAAGATAGTGGATTATTTTTTTATTTAAATTTTGGCTGAATCGAATTGTATTTCGCGTGGTTACTGTTCACTCGGTTTTGAAGCGGCTGTAAGTTACATCAAATGTAACTTAGCAGCTCCCTAAAATCAAATATCAATTTCAAGGCAACGTTAAGATTTTGTGAAACTTGATTACTTGACAAGAAAAATTAAATTCAACTGAGCTCACCCAATTAATGCAATGATGTGAAATATTGGTGGCGTTGAGTCACTCCAAATAAGATGCTTTTAGCTTTGGCAGTACAATACGAATCCAAAAGAGAAGCAAAGGCTATGGGTTGGCCACTAGTGAGAGTGGTCCAAGCCTTAAACAGTATTTTTCGGTTAAAAGGCTAGCCAATTGCTGGGTAGGGATTGCTGCTACCTCTCTTGATTTTGATCTAAGTTGAAATTGGCCCAATTCAGCTACATTTTTGAAGTTTTAATTTGCTATAAAATTGGACCATGTAAAATCTTAAAGTCTACGTAGTATCTAATATCATTTTCTAAATACCACTTTACTTTTCAGAAAAAGAGAAAAAAAAAAGGTTGAAAACATGTTCAACGAGATGATTTTATGAAAATGCCTTTGTTGAGAATAACATTAACATTTTCACTTTTTCTGAAGAAAAATTAAAGGAAGCATAATAGCGTTCTTATAATTTTACACTTGTCCCTTATTTTCATTTCAAAGATTTTTGTACGATTATTAAATAGTTGTATTTGTATTTACTTAAATTTGACATGCTGACATAATAAAACAAAATAATCTGATAACACGAATCGGCACTCCTAAACTGCCCTAACTTTTAGGCTATCTGGTATACTTTTTGTTTCCAATTTTATTATTATTTGATTGTCAGTCAATTCTCAAAAATATATCATTATGAGTAGAACAATATAATCAGAGAAGAGGTATCTTAAATTCTTAATTACATACCAAAAGCTAAAAATGAGAAAATCTAAAGTATGCATCAAAATAAACTGTTAACAAGTCATATTAAATATTAACTTGTCTGTAGGTGTTAGTCCGTCCCATTAATAATTTTTTTAGGTGCAAGAGTGTTGAAAATCTAATCCAATATGATCCAAATCAATTCAAATTTTGTCGGATTAATCTTTTGATTGGGCTGGATTGTAAAATGAAAAATCCAATATTATTGAATTGATTTGTGGATCTATGTATTCAAATCCAACATAAATCAATCCAATTAGTTTTTTCATTTATTTTTTTTTAAAAGCTGCATATTACATTTATATTTAACTGGCTAAAAAAAATAAAACCTAATTTTTTCTTAAAAAAATAAAACCCAATTCTGTGTAACTATAAATATACAAACTGCAAGTGGCAACCAATGTTTGCTTTCAATTTTCAATTATTTTTTTTTAACCATATGATAATAAAGCATTGTATATGAATTGTGAAATATTAAAGAACTTGATTTTTTTTTTCCAATTGTTAGTAATTAGAATTCTAAAGAGAAATTGACAATTTTTATTTGTATACTTTTATTTTAACTAGATTGATTGGATTTGATTAAATTAAATTTAACTTTTTATTAGTTTGAATTACATTGATATTATTTAGTGATTGGATCAGATTGGACCCAAAACAGGAAATCCGATATATGATGAATTGGACTGGGATTTAACAAAATTGTATTGATTTTGACCATTGAACACCTCTTACTTAAATGGTACAAATTTGAAGTTCAAACCTAACTCACACAAAAAAAAAAAAAAAAAGCTTAAATTAAGTTTATATCGATGCAAGGAAACAAGAGATTGGGAAAAAACAAAAAAAATCTCTTATTTTTTTTTGTTTCACCACTGTAAACTGCTTTTACTGTCTAAATAATTGTCCTCTTCATGGAGCTGTTAATTTCAAATCAAGCCTAAAGCCCTCTTCTTTTTAGGCTGGGCCATTATAGCCCATCAGATTAATATGGTAAAATGCAATGCAGTGTTGCAATTGCCCCCTTCTTTTCAGGTTTTCAACTCTTTACAAGTAAATTATGATTCGCACCAAACTGAACAAATATCTTTGTGAATCCTCATTGCCTTGAACACTGACACAACAATTTGAAGAGTGGTGTCACTTTTGCACTGACCAACTTGGTAAGTTGCTGAAGCTTGTTTCAGGAATTGCCTCGTTTTGGAAGGTGATTGTGAGCCGTTGGTCTCATGCCACTAATGAATTGATTACCCAACAAGCTGAGCTAGCACATTATAACAATCACTAGTTCAAAGTAAAAAGGTTCAATAAAAAGGTAAAAAAAATTTTAAAAAAATTCAAAAAAAAAAAGAAAATAAAATAAAAGAATTTAGACATTTTCCCATCCATACTAAGATTGTGTTCTGATCCTAAACACATTAGACATCATAGAAATTAAAAAAAAAAATTTCTTTTAATTGTATCTCACTTTACAGCATTTTAATTTTCTCATCTATTAAGATTATTAACTATCTCTTTCTTAGACAATTGTCCCTCCTCGGCTAAACTATCGTTACCTAAGTTCAAGTCTCGTTATGTATAATGTGGGAGCAAAATTTCTCATTACTTACAAGTAAACTTAATTTAAACGAAGTACACTAAGACAGATTGGATCCCATAAACTCCTTTGGAGTCGAGTGTTAATAGACTGATGAGGCAATGACAGTAATAATAAAAGAAACTCTTTCTCATGAAAAGACTCTTAAATATCAGATTACATCAACATGATACACAAACAGTCCAACACAATATTGTTAAGAAATGAAATGGATTTGTTAAGGGGTAGCTCTTGAAGCTCCAAATTGGGAAAAGGTGCTTGTCAAATAAAAATTTCTACAGCTTGCTAGCTGCTAAAGCCAAATTTGACAGAGAGGGTGCGTCCCTTTCCAGGACTCGCGGGCACAATCGAGTGCAAGTATTTGTAAAAGAATCTTTCACCCCTGGGGCCTGGAAACTTGCAAAAGCATATGGGCAATTTCCTATGGAAGGATCCAGGCACCGGGCACCTTTTACCATTCCAGGTTATCTGATGAGATCATTTCCATTTTGAATTACCCAGAAAAAGGGAGAGAAAGTTGAGCAAGGGAAAATGACATCTCATCATGATCACGAGTACTTTTTCAAAGCTGATATTTTCTCAGTTTCAATTATACAACAAGTTTTTACATTGTCCCCATAAACACTTTGGTTGCTCCTAATTTTACATGTATTCTTTCTCCGTTAAATTTTTATTACGCATACCTCTCAATTAATTATGTAAGAGTGAATATTATTGGGAAAGAAACTCACACAAGCAGCTACAAATTGAGCGGAATCAAAACTCTTTCATTCTTTATTTGATTAAAATAAGATGTATACCACAAATAAATATACAGAAAATAATCTAACACAATTCAAAGTAATAAACTAACCATAAGAGACATAAATTTTTACGTAGAAAACTTAAATTGAAAAAAATCACGGGATAATAATCCGATATAATCTTCCATTATATTAATAAGATCATAACACTAGATAACACTAGATAACACTAGAGGCTAACAACATCAAGAATCTCAATAAACTTGACTTATAGTAACACCTAATATCTGTCTCTCTAATAAATGAGTATATCAAATCATAGGCAACAGGAGGATAAAACAAAAATCAAGACCAAAGGATTGCAGACGGCGATGCTAAGAACTTACCCTCAAAATTTAAGAGAAAACATAGTTGAAATTATCTTCTGATTGTCTAATCAAAGATTGAATCACTGTTTCCAAAACCAAAAACGTCACCTATGTCTTTCTCTCTCTCTACACTGTCTTTCTTGCTTTTTTGAAACAAGTACATCTAACTCAGAGGGGACTGCTTCAATGCTCTTTCTTCTAGATTTTTCATTCCGTAGCCTATCTGTAATCATATCCAAGGTTAATTTCTCATTCGGTGCTGAATTGTTCATTGACACCACTAATATCTTCCAATTGTGGGGAAAAGAACTAAGTAGCAACAATGCTTACAGCTCATCATCTAGAATAATCTTTATAGTAGTTAGTTGATCAACCAAGCCCTGAAACTCAATAGTATGTTCAGTTATACTACGCCCCCTCCTTGTATTTCAAGTTAACAAGCATTTTCATTATATTGGATTTATTATGTGCTGTCGACTGCTCATAAATTATTTCTAATTTTCTTCGAAGAATATCAACCTAGATTCATTCATACATGGTGGTACATACTCAAATCAATTCATGATCTAATAGTATTCATGGACTTCTAGTTTAATTGCGCCCATTTCTTATCATTTTAATCAGCGGGTCTAGCATCTTTGTCTTTAATGGGTTCGTGTAAGTCTTTCATGTACAACAAATATTCCATCTTAGACTTTCAAATATCATAATTTTATGACTTTAATTTAATCATGCATGCTGATAACTCCTCTATCTCAACTTCACAAGTAATAAAAACACAAAACCTGATACTCTGATACCACTATATTGGTTTATTTCTGCATATTTATTTGTGCTACACATCCTGTTTTAATCACATAAACAGAGAAATAATTTTGTTTCCGCTTAATTTGCAGTTGTTTGTATGAGTCCATTTCCCAACAAATATATAGCGTGTGTCAACAATCTATTGGTTATGGAAGTTGATATCATATGTTTTTAATTAATAATCGACTAGATGCGTGAGTTTGTATACATTGAGAGAATGCCCACCATTTTTTTCGAGTTCTTTTTTTCTTTCTTAAAAGTAGAGTGGAAAACATTCAGATTGACCTTTAACCTCCTTTTCTTTTAGGATTCAAAATCGAATAGATTGGACAGTCAATCAGAGAAAACTATAAGCAAAAACTAAAGAAAAGAGCTCAAACAATAAGATGTGTTTGGGTGAAATTTTAGGTAGCAACAATGTCGATAGGTGGAGCACAAATTTAAAAAATTATAAACAACGAAATAGACAATTGCACGGCTTTATCTAGTCCAGCTGCATGAAAATGATGTAAAATTGAAAGCACCATTTTCACATCCAACATTGTGTATTGGCTTGCTACATGTTTACTAACATTTTTCAGACATATTTACTAGCATAATAGCTACCATCCAACTACTACTATAATTATCTTAGAATTTTATTCCAATTTTTTTTTTATGAGTTCATACTAATGAAACTTTTTTTTTTTTTCAATTTCAATTTTGGAATGCAACACTAGGTTTTGGAAGATGGCTTTTAATGTCTTATAACTTTTGAATGATCATATAAATTTATAAACTAAGGGGCCAAAAAAAAAAAAAAAGGAGTGTGAAGAGTGCTAAAAATTACACAAGCAATTCACTGAGGTATTATCATAATAGCATTTTAATGAAAACAACAATTTCAATCACTAAGTGCAGACTATAATAATTTGTGTTGGACGATGGACATCGATTATGTCCTTAATATTGGTGTTAAGGCCCACAGTCAATCGAAAAATAAACCCTAAACCCACAATCAATTGTAATTTGATTGATTGATTGATTTTTTTACTCATAATTGTTGATCATTAATGGGATTACGACCCGTAAGTGAGACTAATCGTAAAATTAGGGTGCCATTGCATTATAGGAGGATTTCCCAAGTTTGCTATGTTTGCATATATTAATGTAATTAATTTTCTTTTTCTCCAAAAGAATAAAGAAAGAAAACATGAATAAACAAATAGACTAAACTGTTTAGGGTTCTTCAATTGATTCAAAATATTATGAATTTATTTTTTTAATCTCTTTGGAACTTGGAATTTTATGTGAAGTGAATTAAATTTCATAATATAAATAACATTTGATTTTTTTTAAAAAAACACCAACTTACGTAATCTTTTAAAAAATGCATTTATCATCTGTTAAAATGATGATAAATCACTTTTTTTTTAATTTTTACTTTTTTTACACATGTGGGAAGATTTTTTTTTTTTTTTAAATTATTTTGAGCTCAGACAAATGAGTTGCACCATAACAAAAGTTAATGGACGTAACATATAATATTACAAAATATAGGCAAATAAAAAAAAAATTCAAATTACCAGAAAACAAAAATTATCCCGAATTTACAAAGTGGTAACATGTTTTGCCTCCCTCTATGAAACTATATCTCTAATTTTCAAATTTGGATATGCAACATAAATTCAATATTAAATATGGAAATTTTCAAAATAAGATAGTCCAAAAAATAATAAGTATCTTTGAATTTAATAAAAAGTTGGCAAAAAAGGAGAAAAAAAAAAGAACACAATTGATGAATAGATTCAGGATTTGCATAAAATTGATTCGTCCTCGTTTAGATTTGAAAGAACACAAAAGGGCTACGATAGATATTTTCACCAAAATCCTCTCACAAGTCACAAATATTAAATAAATCCCCCATGATCATCAATTTTTATTTTATTTTATTTTATTTTATGATCATCAAATGTTGAATGACTAAGAGAATATCGGCTTACGTGGGTCCGATCCGCATGCGATTCACGTGAACATAGCCCATTGGCCCATAATCTGGTATCCATTGTAATGTAAAGTCCAAAAAATACTTTCTTTTTTTTTTATAAATATTTTATTTTACAATTTTTCTTATATTTTATTTAGAGAACAGGAGTTCTCTCATAGTGTTTCTTCTCACATACTTATTCTTAATAAAACAAACAGTTAGATTGAACTTTTAAATTTTGATATTGATAATTCGATTAAATTTTGATAATCTGTCATAATCAATCAATTTTTTTTACTCCATTTATAATGAAACTAATATTTTAAACTAAATTTAAAAGATTATGAGAGATTAAAAGGGCAAAAAAAAGTATCCTGATCCTTATTTCAAGACCTTTCTGCATCAAAATTCAAAGAAAATAAATAATGGAAAGACGCAAAATTTTACAAAGATTGGCAGCGACAGGTGTCAAAATCCGGTTGGGTCCCACTGATTCAGTTGTTACGGGACCACCAGAATGGTCATTTTCTTCCACCTCTCTCCAAGTTGTAATATATACAACACAATCGAAAAGTCGTGTTTGGCTGCAAGTGATTTTTTAAAAAGGTTTTTTGGTTATTTTCAAATGTGTGTGTGTATATATATATATTTATTTATTTATGGGACCATAACAAAGTTCTATTAAGGTCGATTTTTTTCAGTGAGATTGTGATTGGTTGTTGTTATATAGGTAATTAAATATATTAAATGTATATGTGGTAGGAGATTATATTATAAAATAAGTATAAGAAAATTAATGCTGAATTCAGGTTCACTGAATGCCTGAATCATGTCATTTTTTTCAAACCAACTGATTAATAGTTATATTAGAATGGAAAAAATGAAATATTTTTGAAGCTGAATAAATAAATCGTATGTAAAGCAAGAGTAATGCTAGAGCTAAAACTAGTTTTTAAAGTGACATAGCATTATTGATTATTTAAGATATTATTAATGAAAATAAATCATATGATCTATATGTGTTTTTTGTTCAACTATTATTATTATATACCACATCAGTTTATACGAAAAGAGCTTATGGCTCTAACATTATTAAAAAGATTATATGTAGCGTATTTATTTAAAGTATTATATTTATCAAACTACTCGAGTCGATAGTATTTGATAAGACGAATAAAGTTTCATATTTTTAGGTTTATTTAGTTTTGTTGTGGGTTCATTTTACTTGAGATTCCTAGAAAACCTAACTAGTAGAAAATAAAGGAAAAAGGTAATAAATAGAGAAAGCATTGCAGGCAAATGGATATTATTGCATCTTGCTATTTTTTTTTTTTTTGTCTAAAAGATAGGAGGTGGGCCAGGCTCAAATAATTTTTATTTTTCTCTTGTCTCTCCTAAGGATTAAACTTAGGTGCTTAGTTGTTATAAATTTTATACTGTTACCAATTTGACCACGCCTTTGCAGCCGCATCTTGCTAAGTTACATGTAACTTTCATTTGTGTTTCATGACACCATTTTATAGTATTGAATAAGTACTTTTAGATTGTTATAAGTTACATATAATGCAACTTACTTAGCAGCTGCCATATTATTGATACACCGCGTGCAATAACAAACACGCTTGTTCAAGTGTAGTTTCAGTTAAAAAACCTGAAAGAAGCAGAGCTGCAGAAGCCCATACAGTAACATGGGAGTTGTACGCGAGCAAACTTTTGACGTTCAAGACTACAACAAGTTTTCCGAACAGCATAGGACAGCAGAAAAAGCGGGCCCCAAATTAAATTTCCCAAACTGCCCTTCAAATTAATAATCAACTGGAAAAGGGCCTGGCTGGTACATGCAACGGTCAGATATTGTCCGAGGGCCCACTTGACATTGACCCGTACAAATATAGGCAGGCCTTTGATGATATCGGGGCCCACATGGGGGAAGGCAGTAAGACAACTTACAGTAAAGTCCAGGACCCGAAATCGACCCAACAGGTCACGGAATACAATTGAGGTTTCGTGGGGTCGGCAAATCGAGTGGTTAAAAAGCTCCAATCACGGAAGGGGAGCCCACTGAACGGGGGTCCATTGGCCTTGATGATGTTTTGAAAATGGGCCCAAAAATCAATTATTGGTAGCTTTTGGTTCTACAGGGAAAGGCAAAGCTGTTGTCAAGCTGTCCTATGTCGGGTCTGGCTAGCTGTCGGATATTGGGCACATAGTGGAAGGTAAAGTGGGCGCAATAAGCTTCAGGCCTTAGTCATTTTCAGGCCCGAAGTTGTTGAGGAAGTTTCCACAAAGTAAACTGTTTGGTAATTTACCTGATGGATCAAACTGTACCAAAATCTTTAGAATCTCCAAGCATTTCTTATGAGATCAATGTCTTCTACAAACGATCCTTGGGCTGGACCCAAGTTTTAGTCAAAATTGAAAGAAAAATCCAAGCCCAAAACAGTTCATTTCAGTGAAATGTGCTTCGGAGAGGTTGCAAAAGATAAGAACAACAGTTAGTGAAGGGGCTTGCACCAGTTTGCACTTGGTCATCCCATTTTTGATGAACAAAGCCATTTGCACAAGATAAGGCCGAGGCGAATGACCAGAAAGCTATATAACGAGTGGAAAGAAGACGTAAAATTCCATGAAATGGTGAATGACAAATGTCATTTCATTAACCAGTCTACAAATTTATGTACCAACGTGAACATTTTGGGTATCAGGAATAGCCAAGGACACCCATTCCGAGAAACAGTGCTGTAAAACTCATTTTAACTTCCGAGTACTAACAAATCTATTTGTGTGAGAGAAGGTTTGTTGTTTACATGGATCAGAAGTATGGAAGACTCGGCTTAGAAGCCTGGATACCATACAGTTCAAAGCAGTGGGGATTAGAATGAAAGTGGGTTTTCATCCTTGCCAGCTAAAGCTTCAAAACCTGCCATTGCAAGCCTGCATATAACAACTTAATCATCAGCATAGAAGAGGCTGGAGAGTGAAACAATGCTTACTGTTCTCCTTGAGAAGGGAATTACTCTTCAAAAGAAAATAATAACAATAATAATATGAGAGAGAGGAAAGAAATTCACTAGCAATCATCAGTGTGCCTATAGATCAATAAGGAAGTTAAAAAGGAGCCTAAAAATTCGAAGTCCTAACACTTTGTACGGACTTTTAAAACAAATGATGGTATATTTCAACTTGGTTCTGCAAGAATAAAATTTGAAGGTCTGAAATATTCTCTTAAACCTTTTTAACCAGTATGCCACAACTGCAATAGTATAAACAGCAGGGAATGCAAATTAATCAAATCCTTCAGTCTTAAAAATGAAAAAAATCCAAATACTGCATTCAAAATATTGTAATGAAAATTTATTCCTTAATGAAAAATGCCATCATCATATTTTGAAAAATTCACAGAGGTAAAATATGATTAAGAAAGAGGCAGCAGCATCATAATAAGACTAAAATAAATAGGAAAGTAACTCCTGCATATCAAAATAAAAGGAATGTATACTGCAAGTGCCTTGGGGATCAAATGCTACCCTACTTCAGAGCAATCAGTTACATACATGGAATCACTTGTAAGGCTATTCCCTAGTGTTCTAAAATAGAGAAGCGTATGTCTAAATCTCCAAAGTCCGAATGGTAGACCCAAAATTTGCCAACAGCAATGATTCTACACCCAAACGACAGGCATAAACTTAATTAGAAAAAAAAAAAAATTATAAAATAAGGCCAGTCAAATACACTGACAAAAGAGTAAAAAGTATAAGTCACAATGATAGTTAATATACTCAGTGCGGATCATACTTGGCTATGACCAGAGCGAAGAAAATCACATAGAAACCAAGCTTGGCAAGTCGAAACTTCTTCTCAGCCTTGAGATTTCTGAAAACTTCAGTAACATCAATAAGATGCTTCCGCTTCATATACCTGAAACATTCAAATAGAAGGTTATGGAAGAACATCAATGCCTTCAGTTCAATCCACAAAAAATATAATAAATGGAGACAAGCCAGGCCAGAAACTATTCAACCGAACATAACCATGTCCAGAGCGGGTTGGGAAAGTCACAAATATTATATGCAAGTTAAAACTCATAATACCATAATTTTTCATTCCTAGAAAAGTTGATTAATCACAAACTTTTTGTAAGAGTACAAAGTTCCTTTTCCATGATATCATTCATGTATCCACTGCTGATGCTATAATCACTTTTAAACCTTGATGTCTTCAACCCAACTAATTCTACAATTTTAACTCCAAGGCAGTCAATTCAATGTTATTCACAGTGATTAAACTTGAGAGTTTGGTCAGGCATGTCCCCTCTCATTTGACACATTCATTTGTTTTCTAGATGTCAGATATCTGAAATATTTAATTGATAGATTTGTCTATGAGTTTAGAAATACTATTTTCCACAGATTTTAGTTTGTCAAGATAGGTAATACTTAGGCAAGCATTTCCTAGATAACCACTTCAATCTCCAGAGTTAAAGGCCATTGACTATAATAACTTGTAATATGGTGTGACGAAAGAACAAAATTAGTTGAACAGAAATTTTACAAGAAATGAGCCATTTGGACATGTAATGACTACTGAAAAGCAAGAGACAATGTGTTCCCCATATTTATCACGTTGTTTTAGGAAAATCACTTTGTTCAAAACCTAACATCTGGGCTGGACAGAGTATGAGAAAAAGGAGAGGAGGAATTTGATTCATGCACCAAAAGTTTCATTTTTCTGGATGTCACTACTTTAAAATCAAGTGAGACACTTTACAGGACAGAGAAGATAAAGTCCTTAATTTACTGTCGATACTCTCATTCCGGTTAAACTTCTGAAAGTTCCATAACAATGCAGTCATACGGAAAGCCTAAAGATTACTCCAAAATCAGTTTCAGTTTATAAAACATATATAAATTTACTCTTCAGCAGTCTTACAAATGCCCATAATAATCTAGTTAAGTCGACGGTGTCAAACTAATACCTTAAAATCTGGTCAGTCATGCTCCTTAAATGAAGCCTAGCCAATTCAGCAATAACAAATTAGAGCAATCTTTTCTCAGCCAGTCCAAGCAACATAATGTATACCTCACTATTTTGAACTTTCCCATCTCTGATATTGTCAACTATATCTTAACAATACAAGATATTTGGTTCAACATGAGAAAACACTTACAGATTCACGTGGTAGCACACAAGGGGTACAGCAAGAAGAAACATGATCCAGTGGCCTGTCACAAGAAGCAGAATGCAGAACAATCCTTGCAGAAGAAACTCAGGCTCAACCCAAAAATTGATGCGAGAGGATGCTTCAAAAGGGTTTATATCATCAGACTCCAAGTCCAACAAGCATAAAAGCTGTAAAAATCATACAGAAATTTTGGATATATTAGACTAGAGAATGAAAGCTTAAAACTTAGCATAATCACACATAATGAAACATGACGACACTGCATGCCCCTCTTCCTTTCTCCTTTATATTTTTAAGTTCATATATGTGCATGTTTGTGGGAGTTTATGGTTTTAGCATTTATAATGTAGAAAAACTAGCCATTTAGCTTTCGGAGAGTAGAAAGAGAAAAGAGTCATATGTCATTAAAATCAATGACAGCAGGAAAGGCTACTTCCCTTAGCATGGGTATTGATGAACAAACATCAAGCATTATACATTCACATACAAGATAATAACATGTTAACATTCTAATAAGACTAGTTCCCTAACAAAAATGTTTTGCTGGTTTCCCATATATTTACAGTGCACTTTTGAAAGTATAAACTAAATCAGGTTATTGAAGCAATAGTGTGACAAAACTCTTGATTGATAAACTTCTCAAGCAACAAATTTGGGGATTGAATACAACTTTCTTTGAGGCAGAGTAAACATTTTTTATATATTTAACACCTATTGCAAATCTTGATACAGATATGGAGGTACACATGAAATGAAGATAAAATCAAACATATAGCACAATCATTGAGTTAGGCCTAGTTTTTTATCAAAGAGAAAAATCCGCAAAATTATGGTATTAAAAGATTTCAAATCTCTACTTTCAATTACTTTTCCTCAGTTATCTAAACAACAAAACAGCTATAACAAATTTAATGTGTTATCTCTTTATCCATTTTAACTTCTAAAACATTAGTCCTTCAAATTCCTGTTTTGTTTCATTTTCTCAGTCTTCTCAGCAGGCAAACAGTTGGCATTAGAGTTTAATCAAGTAACAAAAAGCCAAACCATACAGGTCCAGACTTAAAATAATTTCCATTCCCCTTTAATTTCCTCCATTTTCTCACCATGCAAACAGGCTATAAGCAGTTAGGATTTTGATTATCCAAATAAGCAGCAATAAAACACAACATTCAAACTTGAGATCTCTGTTTTCCTTCATTGACTTTTGACTTTCTCAGCAAACAAACAGCAGCGCTACTACGCTTCACATTAACCAAAAGAGTACAGACAAACATGTAATATTAGTATTTCCAGTTCATATTGCTAAGAAAACAGAAACAAGTACGGTGTTGTAATTTCAAACTTCATTTTCCATTTTCCTTCATTTGTATAATTTTCTCGGCAACCAAACAAAACCTTAGGGTTTAGATATTTCAAATAATCTGAAACTAAACCATCAGAGCTAGATTTACAGAGATCATCACTAAGCAAACGAAAACAGATACACATAAACACACATACATCGCAATACCTAAACTAGTAAACCTCAGTTTTCCTTCATTTTCCTCAGTTTTCTCGGCAGCCAAACAGTACAAAATCGGCATCCAAATGTTCATTGATCAATGATGAGAGAAATAAAAACAGAATTGATGATTATACCTGATAAAAGCTTGCAGCAATGAGAGCTATGTTAATCGCGGCCATGAGAAACCAGAAAAGAAAAATCAAGGCCATGTTTGGCGCTGCAACCAAAAAAAAAAAAAAAAAGAAAGAAAAGAAAGCAATGTGTCATGCGCGTGTGTTAGTAAAGTTTTTGCAAAGCTCAGCGAGAGAGTGAGAGTAGAGTGATGTTTTTACTTGAATATTGAGAGCGAAATACGAAAAACCCGGCGATTGTAAACTGAAACAAAATTTTCAAGTGGGTAGAGTATATATAGTAGAGTGTGTCGCGTCAGCTCGTCCAGGAATGGGGAATGATTTCGTGTGGCTGCGTCCTCATTGTCTTTGATTGGTTGTCACCTCTGTGACTGTGATCGCAATCATGACCGTCTGTGACTGATGACTAGAATCTGTGATCTGGTTGTTGGAATGCAGCTGAGGAGGAAATATGGAGGTGTTGTCTGAAGAATTTAGTTATGATTAGTTACAGTTGAATTTGAATGGTGGATGTGTTAGTGTTAACAACATATACCGTTAACGAAGCGTGACAAATGGAAGATTGAAATTTGTAATTAGTTACAGATAATATCTAAAGGCAACTAACACACGCACGCCTCCTCGAGTAGGCTACTTTACGGTGGGCGATTACTAGTGTCGATTGTTCGTTTCTCGACACAAATTTATGAGCATTGACCGTCCGTCTGTCTATCAACATCAATCACCGGTCTACTAACGCTGGATACAAAGTGAATAAACTGTAAGTTAATAGACCCTTCTATTTACGGTCAACCCTTATTATTTGATCAAATAGGAATTAAATGCACATATATATTTTCTTTTAATGAATTACATACATGTACAATTAATCTTTTTTATTTTTAAAATTTTATACTTATGACTTCCTATTTAAGTAAAATAAATTACACAAAGTTAGAATAATCTATTGTTCTTTTTTTATTTTTTATTGATTAAATATTTTTATAATTAAGATTTTTTTTCAATTTACGATATAAAATATGCATAAGTTAAGCTAATGATTAACCTTAAAAAAAAATTCTTCATCCAAAAAAATTTTTAATTTGTAGTAGAGTAACAGAAAAAGAAAAAAAAAGTAGAATACTACTTTGAATTTTAATAATTAAAAAGAAAAAGTTAGAACTTAGAAGATTGTTTTTAAGAAAAAAGAGGACATTTTCGGAAATAAAATAAATATTACTGAAAAAGAGGTTTTATCAGGAGATTACAGGGGTGCTAATAGTCCAACTGCAACTTGAGGGCTTTTATGGCCCATATGATGAAGCCCATGAGGCCCACTATTAAGGTCAGGCCTCAGCGGCCCAAATCATCGAGCTTCGTCTTCAAAATGCACACATACGAATGCATTACAGCATTAGAAATTATAAACTAGTCTAACTTCGCAGTGCATCTACTTACAAATGAATACAACATGAAGCTGCGTATCTGTAACTATAATAAACACGAAACTGTAACTCTGAGACCAATTCATTCAGCCAAGAACACGAAACCCAGAACCATCAAATCTTGCAGTCTCAAACAGGACCTCAAAGGCCAATCGGTTGCTGTAATTGGTTTGGGGAAATCCGGCAGATCTGCGGCAAGGCTTGCTCTTGCAAGAGGTGCTTCGGTTCTTGCCATTGACCAGAATCAGAATCTGGGTCATTTAGAGGTAATGGGCATTTACACTCTTCCCATTTACTCGGTACTTGTTAGTCGGTTGGTGTTATTGTAATGTGTAATCAAATAGCTTAAATGCTCAGTGGGTTCCACTGCATTGCAGAAAGATTCTCTTTTCGAGAAGCACAATGATGGTTTAAGTTTAAGAACAATTCTTGGAGACTTTGATGGAGAGATACTAGGGGATGTGGATGTTGTGGTTGTTTCTCCTGGCGTTTCGATTGAAAGCTATGGTCTTGCTTGTTTGTTGCAGTCTGTAAGTATATGTATTTACTTTATAAGGCTTTGTTTCTCCTGAGAAATGCAATAGGCAGGGCAACGGCTTTATTGTTTTGTTAGGTTGATTGTAGAAAGTGCCAAATCATGGACACTCACGATTCATGAGTTCAAAATTTTGATTGCGAGTGCACATAATTTAGGATAATGAGCAGTTGGACTGTTACGTTTGGGTTTGTTGACTCCAGCCAGTTTAATTGCAGGCTCCTCTTAGGCACTAGTTGCAAGCTTCCTGTCCTGCATTTTTTTGATTTCTTCATTGAAGTAAGTTTTATTATTATTTCTTTGTCATGAAAATTCAGGGGAAACAGGTGATGTCTGAGTTGGATTTTGCAGCTCAAGTCATTCCAAGAAGCATCAAGATCTTAGCAGTTACTGGAACTAATGGAAAATCAACTGTTGTTACCTTTGTTGGGCAGGTCTCTCCATTTTTATTTTATTAAAAAATACTGCTGTTTATACGTCTTGTATATTTACTAACAGTGACAGAAAGTGAAATCCATCTGTTGTTGGACAAAGGATTTTCCTTTCTCCTATCAGGAACATTAAAGGAGATGACTGATAATTAAGATGCCAAACTTTTTGTCTGAAAAATTAAATAAAGTGAAGAGTCTTGGAAAAAGGAACCAACTCATTTCTTGTATGAAGCAATCAAGCAAATTGTTACTAATGTAGGAGGAATCTCTATTGCTATATATTTCTTGGTCCAAAGAAGATAACTATCTCTGTATAAAAGCTATCTTCAATTACTAGTCATTAATTATAATTGCAAGGATCACTTCAGTATACTTCCATACTCTTCACTTTTTAAAATTAGTTTGGCAGCATTATTTCTAATAATTTTGTTTCTGGAATTGTTTGGACGCAGATGCTTAATCATCTTGGAATTGAGGCATTTGTGGGAGGGAACCTGGGAAATCCTCTATCAGAGGCTGCTTTCCAGTGCCTTGCATTGCCTTCTTCAAAACCAAAGTTTCAGGTGAGTAGTATTTTCTGGTTGATGACCACTTTCCATTCAACATATCTATTCCTTTTGTCCTGTCAAGAAATCAACAAACTCATGTCAAAGTGTTTTTCAGGTTGCAGTGGTGGAAATTAGCAGTTATCAAATGGAAATTCCCAACAAATACTTCTGCCCTACGGTAGGTCGGCATGAACAGCTCGATCTAAAACTGCCAGTGCATATACGTAGGCAGTCTCTATCTGGTAACCTTGTTGGAATCTTTGCAGGTTGCAGTGGTACTGAACCTTACCCCTGATCATTTGGAGAGGCACAAGACAATGAGGAATTATGCACTCACTAAGTGCCGCTTATTTTTGCACATGGCGAACACCAAGCTGGGACTTCTTCCTTTTGGTAAGTTGGTTATTTTTCTTCTAAATGATTGAGCTTCACATAATAATTGATATCTTTTGGAATGATCCATGTGTTTTATTTAAGATATCATTGTTGGTGTTGACTTCATGATTATTGAAAATAATTGAGAATTTCAACAAAAGAACTTTGGGGTGGTAATCTGCCACAAGTGTAATCAGATAATATACTTTTAGATGGCTGTTAAACTTTGAATTGACAGAGCTATATAAGTCTGTAATCTCTAATCCAGAAAAAACACACGGGATCCGTAAAGAGATCACTTGCATGACAACTTATGTAATTGATGAGATGCTTACTGAAAAATGCTAAAAAAATTAGAACAAAAAAGGTCGAAATGACTATATTAATAAAACATTAGGAATGTATTTAAAAATAGTCAACGAGTTTATGCTTGGTTATATCTGGAGGGTTTCATAACAGACCACTATTAGAGGCTTGAAACAAAACTTGGTTGGAATGTCAGGTTAACATTATGGTGGAGTGATTAACTTATGCGATTGTGGCTCAGAAGTTGTTCAAAATCTACTTAGTTACTTTTTATGTGCTTTCTAAGTTCTCTAAGGTCCACGGAAAGCATGAACCTTATCTGCTTCTGCAGAGAAATAAATTTCCGAGTAAGGGTGCAATCTATAACATGAATTGAAGCCTAATGTAAGAAAAGTGGGTAGACCTTTGTGAACAGGTCTCACCTTTTTTTTTCCCCTCATATTTTGTAGTTTATTCTTGTTAGGGCTTGTTTGTTACAGCTTGAGGTTGTTACGCCTTTTTAACATCTTATCCTATATTTTCTACTAGGAAACCAGCATTTAAATGAAGCAATTAAAGGACATCGGTTTAATCTTGCTTGGATAGGAGCCTTTCCTGGTGTGAAAGTAAGAAGCAATTTTTCAATATGTTTGTTGAGAAAAGTTAAAATATTTAGTGCCAATACTCTTTTAGTGTCTCTGGTCTAGGACAGCTGTCTCCACTATATCAGGGGGTGAATTGATTAGGAATATCAATTAATCTCTAGCTGTCTGGGGCTACTAAGGCTAGCTACTATGTATACACGCCAAACCCCATTATTCGCGTTGGCATTTTAGAGAAAAAAATTTGGAAGTCTCCAAGAAGAGCCTAAGAATCAGTTGACACAAAATAATTGGTAAAGAAACATTTAGCAATAGTTTATAGAAGTGCTGCATCATTTGTTTGGGATTTTAATTATAACGCCTGTGACGTTATGCTTTGATGTTTATAATCCAGTTAAGTTGCACTTGCTTTTGTATGCCCTTCATACTTTCTTATTTTTCCTTTCATTGAATATCACATATGGTATTGATATTAGTTTTGTATTTGAAAAAGATTGATATGGAGGCAAAGATAGCCAGCTTTGAAGTTCCTGCCATTGGAGCTGTTTCTCAACTACCTCAATTACAGTTGCATAACATGAAGATTATGGGAAGCCACAATTATGATAATGCTGCAGTGGCTGCATTATCTGTTCTTGGACTGGATATTGGAGTTGATGTGGAAGCACTCAATTCAACAATTGAAATATTAAGGACACCACCTCACCGTATGCAAATTGGTAAGTTGACATAGATTCTCTCTCAAAAACTTAAGATCGTATCGCGTTCACGGGCAGCCCACTTAGTTGAGGGCTTGGGATCTGGTGCTTAGCTGTATCGAGTTCCTAGGTTTAATCCTTCTGGTGAGTTTAAAAATTTCCACCCCTTGTTGTCTCATGGGTCATGGGGTTGGGGCGCCCAACTGAACCCCCAGTGTTGGTGCTGGATTTTGGATCATCAAAAAAAAAAAAAAAAAAAGAAGAAGGAAAGCGTTGCTTCAAATAATGTTCTTATGTAAAAAAGGAGTACTTGTGATTGTTATCAATTAATAGGCTTGATTTCTTGATTGTATAAATTAACACTTTAAACCTATTTCTGTAGATCAATTAACTTCTGTTTTTATATAATTTGGTTTCGTAGGATGCCTTGTGGGAAACGGTTACCATATCCCTCAAGTTATTACCGTAACTGCTAATGGGAACATTCCATGGATACCAATGATTTGGTTCTTCACTCTTCAGAGTCCAATGACAGTGGATGCTGATAATCCATCTAAGTGCTGATGGGGCTCTTTAAGCAACTAATACTATTGTATAAACGTTCAGACAAGTAGATTTTGTTCTGATGTTTTTAGTAGAGGTTATTGAGCTGATATTTTTGAAATTTTAAACCTTGACGAGAGAGCATAAGAATATATTAGGTACTTAACAACTTGAATCATTTACATGTTCTGACAAACAGTTAGTAATATCCTTGCAATGGATGAAGATTTCTACCATTTGTTTTGTGAGCTTGATTTATCCGGCTGATTGTTGAAACTGAGCGGACCTTATTTTGTGAGCTTTTCTGGTTGGTTATTGAAACTGAGCAGACATATTGTTTTATTAACACATATATCCACATTTTCTGACTGTAGATATTATCTTGACTTTTGACTAGCTAAGCATTGTTATGCAGTGCGCAGGGATATCCAAGGGGTGACATGGGTGGATGACAGCAAGGCAACAAATATTGAAGCGACATGTACAGGATTAATGGGTCTGAAGGGACACAAGTGTGTTATTCTACTTGGTGGCCAAGCAAAGGTTAGATTACAATCTTGATTTCTCGATCCTTTTCATTTTCATCATGGATTGGCTACCTTTGGTTTGCACTTGGAACGAAATAATAAAGGCACTATCATAAAAATTTTTGTAAGACTACATTTAGACAAGTTAAATGATGCCCTAACTGTCACATCCTTGACTATAATGTTGAACAGGGGTGATGCTGTATATGTTAATGTCGGTGAAATTTGTGTCTCACAATTGAAAGATATCTACAATTTGGTTTATGAAAGTATCGTTTATTGTTTTTAATTAAAGTGTTGCATGCCGGATGCCTGCTGATTACACTGAGATAATGTTGGTTTAGGAGGCATTATAATGTCAATTTGCTTTTTGTGCAAATTCTGTAGCACGTCCAATCCTATTTTGTTTGATTTTAGTTGTCAAAAGAAGGAAGTATGCAATGTGAAAGTCTATAACACCACTGAGTCTGTGTGATTTAGCTTTCCAATTTTTTAGCTGTGGTATGACTTATCCTTTGTTGCTTCAGATTTGATTTCTATTCCATGTGTTTCTAAAAGGCTTCCGATAAAGACCATGATAAGTATTGGATTGCTTCTAGTTGATCAATTTCATCTTTTGCAGGTTTTAAATGGACAGGAATCCAGTGGTTTTGAAAAATTGATTGAACCGCTGAATTATCATAGATGTGTAATCACTGTATGTACTCTGTTATTTCTCAAAATTGTGAGTCAATTTCCCAAGAAAGAGTACTCACCGCCTTTGTACCCTTTTTTTTTTTTTGGGTGGACCATTACTAATTACATGAAAAAGACTAATATACGCGTAATGAATTTCTGGAAGTTTGGATATTCAGGAGTGCTGATTCAGAAGACATTGGTTAATAATGGTCTTAGCATTCCCTGCTTTGCAGTCGCAAATATGAAGGATGCCGTTAACCATGCGAGGAGGATGGCAACAAATGGTTTGTTGCTTCTGATACTGGTTGATACAACTGCAAATCTGTTTGTCATCTGAGTTTGCTGATGCCTGCTAATATGAATATTATCGTCTTTTGCAGGTGATGCTATTGTTCTGAGTCCAGGTTGTGCGAGCTTTGATGAATTCAGAAATTTTGAGCATAGAGGGATGGTTTTTCAGGAGCTCGCCTTCTCAGCATAGTTTCAGAGCATGATCAGATATCAAATCCTTGGGGCCCAGCCTAATCTCCTCACGTGAATCCTCATCTTCTTGGATGTTTGTGTTTGGTTGAATCTTACTACTAAAATGCTGTAAGAATGCAAATCGCTACACCCACATACAAACATGTGTCTATAACATTACTACTAGCCAAGCTAGGTTGCTGCCTGCTGGGATTATACATCCTTTTATTATTATTATTATTATTATTATTTTTACGTTCACTTTAAAGATTGCAAAAATTATTCACGACTTAATGAACGTGCATGAGAAAACATCATAGGGGAGCGTCTTTAGGGAGGTTATAACCGTTACTCATGGATTTTATTAGGTCGTGGCATGGGAGAGTAACATTTTCTTTTCTTGAAAAGGCAAGAATGTACCAAAATATAAAATGAATAGTATTGTTTGACTTTGCCGGGATAATCATTTGTGCGTATAAAATAAAAACAGTATCTTTTAAATTAAATAAAATTAATATTTAGAATTCTTTTTCAAGTACAACACAATAAAATAGCGGCAGCCAGTATAAATTTAACTTAGGGCCACTTTGATCCTTACGTCACATAAATTACTCCAACAAGAGATACACTCTATACAAATTAAGATTAAATAAATATATATTTCCATTTACTACTGGGACAAACACCCATTTATCAAATTTGTCTGCACCAATAGAGTCAACAAACAAAACACCTAAGAAAGCATTATTTAATTATTTATTCGACACCATTTCCGCATAAAGTACGTGAAGTGGCTTGGGTGTGGAAATTTATTAACCTCTACTAAATTTCAAGCAAAAAATATTTGCAAAATATTACAGTTCATACTGTCGCTTGCGCAAAACGGCTTTTTAATATATTAAAAACGTTGCATAAACCCACCTACTCACAGTTCATAATTCGCACTTCACATAAACCCACCTAATTTTGTACAGTTATACGAAGAAATGGCCGGGCGTATTTGGCTGAAACTTCTAAAAATTGGATAAGTAGCAACCTAAATCTATAGAATGCACTCTGCTCGCCGTAGCATTAAAACTGACTAGGTGCATAAAGAGAGGGATCAACTTGTTGGACACCATTTGGGGATCAATTTCTATTTAGATTCGTCAAATATCGAAAATATAATTATTCTCAATTGAGAAAGAGATTGTGTATGGCATTAAGATAAATAAAATTTATATTAATTTTCTCAATTAATTTTTCAAATCAATAAAATTGTTCAGTAAAAAAATGTCTTTGCCGAAATGTAAGTGCGGCAAAAAGCGAAATTTTAGGTATTACTAGCAGAAGCCTCCAGCATTTGTGTTATTACTTTTAGTTTGTCACTTGTAATTTAGTTTGTTCACTATTGTTGTATTTAGAAAAATAAAATTTTATACTAAGTTTTCATAATTAATTTTTCATAATAATAGATTGTTAGAAAAAAAATTGTCTTTATTAAAATTCTTTCACACATTGGGTGTTCTTTAATTATTGACGACTCAATAAGTACTCATAAATATATTTTGTGTGGGTGAAGAATCCAAAAATGTCATTATTATTACCAGATAGATTTCATTACTTTTTAACATTCATATGATAAAATTTTAAAAAACATTTAACGGAAGGATTATCTGAAATGCAATGACAACATCAATAATTGAATTGTTGCTTATATTCCGTTACATACTTAATAAGGGAAATGTTGGTTGTTATTTCTTTGTGTGAGTCACATAACATATTATAACAATGAATCTCCAGCATATAAAAGAAAGAGTAAAAAGGAAATGAATAAAATCCTAGGACAAAAAGTTAAAAAGAAAAAAGGAAAAAAAAAATATCTCCTTCCAAACTCTAATTTAATTTGGGATAATGGGAGGAAATTAAAGCATATATAACATAGAAATAATAGTCATGCTTGTGATAATCTAGTAACAATAACGCTATAACTGCTCATGTATGTAAAGATATAGATACACGTAATGTGCCCCGTTGTGGTACAATAGGGCCGAAATGTAAGTATGACAAATAGCGAGATTTTAGATGGTGCTAGCAGAGGACTCTAGCCACTTAACATTTTGACATATATTACTTATGTTATTACTTTTAGTTTGTCAAGTGTACTTTAGTTTGTTCACTGCGATTTTATTTAGAAAAATAAAATTTTACACTAAGTTTTCCCAACTAATTTTCATACCAATATAAATTGTTAAAAAAAAATTGTCTTTATTAAACTTCTTTCATGCATTAGGTGTGTGTTTTTTTTCTTTTAAATCATTGATGAACTCAATAAAGTATACGTAAATACATTGTGTGGGGTGAAATTTTATATATTTTATTATTATGAGTAGATAGATTTCATTATTTTTTGACATTCATATGATAAATATTTAAAAAACATTTAACAAAATGACAATCCAAAATGCAACAACAACAATGATATGAATTGTTGGTGGGGTCCCATTACAATACTTAATAAGCAATGGTATATACATTAATCATCTATTTTCAACAAACACGACTTTGCCATCAGATGCATTCTTAATAACACGTTTTGTTTTATCAAAGACAATTTTGTAGCCTTTATCACACAATTGACTAATACAAAGCAAATTATGTTTCAAATTTTCAATTAAACATACATTTTCAATAAAGGTAGAAAAATCTTTACCGACATTACCAACATCAATAATCTTTCCTTTTGAATTATCTCTAAAGGATTCGTTTCCACCATTTTCAATTTTGGTGAAACTCGAAAACTAAGAATAATTGCCTATCATATGTCTCGAGCATCTGCTATCTAAGTACCATTTGTTTTTCCTCTTCTTTGATCCCTGCAGAAGAAATCTCTAAGTTTTAGGTACCCAAAGTTCTTTGGGTCCTTGAGTGTTAGCAATAGTTCCTTTTGGAACCTAAATACATTCGACTTTATAATATGTATTTCTCTTAACATGATATACATAACTCATGTGACCATTTTTATTGCAATAATGACATACAGTTTGATCATTAATGGTGGCAGCTTTAATAAAATAATTCTTGTAATACTTTTGTTTCAAGTTTAGCTTATAGCCAATACCTCTTTTATCAAAAACACATTTTTGTGAGCTAAGTAAGTTATTTAAAATCTTTTGCCCATTTGTAAATTTTAAGGCAATATCATTAAGCTCGATACTCTTTTTCTTAAGCATTTTATTTTCCTTTTTCAAATAATCAATAAATAGATTCTCATGCTCAAATGTAATACTTTCTTTGAAATATAAAATCTCATCATTCAACTTTTTATTTTCTAATTCTGAACATGCAATCTTTGCATTTAGAGATTCATTTTCATTTGAAAGTTGAGACACATGTTTCATTCTAATCTTTTTTAAATCATTATGAAACTTAGTAAATACTTGAAACAATTCATCATCAGAAGGAATATCATTTACCTCATTAAGTTCTTCTTCAATTGCCATGAGTGCCAAGTTTGATACTTCTTGTGAATCTTCTTCGTCGCTTGATTCTTCATCACTATCATCCCAAGTGGCTACCAAGGCTTTCTTCTTGAGTTTGTTTAGAAGAGGGCACTTTGATTTTATATGGCTAGGCTTTTTGCATTCATAACAAGTGATTGCCTCTTTGTTCTCCTTTTAGTTTTTAAAGTTTCTGAACTTTTTTCACTCATTGGCTTTCTTGAAGAACTTCCTAAATTTTCTGGCTATCATTACCATATCTTCATCTTGAAATCGTTTTCTTTATAACTCTCAGGTTTTGAAGCTTTAAGAGCAATGCTCTTCTTCTTTTTATCTTCATAACCTCTTTTAGCTACCAAATCTTCTTTATAAAAAATAAGTGAGCCAATTAAATGATCAACAAATAAAGTATTTAAATCTTTGGCTTCCTCAATGACAATTCTCTTAGGTCTCCATTCTTTTGGTAGTGACCTAATGATTTTTTTGACCTTCTTGCTATTTGAAAAGGTTTTCTCTAGGGCTCTTAGAGTGTTTATAGTGTCTGTAAATCTAGTGTACATGGAATAAACACTCTTATTTTGTTCTATTTGAAACAACTTGTATGGTCTAGTATATCTACTGATTTTATACTCTTCGACTTGATTAGTACCTTCATAAACAACTTCAAGTTTTTTCTATATTTTATAAGCATTAAAACAACCTGAAACTTTATGAAATTCTTTTTTATCTAAAGCATAGAATAAAGCATTCATGGCTTTGGAATTAAGAGAAACTTTTCTCTTTTCCAATTTATTCCATTCTCATGAAGGCTTTGGAACATCTTCCCCTTCCTCATTCTTAGTCATAAGCATTAATGGACCATCACAAATAACTTTCAAAATTTCATAAGCTAGTGCTTGCAAATAAATTATCATCCTAGTTTTCCAATAAGAGTAGTCATTTCCACAAAGAATAATGGTCTAGTGGTGGACTGTCATTCCCTAAAGGTTGAATCATTTTGGATTGCTATGGATCTTTTACTCTAGACGATTACGTCCTAACAAGAGAACTTTGTTCTGATATCAAATGAAATACTAGCTATGCAACCCAAGAGGGAGGTGAATTAGGTTTCTAAAATTTGTGTAGTGCTTGAATAAAAATTAAAGCAAATATAAAATAAATTCAAAACAGTAGTTAATAAATAAGGCAATCAAAATATAAAGAGAGAAGGGAAGAAAGAATCAAACACAAAGATTTTTATGTGGTTCGGCCAAACCTTGCCTACGTCCATGCCTCTAAGCTCGCCAGGCTTGAGGATTTCGCTAACCAAGCCTCCAAGGCTTCAAGAACTCTTATAATTGACTTCATAGGTGTCAATCAACTTTTACAACAAAAAATTATCTCAAATCTCTTAACCTAAGTGTTTCTCACACTTACAATCACTCAACTTTGATTTTAAAATAAAGACTACAAAAAATTCCCCCCACAAAATGTATGTGTTTACAAATGAAAGCTCAAAGTGTGATTTGATGAAACAATGACAAGTTTAAAGCTCAAGAGAGATTGAATACTCAATAGTAAGCGCAATAATAATTGTAGAATCCCAGTAAATTTTGAATTTGATTGAGCATTTTTGTAGTTGGAGCTAAAAACTAGTTGTTATTGACTTTCTACACATAATCGGATCGCCGTTAACTGCTGTCGATTTTGACTTGAGCAAGTGACCATTATGCCATAATTTCAAATTGTCGGATCACCATTTTGTAGATGTTGGATTACCATTAGTGTCCAGTAATCTGCAAGAAGTTGTCGGCTTACCATTTTCTAATAAACAGTTCACCGTTAGTATCTAAAAGGTAAACTCCAGTTCTGTGTGATGTTGGTTAGTCATTTTCCCACTAATGGTTAGCTGATTGCATCCAAAATTGATGAAATCTTGCCACAAGGTCATCGGTTAGCTATTTTATAAGTTAATAGGAATTTGTTTATTTCCAGAAAATTATTCTTTGCTCAATTCATTATATAGCTTAAGTATTTTGATCCGATTAAAGATTTCTTCAAACTTAATCAATTTTAACATGTTTGTTATCATCAAAATCATCATTATGGAAACATACATGTTAACATACAAGTCCTATGTTTTATTTACTTAATTTATATTTTATTTGTACTTAATGTTGATTTACAAGTTTTATATTATATTGATAAGTTTTTATTTTATTTACTAATGATACATTAATTTACTAATCATATGTTAATTTACTTATCTACCTTTCATTTATAAATTTTATTTTCTATTTATATGAATTATGTTTATTTTATACTTGATGTTGATCCACAAGTTCTATAATATATCTATAAATTTTTGTTTTATTTACTTATAATACATGAATTTATCAGTTTTATGTTGATTTACTTCCATTTATAAGTCTTATGTTTAATTGACACAATTCATATTTTATTTTACACTAAATATTAATTGGTAAGTTTTATATTACATCTATAAGTTTTTGTTTCCTTTCCCAATAATGTGCTACTTTACCATTCTTATGTTAATCTAGTTGTTTTACTTTTCATTTACAAGTCTTATGTGTCATTTACTTAACTTATGTTTTGAATTTACAATTATTTTTATTTACAAATTTTGTTATATTTAGAAGTTTTTTATTCTTTATCATTAATGCATCAATTTAGTAATACTATTTTAATTTACTTATTTTATGTTCCATTTATTTTATTTATGTTTTGTTTTATATTTAATGTTCATATACAAGTTTTATGTTTAATCATAAGCTTTTATTTTATTTACCAATAATATATTATTTTACTATTCTTATTTGATTTATTTATTTTACTTTCTATTTATAGATCGTATGTTCCATGTACACAATTTATATTTTATTTTACACTTAATATTGATTTACAAGTTTTATGTTTCATAAGTTTTTGTTTTATTTATTAATAATACAACAATTTATTAATCTTTTGTTAATTTACTTTTTTTACTTTCCATTTACAATTCTTGTGTTCTTTTTACATAATTTATGTTTTATTTCATATTTAATGATGATTTATAAGTTTTATGTTAAATTTACATATCTTATATTTTATTTACACAATTTATGTTTAATTATGACATTGATACTTCGATTTTTTATGACGACATCATAGAATGGCCATTTCTTTCTAGTTAAAAACTTTAACCCCCTATATGTAGTCATTGTACATAAGGAATGATTTGGATAATTAAAGAGTAATTTAAAGATTTTTTTAGATATTGAAAATTATATTAGATTTATAAATAAATTTAAAAATATTAAAAAATTCATAATGAAATTTTGTCTCACAAATTCAATTCATACAATTTTTTTTTTATTGTTTATCTCCACAAATCATAAATCAAATTGGTGAAATTGAAAAGTATTGGCAAAGCAACACGAATGGTAAATCCTAACTGCCGCTATCCCCAACTGTTCCCACCATCTCTTATATGTATTTTAGCAAGTTAAGGTCATCTGCAGACTAAAGCATCATCGGAGATCACAATCCCACATATGCAAGCAAACTACAACAAGTTGAAATAAATTGCAAACAGAGGGACTACTGTTTCACGAGCTATTCCCTAAATTTATAGGTCAGAGTCAATGGCTCTAAAAATGGAAAAAAATTAGGGAGAGATGGCTAGGTGGATTTTAGGAATTTTCTTGAGCAGTAGCGAGTACCATTTCTGGATTTGTGTTTTCTACTCTTAAGCTAATACTAGCAGCCATAAAAGGTAGAGGAGATCCTGGTCGAGCGGTTTTATTTTAAAAAATAGAGGAATATATCTGGAGGTTAGTTTTGGAATTTTAGTGGTGTCATAAGATTTATGCTGTGTTTACTAAACTAGAATCGGAATGGACTAAAATCGGAATGGACAAGAATCAAAACGGGCTGGCAATGGAATAGGAATGAGAATCAGAATAAGTTATTTATTTAAATTGTAGGAATCGAAATCGGAATGAGTTGGATTGCCATTAATGTGTTTACTTTGTCTTGAAAATCAGAATCGGAATGAGTTGGATTGTAACAAAGTACTTAATGAATTACTGTATTTTAATTATAGTGATTATTTATTCAAAAATTATTATTATTAATGATTATTGTCAATAATATATTAATATATTATCTAATTGTAAAACTTTTAATTAATCAATTATAATAATATACTAATTAATTATAATGATTATAAAAATATATTAATTAATAATATTAGTATTAATTATTCAGTTATAATAATATATTAATTATTGTGATTATTTATAAAAATTGTAATTATTAATAAATATTGTTAATAATATATTAATATATTAATCAATTAATAATTATATTAATTAATTAACAATAATATATAAATTAGTTATAATGATTATATTAATAATTATTATAATATTATATTAATTATTGTGATTATTTATTCAAAACTATAATTATTAATAATTATTGTTAATAATATGTTAATATATTAATTAATTATAATATATTAGGACAAAATGGGTATTTTTAATTTTGAGGGAGGCAAAATGGTTAATCATGGGAATTAGAGACTCGTTTCCAACCCCTCCCTTGAGAATTAGTCTCTCATTCCTCATTCCTAAATTATTGTGGGCCCCGCAATTCTGATTTTTGATTTTATTTTGCGAAGTAAACATTGCCAATGATTCTGATTCTGGATTCCGATTTCCTAATGCAAGAAGTAAATGCACCATTAAAATTTTCTTGGGTGTCTTTAATAGATGGGTTTTATGAGAAACTATGAGAGGCGTACAGTGAAGTTGGGCTTCTGTTATGAAAATGCAGTTGCCCAAAAGTGCATCACATCCCCAGCAGGATGGGCCACAACAAAATTTTTTTTTTAAACTGGGCCACTATAGATTTAAAAATTCAAAAATACTAGGGATCTCAATAATTGAGTTTCAATCAATATAATTTTCATTTATTAGATAATAAAATATTAATTTTGTCAATTATGAAATGTATTATCTAATTGATCAATGACACATAACAGTTGAGGCTTAAATTAAGGCAAAGGACTTGTTTGTTAAACGTTTAAGTCTGAAATTTTGTTAATTTCAGACCTTTTTCAAATTTGGCTTATTTGTTTTTTTTTTTATGACTTGTGTTTGATTTTCAGAAATTTATATCTGAATAAAAAAAATAAACTTTTCTAATTTTTATCTCAATAGGAAAAAGTGTGAATGAGAAGTGATCAAGTGAATATTATACTCCAACGACACCTCTATAAAATATACTTATTTTGTAAACTATAAAATCTAATCCTTTTTTCTCTTGTTTTGATTTACAAAGATATAAACAAACAAGATGCCACTTATATTCATGTATTGAAAAGGAAAAAATAAATATGACTTCAGAAAAATTCAGATACACTCAAATCTTAGACAAAAAATAGACGCTACTTAATTGTTGGGATTTGAATGTTATTGTTAAAAATTATGAAAGAGAACAACATTTAGCAAAATTGACAAAAAAGAAAAGATTAATTTCATAATCAAAATATTTATTATTTATCATAGATATAAAGATGTCCTAAGATCGTAAGATGGATTGCATGCATGCACGCTAATGGGTTTGGGATTTTCAAAATTAAATTGAAGGACAAAAGAATATTGGTTATGTTTGTTTAATTTTGAGTGCAAGTGAGAACAAGAATTTAAAGAAAAAAGATTACAAATAAAGATCCAAAGAAGTATCTAAAGAATCCATCATAATCTCTTAGTAAAAACCAAATTGCAAGTAGCTGAGGTGAGGGTTCATTTTTTTTCCGATCTGGTTGCTGCTTTCTAGCTGAAGCTTGGTGGCAGTTTCAGGACCAGCACTCTCTTTGGGCTTTATTCATGAAGTCCAATTATTATAGAGCCGAGCACCTAGGTATAGTTCAGTTTCACTATCATGCTTCTTCTATTTGGAGATGATTGTGCTCTATTAGTCGTGTTCCTGAGCCTCATCTCCGTTGGTTGGTTAGATATAGTGATAACAGTTTCCAGTATGATTGTTGGTTTGGCTCTATGCCTCTTTTCTTTTTTAGTCCTATTGTAGCTTCTGTGGTCCCTTTGTCCTCATTTTGGTGTGGTGTGGTCTAGGATAGGTGGGAAGTTTTGTTTGTATTGCCCTTTTCATTTGTTGAGCAAATTTTGTCGATCCTTACTTTTTGGTGTTGAGCTGGAATTGCTTCGTTGGACCTTATTTGGGGATGGAGCTTTTTCTCTGAGGATAGCTTGGGAGCTTGTTTGGGGGTCTTGGATCCGAAATGAGGTTTTTTCTTTTATTTGGCAGTGACACATTCCTTCGCGGGTCTCTTTTTTCTTATGGCATTTGTTGCATGGTTTTTTAGCCAAAATAATGCCTTGTGCTTGAGGGGTTTTACATAGTCTCCTATTATTATTGTGGTCAGGCTGTTGAGACTGTCAAGCACTAATTTTTGGATTGTCCAATGGTTCGATAGATTTTACAGTGGTCTTATTCGATGGCCCTTCCTTTTTTGTCTCCCCATGTTTTGCTTGTTCACTTGCGGCAGTATGGTCGTTCTTTGATACGTATTCGAGTCCTACTCCCATGCTTCATCTTGTGGCATGTCTAGAAGGTTTGAAATGCTTTTAGGTTTGATTCTATTGCCTTTAATATAGATAATGTTGTTTTTCAGGTGATTTCTAATCTAAGACTTGCTAATTTTGCTTTTGGTTTCAATCCATCTCAGTTGAGGGATGTTTGTGATACTCAGATTGGGGAGGGTTTGTAGATTATTCTAACTCCTTGTAGGCCAATTCGATTGGTTTTCCAGTTGAAACTGTTGCTTGGGGTAGTGCAGTTGATTGTGGATGGTTGTTCTAGGGGTAATCCTAATATATCTGTTGTTGGTGGTGTTTTGCGTGATCATTAGGGGGCGGTGTTAGTTACTTTTTGTTCTTTTTTTGTGACACCAACCCATTCTTTTTGCTGAGCTAATAACTGTTTTAGAGGGTTTGGATCTTATTGCTTAGCTTAGTTTTTCTGCTTTTGAGGTGGAGTCTGATTCATCCATTGTGGTATCTTGGGCTATTTCTCATAGCTTCGTGTAGTGGAGTGGGATTTTGCTTATCTTCTAGATCTAGTTGAGGGATTGTCCTTTGGCCCATCTATCGATATTAAGCATGTTTTTCAGAATGCTACATCTACTACTAATGTCATGGCCAATTAACCTGTACTCATCAGACTCATTAGCTATTTTTTAGTCCTGAGAATCTTCTAACTAATTTTTCTGGCATTATTCATTTGGATACTCTCGAGATCCCACATGGTCGAAGTTAATTTCATTTTGTTGGCCTTAGACTTTTGTATATTGTATGCTAGTTTTTGCTTCTCTTGAGAGGTTTTTGTTTATATCTCTCCCCTTATGTTTCTTTTTTTCTTATTAGTTGATTTATATTATAGGTAGGGGTTTGGTCTAACCCCACCATCTTGGTGGTTTTTTTTTTTAAAAAAAAAACAAATTGAATTAAAGAAAAGGAAAGAAAGAATCAATAATAACATCTAAGAGAATGATAATATTAAACTAACAATATGATCTAGCATAAAGAATTCAAAGAGTGAAAATCATACCCACTCGACTGCGTCAGTTGTGAGAGCCACATGGTAGTCGTCACGTACAATGCAATGCATGTGCCGCCATAGATGAGTGTTGGAAAGATTTATAGACGATGGCAAACTATGGTTTGTCGCTTCTAGCATGGATTTATATCCTTTCCTAGTTTTCTTTTCTATTAATCGTCCCTTTGTTTTGGTAGATCCAATGACACGTGGTATAAACATAAATGAATAGTTAAGATTGAGTAGTTGCATTAAGATTCTTTCATAGTTTTTTTTTTTGAGACAATTTAGTAATATTGTATATAGAAATATTCAACTATTTAGGGAATTAGTTAAACATTTGATAAAATTTATTTTTATATTAATAAACATGTATATAAAATATTTTTATTGCGTATGAATAATAATTAATAACTAAAATAAATATTTTATATTATTAATTTTATTTTTATTTTATTACCTCAATATAATTTATAATAATAATAATCTTTTAAAGTTAACTAATTTTATCCTTACTTAAAAGGAATAATTTTAGGATTTTATAAGGATATAAGAAAAATATATATAGAATTGTATTAAATATAAAGCTCTTCCTCAAAATCGAAATTTTTTGAAAGGCTATTAATTTCACTATTTATAAGGTGATTTTACCAAAATACTTTCTAAAAAAAAAATACCAATACTAAAATTAACTTTTACTTTAAATATTTTGAGTCTTCCAAAAGCAATTCCAAAGGGCTCTTATTCGCCCCATGACTTTTGTAAATTCAATAATATATGGTATAAAAAAAAATGAGTCGGTCACAATTGGGTTGCATGGTAATTAATACTGTACTAAATATTAAATGTTCCCTTTTAAAAACTTTCTTAAATAATTTTACCAAATTTCATCTTTCTCTCGCTTTCACTATCTTGTTCATTCTACTCTCTTTCAATAATTTTAGGAAAACTTCTTTATACACAGTTGCTCAGGAACTTTAATCCCACACAAGATCTTGCAAGCAAAAAATCAAACAAATAATAAATTAAAAAATGGATGAGGAATAAAACTAATCACACAACACAAGATTTTACGTGAAAAATTCTTGTATTGAAGAAAAACCACGACCACCAAGAACGACAAGAGAAAAATCTATTATGTGCAAAATTATTATAATTACTTTAATATTTTTCTCACACCCGAAACTCTAATAGCACCTAATCTTTCAATAGACCTACTGGTTCTTCCACTTTAGAGACTGACTACCTGTGGATAATTGATTTTTGTGTTATATTATGTTATACAAATAAATAAACCCAACCTCTCTCAATATATAGTGATCATTTCTTATAGGAGAAGTGTTCATTTCCTTATATAAGTTGTATTTCTCATTGAATAAGTTAAGTCCCAAAAGAAAAATTACTTATGGCATATATAGTAATCCTCATAAATAAGAATCTGCTAAATTAGAAAAATCTAAGAAATATTCAAATTTAGGATTTACAAATCCTAATTTAAAAAGGAGATATGTGAGGTATAACGTTCTCACTTGAATATAATAGAACTACCTTTAAACG
The DNA here is from genome assembly GCA_030449075.1 of Murraya paniculata. NCBI lineage: Eukaryota > Viridiplantae > Streptophyta > Magnoliopsida > Sapindales > Rutaceae > Murraya > Murraya paniculata. Next base: position 3,347,502 of record JAEVFN010000010.1, on the reverse strand, counting down.
AATAAGTCCCTTAAGTATAATAATAATAATAATAATATAAAATATTTAATTTTAGAGTAATGATGACATGAACAATGACATAAGTGATGATGCAATAAGAGATGTTTGTAGAGATATTTAGGAATTCTAGAATTTATTAAGATATTTATGGAAAAATAAATCTCAACCATTAATCAAAGAGTTATGGTGGCAAAATTCTAGTCATCCATTAGCCTTAGGAAATCTTATAAATACTCCTTAACCCTTTCATTGTCCGTATAACCCTAGAAATTCAATTCTCTTTTATTCTAAGTTATAACATCAAAAGTAGAGAAATCTTCAGGTTATGAAGGTCTAGAGAAGTTAAGGTTAAGAGGTAAGTAACTCTTCAACTGCAATGTAGCGACAAAGTTATTTTTATACTCAAATTGAGCTTTAAATAATCCTTTATCTCGCGATGGCTACTTTGATTTAATTGTTTATTATCTAATTTTTATATGGTCGGCTATATTGCTTATATTATGATATTTTCTCACCTATTCTATGATATTTTTACTTAATTATGCTATGATCAATCCTACCACCTATATTATAATAATATTTTGTTTAATCTCTATATGGACGACGCTGCAGCCTATATTAAAGATTGTTGCCTTTAAATAGCTATGTGTGTTGGCTTATGTTATGACATAAGTTGCACGCACGCATTTCATAGTTACTTTATTAAGAAGATATTATAAAAATGAATTTTGAAAAATAAGTTGTTGTACTACCAGGCGGCAAAATTCTCGAAGAGGGCAAGCCCTCAAAGCTAAGTAAAAGTAATCTTTTGAGAAAGGCAATACGTACCACCCAAATATCAACTATTTAGGGCCAAGGGCATATTCTTTTAGAAAATAAAAGTGCTAGCCTTCTAGTGCAACAAACCTAGGTCCTTAATAAAGTTGTTTTATGTTTCTAAGTTTCTTTTATAGACTTAACATTCATTAGGTTATCTATGTACATAGTAGTTAATACATGCATAAAGGTGTTATCTTACTGGGCATTAGCTTACGTAGTCCTTACATTGCAGGTACTGATGAGTAGGGCAAGCTAAGGCCAAGTCCCAACTGAGGTGAAGTGCGTATGGGCATAACAAGCCTTGGGCTTTATGATGGACTTAATTGTGTTTCTATCAAAAAATAAATATCTTAAGTTTTTGTGATAATATATTATTGAGATATATACTAAGGAATCCCTGCGTGTCTCCTACATTTTATAACGAAGTTTTATACCTTAAGTTTATGTAAAACTTTTATTTAGAATATGTATTTATATTAGTAGTAATAAGGTTTTAATTTTTTTTTAAAAAAATCACCTTATTTTAGTTATAAAAGTGGGGTGTTACGAAATATATTTCCAACAATCTCCACCATGCGAGTTTTTCAATTAGGTGACAAAATATGATCCAATGTGTATCCACACAATCATGTCCTGTTCACTTTTTTTACTTCACCAAAATCACACTCATTTAGGGCTTAAGAGAATCACTCCACCACGGTAAAATCTTGTTCTTTATCCAGTAACCATACTTCTTTCTACCAAGAATTATTATACTATACCAGATCTAGAGTACACATATTCAGTGCATGTCGATTACCTTGCTGAAAAATTCTACCACACGCCTTGCATAAATACCAAACCATGTCTTGTATACAAATTTTGTGGATTTGCTAGCAGTGACACATTCTCTTACATGGCGCGCCAAAAAGGATAAGCCAGTCTCTTATGGAGAAAAGAGGCACACCACTAGCTAACATTATCAGTATCTCCATCTATTGATTTAGAACTATTTGCTGAACTTACTCTATTCTGACAGTCTTCTTTAAGGTGCCTTGATTGTCTACACATCTCCAGGGATTTCCACCAATGAGAAAAAGGTTTACATCGCCTTTTCTTTCCATGTGTAGCCAGATTGAATTAATATATCCTTGACTTGAACTTGGCACAAGGCAAAATCGATTCTTCCATCAAACTTTTTTATTTTTGCATTCATAGGTTTTGAAAACCCGATTGCTAACATCCTTGCTCTACATTGCAACCTTATCTCTTGCTAGGGAATCCCACCCAAGATCTTGCTGGTAAAAATACCAAATAAATAATAAATAAAAAAGATGAAGAATAAAATTAATCAGATAATATAAGAATTTACATGGATAACTCTTATACTAGAGAAAAACCACGGCCACCAAGAACGGCAAAAGGAAAATTCACAATGTGAAAAATTATTGCAATCACTCTAATATTTTTCTTACAACCAAAACCCCAATAACACTTAATCTCTAATAGATCTATTGTTTCTCTCACATTAGAAATTGTCTACTTGCAGATAACTGATTGCTATGTTATGTTATACAAATAGGTGAACCTAGCCTCCCTATATATAGTGATTATTTTTTGTAAGAGTAGTATTCCTTTTCTTATATAAGTTGTATTCTTCTTTAAATAAGTTAAGTCTCAAAGAGGAAATTACTTATTCCTTAAATATGAATCCTCCTAAATAAAAAAAGTACATAATTAGAAAAACCCAAGAAATATCCTAATTTAAGATTTACAAATCCTCATTTAAAAAGGAGATATATTTCCCAACAAAAGTAACATGAAAATCAATTAAAGCAAAAGCCCTATAAAAAAAAAAAAGAAAATCAAAATGACACCAAAGAAGAGAGATTGTGACTTTATATTTTAAAATACTCAAAAAATTTTTTTATTTCTCTTAAGAGATGGAGGAGTTTTTTCTTTTTCTTGATTAACGATGAGTGAAGAATAATTGCAATGAGAAGCAACTGTAATTCTACGATGCGAGAAAACTAAAAAACAGGTATTAAAGGACAAGTTCCATAATTACTATAATATTTATTTATTATTGTATAACGCAATCTTGACCGTTTAATTTTATACTCCTCGTATGTCCCTAAATTATAAAAACAAGGAGAAACTAAGAGAGGATCCTAATCCGTCGTATTGATCTTATGACTATGTCTAATTCACCCTTTAATTCTATAGGTAGAGCTGCCTCCTAATAAAACAGAAACAACTAACGAGGATGAAATATAAATCATACTAATTAAAATTAATTGCAGTTAGTTCGTCATATTTAATTTTGACAAGGACGAAGGTGATTTTGATCATTTTTCTTACAAAAAAAAAAAATTTCTGCTGCAGTCCAATTTATCTTTTCCTCTAACTAATAGTTAGAAATTCACAAATTTTACTGAAAATTAACCAACAAAACCATTTGCAAATTATCAAAAAACTTATTTCCATTAATATATGAGCTATATCATCATGAGAATAAGCGCCCAAATACGGAATATCACAAATTTTATATTACATTTTCTCAATTTTGGTTCTAACAAAGTGTAGATGAATGTCGCAAATCTTTTAATAACTTTTTACCAGTAAATTAAGCTCTCAAAGGTTAATCATTGAGTAATTTGAGGCATTGGCAATTTAGAGCATGACGGAAATATTTGAAACGGGAAAAAGTTTTAATTTGTTTGTTAGAATTAGTACTTTTTTCCCACAAGCCCAAAATCTGGGTGAACCGAGAATAAAACTTGATATTGGTTCCGATTTAAATTGGAATGATCTGTTTGGATAAACAAAGTGATAATAATTGAAAGAGGGTCTAACAATAATATAAGGATACTATGCCCCACTGGCCACTACTAGACACCATCAGATGCAAAGAAAGTCAATAAAAACCAACAAAATTTGATAATCTGACAGTAACCAGAATTTAAGGGGTAGTAGTCGTAGCCATGAAACAAACTATGATCCCATGATCCTTGCATCTAAACAATTTGCTCTATCAAAATGATATTCCAATTCACTTGCCCTATTTTGATATTTACAGTTTAATCTATCAAAATGGTTAAAGCCAATTAGCTTTGGGTCATTTTTAGAAATTTTCATTTCTTCATTGTTTTTGTCCAAGCGTGTGCCCACTTCAAATTCAACTCAAGCTGTAATATCCAATATTTTATGTTGAAGTAATGTTATGCTGATATTGTTTTCATTTCAATTACAACTTCAATATTCGATAATTAATTTAACATTATAGCAAATTGACTTTGATTAACACATAATTGTTTATTATATAGAAGATAAAAGCACAGAAAAAGGAACAATCTATAAAGTAGGGATAGGAGGCGAGGGGGGGGGGGGGGGAAGAGGACCGATGTCCTCTTACCTATCCCCAATATTTTGTATATGTCCTCATTCCTCTCTTGTCCCTAATAGAATTGCTTGAGGCGAGAGAATGAGATCTTTGAATAATAACATGAGAGTCCCAAGGGTTACTGATTCGGAATAATTGATACGTTTCTGATTTCTAAACTTGATTTAATCATACTAAAATAAAAATTTAAACAAAGTTTGGGAATATATCGTATATTAAAATTAATTCATTACAAAAGTTATACTATAAAATATAAATTATCATCATTAATCTTTATAATCCTATAACAAAAACAAAAAGAAATTTCTCTTATATCAATAATGAGATAAACGAAATTGGATTATAGGTACTTAAATTAATGAGATGAGGACGCAACATGTTATTTGGCTATGATGAGATGTGAACGAGTTCAGTGTTGGCTGCGGTGTGAATAGTTTGGAAATGATGAGTGAGACTGTGAAAGAGTCACTTATGGTTTGATTTGTGAATCGTGGGCTTGTGGAGTTGTGGGATTTGGGCTGTGGTTAAGTTTAAATAATAACTTTAAAGCCTTTATATTAACTAATATTTATATTATTTGTATAAATAATTTGATATTTTTTGTTGTGCAAATGTTATTGTAGTCGCAAGTGTACGAATCTATTATAGTACAGATTTATGGTGACGAGTATCGATCCCAGGAGAAGATAGATTTAATTATGTGTATAGTTAATTTTCTAAGTCTGTATGGGAGTGGATTAAATGTGATTTATTTCATTCTAAGATTTAAAATAAAATTGCGAGAGTGAATTAAAGATGAAACAATGCAAAATGAAGCACTTGAGTTTCTGGATTCACACTCAACATTTCATTATGAGCCTAATATTTCTTTTTAGTTTCAATTAATTTATGAGGGGGTATTTCTGCTCCTCATAGTCTTAACTCTAATAAATATAGTATCAAGTGCTCATTGTACCAAGGGAAATAATCTTATGTTAAATGTGGTATCAATAACACACTATGCCAGGTGATCATAATCTTACTTTGACAATGTAGCAAGACTGTCCATTAAATAGCTTAGATGAATTCTTTGTTTATACTGAGTCAAGACGAACCACAAAAACTAGATTGAAGTTTTTTTTCTCTAATTAATATAGTGTAATGTGCTCATCCTGCCAAACATTAATAATTTTGCATTATGGAACCGGTATACCAGTACAAAATCTAAACAAAATTATTATTATTTGTTAATGGTGAGCTAAAACAACAGTTTTCAACCGGGGGTATACGCTTTTCACCCACTCCTTAGATCAAGCAACAAACCCAAGCTTGAAACTAAATTAATTACTCATTTCTTAACTAGGGGTAAAATGAGAATTTTATTAAAATACATAGAAAATACAAGATAGAGAGGGAATTATAAAGCTCAAAAATAGATAAAGAGGTGTCGAATTAGGGGGTAGGCCCCTATTTGTAGATACACAGAGTAAATCACGACCATCAGATGAAAATAATTTGGACATTTAAGATTGTGCCACGTGGCAAGCTCTGATTGAATAGAACACATCATCAGAGCTATCATTCCGTGTATGAGCATATATCGTACGCGTGTTTTTCAGTCCATTAATATGCTGCCACGTTAGCAATCAACACAAAAGTTAACTTTTTAGTCCAGTGATGTGTTGCCATGTCATCAGTAAATACCACGTCATCAGTCAAAGCTATGTCATTCGGTCAATGCCACATTAGTTGGGTCCATCCAAGATTCTAGAATTTATTGCACTATTCACGTATCTGGTACTGTTTACGTGTACAATTTTACTCTTTATGTCATTTTCTAAGGTTTTTATCTATTTTGAGCTAAAAATGCTGTTCGTTTTGCTGTCAGATTTTTTTGTTAATTATGAAATGACCAAAAATACCCTAAAATACAAACTCAAATTATAACAAAACTCGCATAATCAAGGTTTAAGGACTTAAATACAAAAAAGTAAAAATGTTCGTGAGTCTTGGAGTGCAACATGATGATTTTTTCCTTTATAAATATGTATTCTCTAATACTCAACATTTGTTATTCGCCAATATTTAACATTTTAAAATTTAAATTTTATTATTTATTCACTAATAATTTTAAAAAATAAAAATTAAAATTAAAAATTAAAATGGAGAAATAGGGAAGGGATGGACTTTAAATTGGGTTAATATTGGTAGGTGATACACTTTGTAAAAGTCCTCTTATGGGTGACAAATTGTCGTAAATATCAAAAGTTTGTTTCTATACATGTAAATTGAATATTTTACCCTACTCACTGATTTTAATTTTTTTAAGAAAAAAAATATATAAGGTTAAACTAAAAGAACTTTTCTATTTGATTCTATTAGATTCTTCTATTTTACTATGTCATAATTATTTATTTTATATTTAAATGTAGTTATTTTTAATAATTTAAAATAAGTTGTCATAAGCATGATGGAGAACGTGCTCAATGCTTTCTATTTTTAGACTAGTCACGTTTGAACTAAAATTCTATTAAAAGCTTAATGTTATTCAATAAAAAATATCTTCAGTATTATTATTTTGGCAACTTGAAAGTTGTAGTTAGGAGTTTATTTATTTCTCGAATAACCAACACTTATTTAAAGGTCTAGATTTCTTCGAATTAACCAATATTTCTTTTCATTTCCTTCTATTGGGATCAAGATACTGTTACAAAAATTTTTGTTTATAACATTTAGTATTAGAGCTAGGTAACAAATAACGAGTAAATTCTTACAATAGAGCAAGGATTAAAAAGGATACAAAAGATGATAGAGGCTATGATTCTTAAACTAAAGAAACTCATCAAGAGATTAATGTGCAAAATGAATGAGATATCAAGAACATAGGATGCAAAGTTGAGCCCATGTCGCCATCGTATAAAACATGTGGAAGAAAATTCGACGTTTTGGTTGGAGCTCAACATCTCCAACACGGCGATAATTTGGCAATGGCAATGAATGGTGGAGGTGTTAATTAGTGCAACAAAATAGTTGCATCATTAAATAATATTCAGCAAACCAATATTCAAAAGGTTAGAGTTTTCTCTTACAAGCCAAATGTGCAGAGAGTTTATTTAACCGCAACGCTAAAATGCGTAGGTACTATGATGACAAATCATTCATCAATCAAGTGCCAAAATTAAAGATGATGAATATTATTGGTTCAAGGGAGAAGGTATGTTATGAGTTTTCTATTTTAATATCTGTTTTTCATTATGAGTGAAGCTATTGGCACCCATCTATATCTCTCATGAAACCCCTCTTGTTTTGTATTTACAAATTTATCCTATATATTTAAATTATATTAAAAATAAAACTTATCTAATTAGGTCCACCTACGTTTTCTTAGTCTTTTTTTCCGTTATGTACTCAATAAATCTACAAAATTTGAAAAAAGAATGAATTGTCATAGAATAAGAATTTGATCTAAATATAAACTAAGTTTTTATAGGAAAGTTTGAAATTTGTATAGTCAGGCCAAGTTTTTCTTTTAGACATGCACATATAATTTTGTGAAATTTGTATAGTTAGGCCACGTTTTTATTTTAGACATGCACATACGTGTCTATATTACGCTCCTGTTATTACTTACTATGAAAAATAAGGAGAGATTGAGATAAAAATCAGAAATTCATGAATGCTGTAACCAAGAAGAAATTGGAAGTAGTTCAAAATGGGAAAAAGGAGAGTGCCAGCGCGTAGCAAATTTATTTTTATTTTATTTTTTTATAAAAGTATTGACGCAGGGGTTTATTAAGAAAGTACAACAACGGAAGGTTATTTAGGAATTAAAAAGAATATATTCAGAAAAATGTTAGAAGTGTGCCAATAACTTTCTCATTATTTGATTATATTTTAAGTCTATCTAATTTTTAATAAAGATGGCCAACATACCATGTTGGGCAGACGTTGTCAATTTATAACAAGCCCATAAGGACATGTAGACTGGTACAACACGGTCCACTGAATTCATGGACTGTGCCGTGCCGTAAGTTTTGGATGGTTGACCTAGTAGAGCCCACGATGCGCCGTGCTAGCCCGGCTCCTCCCTTTTTTTGGGGGGGGGCGGGGGGGGGGGGAGATGGGGTGGGTGGGTGGGTTTGATTCTATTTTTTTTTTTCTAAAAAAACCCAGTAGGGTATCGAACACAAGCACTCACATTACCAAACACTTTTTGTTATATGTATTGAACGAATAGGTGTCGAACCCAAGGAAAGGAGCACAGTTTAATTAATTCATGAAACTGGAAAATAATCGTTATTTTTCATGCAGATACTCCTTCCTTTTTTCAATCCCCTTGTTAATGGCAATTAATTCTTTTCACTTAACTTAAGGTACTGATGTGGTCAGAATATTATTACTATTATTTTTAAAGTAATAATAGATATTCCAAAATTTTCATGCTAAATAATTATTCCTAATTATGTGACATTTATTAATTAATTAATAATTCTTTACAAAATTTAAGTGAATTAATTATATTACATCATCAATTAATTGATTATTGTTACATCATTTAAAATAGTTATTTAAAAAAAAATTTAGAATGCATAACACTACTCTTATTTTTATGAAAACAAAGTTTCAAAACAACATATCTTTTTGTCGGCTACCAAGTTGCACCACATAAAGTGTTGATACTGAAAGCAAAAATCCAAGGATTCAGAACCGTAGAAAGGTCGAACACTGACAAATAAACTCACTCAAGAAAAATTAAAAGAGAAGTAAAAAAAATAGGGGGATCATCTGTTAGCATAATAGAAGCAGCTATTGATTTGTATGTAGATATAAAATGAGGATAACTAACAGATTAAATAGTTATATTGTCTATATTATCCGTTAAGTGTCTCTTTGGTCATTATATTTTTAAAAATATCTCAAATCACCTATGATATTAATTATTAAATAATTGACAAAACTCTATTTCTCTTATAAGATTATTGCTAGTAATATCTTACTAGTATATTCACGTTTTCTTTAGTTTAATTGTCGTCCTAAAATATTATCTATGAACCTCTATTTCTCTTATAAAATTGCTAACAAATAGATTGAATGGATTGAATTGATTGAATTGGATTCTAAATACCTCTACCATCTGGGCCACTATCTGCAAATATAATAAACCTTAGGCGGTCTTCAAAAATTAGCCACGAAAGATACCCACATGGTTTATAGCATTCCGACTTCCGAAAATTGATGTGATTAGGTTTCCTATTAGACTGCAAAGTATAAATTTTACCGAACCTCTGAAAATTCAATTATAGCCGCATTAATGATTAGGTAATTTCCTAGTAGAATTCAAACTCATGAAGATTTCATTAATATTCCTGCTGACCCTCGGAAAAGCTAGCTCGACAGTATATATAAGCTTGCTGCTAGGCAGGCTTCTCTATCTATATCATCAATCTATTAATCTCTCTAAAATATCTTTCAATTTTGTTTCTGTATCTTAGTTAGTTTTTGTTCTTTCCAAATCTTTTTTTTATTCTCGGAATGAGATTGATGAATACGAACATGGATCAGCAAGAAACAGATCTTGGAAGAAGAACGATGAACACGAACATGGATCAGCAAGAAACAGATCTCGGAAGAAGAACGATGAACACGAACATGAATCGGCAGATGATGATGATGAGAAGAAGGTTGAACATGGAGATGGATCGGCAGATGATGATGATGAGAAGAAGGTTGAACATGGAGATGGATCGACAGATGATGATGATGAGAAGAATGATGGACATGGACATGGATCGACAGATGATGAGGAGAAGCAGGAGGAACTTTAATACCATTCCACTGGGGAGGAAATTGAATACAAGTCGACCGCCGATAGCAGGGAGGGACATGAACTTGAATCCGATTCCATTAGGGTTTAGTTTCTGTCCCAGCGATGAAGAGCTGCTGACTGTTTACTTGAAGAACAAACTCTTGAAAAAGCCTTTGCCTCCCAACGCCGATGCGATCAACTCCCTTAATATCTACATGTACGGTCCTCAGGATTTGTGGTATATATTTAAACGAACGGGACAGCCAACTATGTACTTCTTCACGTATCTGAGGTTGTACGGAGTAGGATCGAGTGCTCAAACCCGAAACGCGGGGATCAATGGATTTTGGAAGGCTACCCCAGGATCGTCAGAAAAGATATACGGATCCAAATCAAAAACTCTACTCGGCTACAAGAAGACACTTGTCTTCTACCAACGCAGACCTCATCAAGCTAATCCAACAAAGAGTAGTTGGATCATGGAGGAATACAAGATTGACCTAAACATCATTCAATCTGAATCTGATGATCCTATCTGGACTGGTTGGGTTGTATGCAAGGTTTATAACAAAGAGAATGACCCAAGGAAATTCTTAGCTGATATAGAAGCCTACAGTTTGTTCCAGCCAAATGGTTGTCCAGCCCTCCCAATTTGATAAGTAAGGCTTATGCTACTGTTCTGAAGTTGCTGTCTTGAGCTCAAGTGCAAGGGATCGATTATCATTGATAACAGCAGCCGGACAGTTCTTTATTTTAGTTTGGCTTTTCTTGGATATGTTTTTTTTTCCCCCCTCTTCGTAATCGAATTTCAATGGAAAGAAAAATATAGTCATTAACTTAATTAAATAAATATTATTTTGGCTTTATTATGTAAAAATGTGTTATTAACAGTAAAAATTCCCTCTAACAGACACTACCTCCATTATTATAGAAACAGAGAAACCTTAGTTTTGAACGTTCTTGCATGATTACGCTGATACAACTACACTGAATTAAAGTTCAATGATGGAGCCTTTTTTCTTTCTTTTTTTTTTTAAATAAAACTCACAAGCAAAAGGAAATAAAAATAAAGAACAAACGTGATATTACAACCCAAAGCATAGAAAAATAAACAAGTGCACAACTAATAAAACCTATAACATAGCTAATAAAACCTATAATTGAGAGATAACCCATTCGATCGTGAAAAAGAGGAATAAGAAATTTTAGCCGCAGGAAAAAGAAATGTAGAGATGTGAGACCAACATCCAAGTTAGCAATCTTATAAGAGAAATAGAGCTTCATAGGTAATATTTTGCGATGACAGTAAAACTAAGGAGAACGTAATTGTCAAGAAGGGTCGTAATAATAATTTTAAAAGCAATGATGGGGTTATAATTGCACTAAATTTTGTTTTTATATGTAATATTATAAAAAGCAACAAAAAAAAAATTTAAAATAGTAAAACCAATTAATATGTATTTATCAATTGATTTGCAGTTAACAGTAACCTTGGCTACTTTATTTAAAATAAGAATATTATCATAATTCATTATTTTTAAATGAACGACAATTAGTATAGTTCTTAAAAATGGGACACCACAGGAGCCTCCTCTTTGTTTTTTTTTTTCTTTTTATACAAAAAATTCTCAGCCTTTGAATACCAGCTAACTCAATGGATCAAAATGTTGACTTTAATTTTTAATAGTAAAACTAAAAGAAATGGCCCCGCAAAATATTCTTAAATATTTTCTAATTCTTTTCCTCGTATTTTCTCTTCACAATTAACATGATTTGATTCTTTCTATCTTTCATATACTTTGAAAAACACACCTTATAAGTTATTAAATTTTTATTTTTATTTAAGTATAAATTTCATTAGCACACAAAAACATTTAAGAAGTAATATTCTAATAAACACTCCCAGAACTGAATTCGTTCTTCTAATTTGTCCCCCCTTTTTTTTAATACAAATCTTTGTCCCAAAAGTTTAAAAAGAAATGTGTCAAGGAAATAAATAGAAACTAAAATGAAAAGGTCCAATGAACTACATCAATATTTTTTCCTTATTAGACCTGAAAAATAAAAACAATAGACTAAAAGTAAAAATGCATTAAAGAAGTAGAGTAGAAAATAAAAACACAATTCAATTAAAAAAAAAGACTAAAAATGGCAAAAAGGGAAAGTAAATTTTTCCGAAAAGAAGGATAAATGTTATGTGATCGGCAATTTTATAATTTTATTGAACTTGATTGACAACCAGGCTACGCATATAGCGTAGTCTCTGCCACTCATAGGTACACCACTGCTTTCAATTCTGGACATTGCATAACCTATGCTAACACTAGCCACTGTCTTCACTATCCCTTTTCATCTATTGTAATATATTAGTTTGGGTAAATACATTTTTAGTCTTTATATTTGAGGCTAAGTACTTATTTAATTTTTATTTTTAAAAAAATATCTTAAGATATTTTTGCTGATCTCAAGATATTTTTGCTGTTTAATCTGTGATACTTATATCCTTATAATTTTTTTATATTTTTAAAAATACCCTTACAACAATGTTATTGGGGACATTAATTAATTTACCTATAACAAAAGTTAATAAAAAAATTACCCCAGTAAAATAACAATAAATGTAAAATTTTTTATTATTTTACTTTTAGTTAAGGATTAATTTGATAAATTAATTTTTTTTAAATAATTACTAACAAGATTATTGCAAATATATTAAACATCCTTTTAAAATTTTAGTAAGGATACTTTTAAAATTACCGTAATAACCAATAGTTGAGGGCAAAAGTAAAAAATAAAAAGTAAGGGAATGATTGTCAATTATTTAACATTAGAGGTGATTTGACACATTTTAAAAAACACAAGGACCAAACAGATGCTTTAACAAATAATTTAAAAAATATAGGAGTCAAACATATGCTTAACAAATAATATGGACTATATAAGTATTTAATATGTTAGTTATCCTCATTTTATAACTACTTACAAATCAATAGTTGCTTCTATTATGCTAGTAGATGATCCCTTATCTTTTTGCTTCTCTTTTAATTTTTCAGGAGTGCTGCCCGTCCTTTCTACAGTGGACGGTTCTGAATCCTCGGATTTTTGCTTTCCATATCAAAAGTTTATGATGCACATTGGTAGCGGACAAAAAGGCAACGTAGTTTTGAACTTTTTGGCATGAAAATAATAGTAGTAAAATTCTGCCCGCCTCAGTAAGTAGAGAGCAAATGATTTGAGCCGCATTTCAAATTTTATAGGAAAGAGCAAAATAAAGCATAGAAATTTCAACAATTTAGTGATTAAAATCAAATAAAGCAATATTTTTTAATGCCTTAAAAATCTATTTGAATATTTAATAAAAAAAATTCATACAGTTTTTTGAGGCACTAAATGGCAAAATTTAACAAAACTTACTATGGTTTTTATTTAGCTCGTCACAAATTTCAAGACAGTTATATGATACACCTCATTTACCCTTGCATCATAATGTTAAATTACATCCATGGGCGGACCTAACTAAGACCCAGGAGGGGCTATTAATTTTTCTTTTAAAATGTACCCCAAGCCCCTTCTGAATGAGTTAAAAAAAATTTGGACACATATTTTATATTGTAAGAGACTTGTAGTTCAGTGGTAAAAATGTGATGGTTTTAGAGTTTTGGTTCAAATCCCTATAGCCACATTATTTAGGTTTTTTAAATATTTTATGAAAATTACTTAGAAAAATGATACTTTTAAGCATGTAAAATAAATAATTTATTACAATTATTATTTAAAATTTAAAAGAAAGAAATGAAACTTGAATTTATAAGACTTAAAATATGTTCGAGTGAACATTTAAAAAAATAAATTAAATAAATTTTTTTGAACCAAGCCCCCCTAATTTAATTGTCTGGGTCCGCCACTGATTACATCATAAGGGCAAAATCATGTTTTCGTAAATATCCTCCATGGATTTGACAGTATGTGTAAAATTGATATTTTTAGAAATTTCAAGAAAAAAATAATTTCAAACTTTAAGGTATCTTTAAACTTTTATTAATCTTGGATGGAAAATTAGTAATTTAGAACAAAAAAAAGAAAAATATCTCCCTGTGAATAAGTACAAATATGGAGTAAAAGGAAAAAATAGATATTGATTCAAAGTTGGAACTTTCAAGTAGAAAGCGGGAGCCAACGCCAAACGAGGCCAACAAGATTCAGAATGTGGGCAGTGCAAATACTCTTAGGAAATAATAAAAGCACACTTGAGAGTCTAGAAAATGAAACCACAAGGACAGATACTCATTGATTGAAGATCCAATGATTTTCATGAATATATAAACTTTTTTTTTTATAAACCACCCAAGGGTGGGGGGGTTAGGCGGGACCACCTTACGTGTAGATTATTAAAATAAAACGAAAAATACATATGAAGGGGGACATAAACCAAAACCTCCAAGCAGAAGAAAAACAAAGAACAAATGGAAATGGAAACCAATTACAGTGTAACGGAAATATAAATGCGAAATCATCAATGCGAACGCCCAGAACATCGCTTACGGTGCTTACGACCTTTCCTAGAACGGGAGGAGTGCGGGCCAACAACGCTGAAGTCACGATGATGCCCCTCGATACCCTCAGGCTCAGAAGCAAAGTACTCATCGGCTACATGATTGTCCGCGGAGCTAAACTCCTCGTCTGATTGAGATGAGAGGTTTGGAGAAGGAGAGTGAATACCCATAGCCGGGGAGCGAATAGCAGCGGTAGGCGGACTTCCCGAAGAAGGCCGAATCGGCTCACCCACGGAAGCACTTATCCCTGGAGCAACAGTCGTAACGGGAGCCACAGAGGCCGAAAGCTGACCCTGAGTCACAGGAGGTTGGTGATCAGAAGCAGGTGCTGTAACTCTTAATGGGCCCTGATCATGGGTCTGGGCCTTACCAACAGGCTGCTTGGCCTTGCAAAGCCCGGGATTACCAACGTAGCAGGAATCCACAGAGTGACTAAGATGCCTACACGAGAAACAATAAGTTGGGACCCGCTCAAAGATAACGTCCTGCCAAAATCCAGAATCCTCATCTCCAATCCATATACGAGGCAACAACGGCTTCGAAACATCATACTCCACCAGGACTCGAGCTACCGATGGCCGATTAACCGAGGCCGTGGCGTGATCAACCCATAATGGGGTGCCAATAGCAGAAGCAATAGAAAACAAAGCAGATTTATAATGGATAAAATGAACAGGCAAGTACGGAAGGGATACCCATACCGGAACAATAGGGGACTCCTCCGAACAGCGAAAATCAGTGCTCCACTTAAAGATGCGCATGCCTCGACCATTAACATACCAAGTCTGGCGCACCCAAACACGCGAATAATCTTCTTCCAAAGAGAGTTTGATCAACACATGCCAGTTGTCAAGCAAGGAGACTTGACAACTTCCTTTTAAACCCAGGGTTACAAAAAATCTCCGAATAATGTCCATAGAAGGCCGGACAAAAGAGAACTTACCGAAGAGAGCTAATGTAAATGGTTTAGCCATGACTTGTATTTTCGCTACTGTAAAATGGATGGCGGGCTCGCCACGATATAAGGAAGTCGGCTTAACCGGTACTGTGGGTTCCGTAGAACCCGTAACTGCATCAAGGAATGACTTATGAGGCCTAGAGGGGCGGTTGGGTTAAGGATGGATACTGGGTTCAAAACGGAGGCAAATGATGGCTTAGAAAGGGGAGGTTGGTTACGGGTTGCATGGTTGACAGGGGCTGGATGGTGAGGGGCACTAACTGTAACAACCTGAGGAGTAGGTAATGTAGGGCATTGTGGGTCATGAGATAAGTTTGGAGGAGAGGGAACTGGCAGGGGAGCATGGGGCTCTGACGTGGGGAGTTGAGAGGGATTATTGGGCTCAAGGCTCGGCCTAGGTAGGTTTTGTGGGTTGTGAGGGCTTTGTGTGGGAGCTGGCATGGACTTTGGAAAGGATTGTTGCATAGCCGAAGCACCATTGGTGGGATGCGGAGAAGCACACTTCTGAGGGCGAGCTAAATTAGTCTGTGTGGGCGGGTTTGTGGGTTGAGTTTGGTGTGTGGTGGCTTGTTGTGAGCAGTGAGGGGAAGAGGGACCTTGTGGCTCATCCGAGGCTGCATGGACCCGTGGTAAGGCAGCCAATGGTAGCTTGGGGACGTATGCAATGTGGCTGGCCTGGTTGGAATCGGTGGGTTACATGATACCACACGCGGCAGCCAATAACGCATGAGTTGCATGCAGGCGGTTAGGGTTTTGGGTGATTTCAGCTTGGCCAAACAAGTGCTGCTGTGGTGGCCGGGAGGGCTGAGCTTCGGCGGGGGGAGGCAGAGGTTGATGGACCGAGGAGTGTGGGCCATCACCAGCAGCTGGACGTGCAGCGGCGGTGATCGAGAGGTGGTGGCCATCGTTACGAGATCTAGGGCTTGTTGCTTCAACCCGTGGCTGTTCGTATCGGTGAGGTTGGTCGGCGTCAAGGTGGGGCAAGGGCGGCCGAGAGGGATGGTCTGGCATGCCGCTGCTGGCCGTGACGGCGGTTAGAGGCGCCGGAGACCTAATTCGTTTGGAGGGGACCCGTGTACGTGAGGATCGTCTTGGTGCACGGGTGGGCTGGTGGAGGGGTTGCTCAGGCTGGGGGAGGTGGCCGGTAGTGGGGGAGTGCACCGGTGGTGGCTGGGGACCACTACTGCGGCCGGGGAAGCCATTCCGTCGGCAATAGTGAAGGCAAGGTTCTGGGTGCTTCTGTTTTTCGCTGTTCGCTGGGTAGGTTTCGAAACTCCAGTTCGTAACGTCGACTATGCATTCATTGTGGCGCTTATTGTGATTTTTGATGAGATTAATCACACCCGCTCCAGTTCCAGTGGTGGTGGTGGCGGCGGCGCTGATGTTGGAGCCGATTTTGGTGCTATGTTTTCGGGCTGGGTTCTGATACGCTGCAGGTTAACCCCGTGCAAAGTGGCAGCCTTGATGTCGTGGAAATTTTATTAGAAGCAGATCCTGATTTTCCGTATTCTGCTCATGAATATATAAACTTGGTTGGTTGTCAATTTGAGTGAAACAAGCAGTGGCTACAACTTCAAATCCAGTGTAATTTAATTTGTCTAACAAATTTGATTTTCCTCGCGTTATTTTAAATATTTTTGAATTACTATATTAATTTAAGGTGATTTGGGTGATGAAATATAATTTTGGCGATGCCTATAACAAAAATCCGAACATATTTATTTATGAATGATGAGAGAGAATAGTACAATTATATAGGAAATTAACCACCCCATAAATTGTCGAAAAGAGACTTTTTAATTGAATTTGAAAGAAATTAAAATTAAGTGGTTAACTACTTAATTAAATAATATTAAATTATTTATCAATTAAGAGCACAACAATATATCAAGAGAAAGAGAGAAAGCAAATAAAAATATAACGTCTAGAGAGGAACTTTATTCAATCTCAAATGTATACAAATAAAAAGTAAAGGCCCACTTTTATAGCTTTACAGACATAGTGAAGTAATGAAATAAATCATAATGTAGGAGACAATGATCCCTACTTTGGGGAGATCATGGGGGTTATAGAAAGCTAAAATATTGGTAGTGGGGAGATAAATAGTATGCTTGATGAACATCTATATAAATATAATTATTTCATAACACTCCATCGTACAAAAAATGTCTCATTAAAACCTTTGCTAGTAAAATCCTGTTGGGAAAAAAGACTAGCTAAGGAAATATAGTGCATTATTCATCTATATCTTATGGAGGTACAAACTGTCTCATTAAAACTTTATTAAGAAAAACTTAATGGGACAAAAGCCTAATAAAAGAAAAGAGTACAGTGCATATAGTCTTCCATATCACTAACTCCCCTTGTTAGATATCCTCCCACTCAAAATGACATTGGTGATTCAAAGATCAATCATAATTTGTTGTAACTAACAATCCTTTAGTGAAACAATTTGTAGGATCAACACATTTTTGAAAGCATGAACACATTTTTGAAAGCTTGAAAACATATAATAAATTGGAGATACCACCATCTTAAATTTGAAGAATATTTCCACGCATATATATTCATAATTTTGTTGATCTTCTTGAATAAAACCAACCTTTTAGCATCCATGTTAACAAAAGAGTGTGATATAATTTTCACATTATTTTGACATTGTTAATTTTATATTGAATATATTTTAATTTGCAATTATGCAATTTTTCAATGCCTTTGAAGGCACAAGTTGGAATAAGATATGGTTCTTCGAAAGCAAAATATATAACATATATTTTAAAGTAGATCAATTTTTTAATATGAAATACCTGTGGTATTTCTATAATATCAGCATTCTAGTTGATAAATTTTAATTTAAAAATTAAAAGGAATTCTTTCATTTTAAGATTTTCATCTTAATTTTTTTTTCTTAAAAGAAACAAATTCATATGCTCTTCATAAGTGCTTTCATGATGAAATCATCAACATATTTTGCAAAAATTGCAATTTTAATTTTTAATTTTTAATAAAATCATCTAGCAAAGTGGATAATGACATAACACACTCATAATAAATTCACTCAAGTGTATATTTTTATAAGTCTAGATTACTATAATATACACAACTGTGGTTATAGTTTTATCAAGAACATATAAGGTGCAACCTTTTTGGCTTAGTACTTCAAGTGCTTATTTCAAGCATTTTATCCTTCAAGGATAAATACATAAATTCTTCAAATTTTATTAATCAATTTACGAGCATCCTCTAGCATATGGATTGCAGGTCCAGATATTTTAAAATTTTGGCAAATCATATAATTTGATGATTTGCACATTTTTTGATTTAGGATCTCAAAAATTTTATCATAACAACTAAATTTTATTGAAAAAATCTTATGTCAATTTCAATTTTTTTATTGTATCAAGTACCAACATTAATTAATTATTTCTCATTTTCAATATATATGCCTAATTTAGATTTTTCGAAGCTTCCAATACATATGCGTCTCCAAAGGCTAAAGATCTCTCTTTAACATGCATGCATATCTTTTACAGGGTAGTTTAAATCTCTTTATTTTTTACTATTTATCGCTTCATACAATATGTCTCTCCAGGAGCAATATATTCAAGAATTTAATTATAGATCATATGGATTTGTTATTTATACAAAAATGGTCTCTTCGGGAGCACCAAACATGGTCTCTTCGGGAGCACCAAATCATCTTTAAAGGTTTTGTCAACTTGTCAGGATTTAAATTATTTGTATCAATTGATCTATTATACAAACGCTTCAAGCACTTGTATATTTATTATTTTCTGATTGTTTCATCCTTTCAGGACATCAACCCACATTAGGGTATTTATTATATGTAATTTTTATGGTTCTCTATATCAAAGAGTTTGTCTACTAATGGATCAACAGTGCGTATTATATAATGATATTTATTGTACTTCAAGTTTAAATAAATTAGCTCATATATAGGTCAAGATAGGATAAAGATTATGCATGCCATATATAGTGTTCTTCAAATGCATATCACTTTGCTGCCCTTAATTGTAGGAGAACTATCATCAAAATTAATAATCTTGCATGGCGAAGTTACTAATCCAAATTAGTGAAGATTTTGGATTTGAACTTCTAGTTCATCACCAATATTGATTCAATTTCATACCACTTCTGGTGGTATAATATTCACATGTTGAATTTTTATGATAAGATCTATAACCGTTATAATTTTGAAAAGTTATTTGATAATGGTTATATCTAATATTAATCCACAAGTACAGAAAATCCATTGAGGAATTGAGTTAGTCACAATTTTCTTTTAATCAAAAACTCATATTTTATCTTTAACAAAAGAAAACATAGCATCATTTTATATTAGCACTCTTGATTTGTTACTGCAGGAGCATATTTGTGCTATAAAGTTATGTGTCCTCTAATATGTGTTTTTTTTATATTTTTTCGCTCTACATAATTTTGAATGAGAGAATAAATCGAGCTTTTGAAATTGTTTTCAAGTTTTTGTATGAACTTTTAGCTCTTTCAGGGAGATGATCATAAAAGAAAATCATAATATTTTACAATTATTTAGAGACTGATTTCTTCCACAAAATTTTAGCATTACTCGTGATCTCAAACATATGAATGTTAATTAGAATTAAGTAATTTAAGATAATAATAAAAGAATCATTCATGAAGAATTCAATAAAAATATATGAATAAATTAAAAGGATCAAGTACATGTATATACTACTTACAACTCATTTCTATATTTTACTATATCGAAATGTCCCTAAAATTATAAAATAAGCATGTAAAAATCTGTCACTAAAAGTTCAGAAGATTGAAAACAAAGCAACGGGCCAAAAAGTCAAGGAACTGTTCAAACTAGAAATGAAGTTTTTTTTTTTAATGACTGCATTTAGTCAAATAGTTTTGATTCAAATATTTTTTCTTCATTTTGTTTCAATGAAAAAATTTTGCCTTGTTTATATTTTCATTTTGTAACTTCTTCTGAAAGATATGGAGAAGAAAATTTTTATACAGTTTTGCATGATTTACACACAAACTTATTATATTTGTGTAATCCTTCGAGGACATGTAAAATATACACTTATATAGCAAATCCTTCGTGAGCAATATGTTAGTGAATAATGTAATAATTTTGGAATAGTTTTTCAGGAACATATTTTGAAAGAAAGTTTTCATTATGGTAGCGTTTACTTTTCAAATTGGATTAAGAATCTTGAAGAGTGAGAATCCTGAGATTATGAGAGTGGAGTGGGAGTGCGAATGGGAGTATGTTGTTTACTTGCACTTAAATGTGAGAGTGGAATAAAAATCAAATTCCTATTTATGTGTTTACATTGTCTTAGATCGGGAGTGAATTGTTTCAAATTATAATTTTACCCTTATTAAAAAATTATAGTTTTTAGTTACAAAGTTGATAAAAAATATATTTATAAAATAAACTATTTATTTTATTATTAATTTTAATTATATAACTTAATAATAATTATTAATATTCTTGTTATGTAAATCATATTTTTTATTAATTTTAATTGTAATCATATACATTAAAAATTATTGACAAGAACAACACACATGAAACATTATTATTAATAATATAGTACAAAATTAACATTTTTCTTTGAATAAACTATTTATTATTATTAATTATTAATAGTAAATAAATATAATAGTACTAAAAATATATAAAGATAATAATATTATATTTTAAATAAAGATAGTATATAGTAATATTGTTAATTCTCTATGAATATAATAATATTATTTTTAAATGATTTTAAGTTAGATTACATAAATTAATATTTTTGAGTAAATATAACAATATTTTATTTAATAAGTTTAATATTATTAAATAATAAAATAATATTATTTAAATAAATATAAAATTATTATTTTTAAATAAATATAATAATATTATTTTTTAATAAATATAAATTATATTACATTAATAAAAGAGGTAAAAAATGAAGAGATAGGAGTGGATTCCTACTCCCACCTCTCCTATGGTGGGACCTTCCTCCATGGGAGTGAGAATCTCACTCTATACTCTAAAAGTGGGTGGGGCTTACAGAGTGGAATTCTCACAATCTCATTTAAACGAGCAAGTAAACACTAAAATGAGAGGACTCCACACTCCCCACTCCCACTCCAGTAAGTAAACACTATATATGTGTAGTGCAATCCTTCAAGGATGCAATCTTAATTTGCTTTCATTGTATATTATAATATTCAGACTTCATAATGAATTTTTTGAATTTCAAGAGTAGAAAATATAATAGTGATTGAATTTTATAACAAGAAGGATCAAACAATAACAATATCAATCAACGGAACATGAGATAAATGTTATAATCAAGTTCTCATAAAATATATGTAATCATTAATAAAGGAAGTAAGGAACGTCTTCATAGATCCATTATTCTTAAATTATAGAAATACATAAGCTACAGATGTATATGATTTTAGACAAATCAAGATAGTTCACCTCATACTTTTACGAGTAATATCAAAGAAGAGGTATTACCATATTTTAAAGAGGAAAAAAATTGATCTCTTGTGGCTAGAGACTCATGCTGATATCATGTTAAATTATTTATCGATTAGCAGAACAACAATATATCAAGAGAACGAGAGAAAGCAAATAAGAAATACAATGTCTAGAGAGGAATTTTATTCAATCTCAAATGGATACAAATAAGAAGAAAAGACCTCCTTTTATAGTGATAAAATTACTGTGAAGTAATGAAATAAATCATAACGAAGAGATAATGATTCCTAATTTAGGGAGAGCATGGGAGTTGTGGAAAGCTAAAAGGTTGGTAGAGGGGGAGATAAATAGTATGATTGATGAACATCTATATAATTATAATTATTTCATAACAATCATTTTGGTTTTTGTTATGTAAATCTGTGTTAATCATAGTAAAAATCTCCTTTCCTACAGACATTACCTCCATTACCAAACAGCTCACCAATAAGTTGTTCAAAAGGCCTTTAATTATACAAACGGATATTTAACCTTGTTTCATTAGAGACCCTTGTTTTATGATCCAGAATCGCGAAAAAAATCGCATCTAAGTCCCCACTAGTTGCCATATCGTTATACGGCATCTAGTTGCAATTCTTTGACCAGGTTTAATTAGCCAAATTCTCCACTTTTTCCAGGCTTAATCTGCTGTCACGTAACTACACACAAGTTTACCCAATCTGATCGGAAGCCGTATAGGATTTTAATTTTATTAAAATAAATCTTTGTACATGCGGCGGCCTTTATTATTTTTAATGCGGATACGTTTTTAAACTGTGAGGTTTAACATGTTTATTTTTTAATGAAATATAAAATCGTACAATTTAATAACATTAAAAATTGACTGTATTAAACCACACGATTTAAAATTATGTCTGCATAAAAAATAAAATGAGAGCACCCGCATTATAGATGGATTATGTATATATAAAATCAGTTCACATTAACTTTAGTTACTTTATTAAAAATAATAATAGCATCATAATTCATTATTATTTAATAAAAATAGCATCATAATTCATTATTTTTAAATGAAAGACAATCATTATAGATCTTAAAAAATGGGATACTATTTGGATACGACTACCCAAACCGCCTTTCTCCTCGGGCGAACACACTTGAGACAACGCAATTTCCTAGAGTCTCAAGAACTGACCATAAATTAACACAAATTCATGTAATTTGAATCTCTCTATTTTTCATCTACTTTAAATAACACTCCTTACAAGTTATTAAAATTTTTGAAGTACAAATATCATTAGCGCGCAAAAACATTTAAGAACAAGAAATAGTATATATGAACGCTACTGAACTTGTTCTTCTGACTGTCTCTCTCTCTCTCTTTGTTTTTTTTTTAAATACAAATGTTTGTGCGAAAAAATTTAAAAGAAATGTGTGAAGTAACTAAATAGAAACTAAAATGAAAAAGGGTGAAACAGGGTGAATGAGCTACATCAATTTTTTTCCTTTATTAAACCTGAAAAATAAAAACCGTAGAGTAAAGTAAGACTGCTTTGAAAAAGTAGAGTAATAAAAATACAATTGAATTAAAAAAAAAAATTCTGTAATGGGGAAAAGCGAAATTAAATTTTTAAAAAGAAGGATAAATGTTTATGTGAGTGACAATTTTATAATCTTAGTGAACTTGATAAACAACCGGGCTACACACATCGCTTAAACCCAACAGTTGATTTTTTTCAACCGCACTAGCTTATTATTCCTCTCATTTCGTATTAATGGAGTAAGAATTTTTTAATAATATAATTTGTTGATGTAAACAGAAAATCATTTTCGGAGAGAGAAATATAATCGAACATAAATTAGTTAAGTTTTAATAATTATGTTTCTAAATGTTACCAACTTTTACACCACACCTAGTAATTTAACCACACACACAATAACACAATAACTGCGTTATCCGTCTGTTATGGACAGGGCCTTCGTCTCTGCCACTCATAGGTACGCCACAGCTCACTATTCTAGATATTACATTGCCCATCCTAACGCTAGCCACAGTCTTCACTATCCCTTTCCATCTATTCTAATATCCTATAGTTAATTCATTTTACCTAATTCATTAGCGAAATACTTGTGCCACTAGAACTTTTTGTTGTACTGCTTTGTCAAAGATCCGAATTTTACTAGTAATTTATTAACAAGTTTTACCATGTCCCCACCACTTTCTACCATGGATTGCTTAAATCGGTTATCGGATTTGTACCAAACAATCAAAGGTAGGCTCCAAAAGTTGCAAGATCATGCCGAGAAAGTTGAAAAGCCACAAGCTCTCTCCTATCCCGTAGTGCTTGTCTACGAGAACGCAGATCATCAAAGGTAGGTGGGCGGAAAGGTTCTTTTTCTTTTGGGAGGGGGTTTCCTTATCATAATCTGAGTCCGTGACAGCATCAATTCTCCCCCAAAACTCAATTTGCGACAAGACGCGGACATTCCCCATGCTGCGGTTCCCTCCAGTCCGTTCCGTTCCCGGGTTCGGTCTCTCCTGATCCCGGTTATCATATTGGTAGTCAAGTAAGAAGACTATTGGCATCAGTCTGCTGCCTCTCTATTATAAGTAGTTTCCTAGCCTCATTGGCTGTCTTACAAAGAAATGAATGAAAAGAAATGTCAATTAGACCCCATCAGTCATACCAGAGGAAAAAGAATACAATGAATGATCAGCCATTCCATTTCTGCTTTCAGCACGTAGGCGACGGTTTCTATGTTTGGATGCGTTTGTTTGAAAGCCTACGACTTGACTTGAAGCAACAAATGGTCCATTTGTTGATGGATGGGCGAATGACGGGGCTTTGCCCGACCGTACGTTTGAAGAGGCTTAGGATTGGTTCTTCTGTTATGATTTTTTCTAGTTAGCAACTTATTTATTGACTTTCTCTTAAGGTTAGTACACTGAACACCAGCAAAATCTTTTTTTCAAAGTGAAACCTTGATTTCGCTGCGCTTAATAAGAACCCGGAATAGCGGAAATCGGTTCTTATTTCGCTTCCAAAGTCAGTCGTCTTTGCCCAAGTGTGTAGCTTGTTACATGGGTCGTGAGTGGGAACTTAGTTTCCGTCTGGGTATGCGCCCTTGGATTGCTGTTGCATATTCAGCTCTTGTTGCAGCAGCGATTGCTGTTTTCTTGATCTACCCAATCCCATCTTACAAAGAATAAACCTCATTAAAACTTTTGCTAGCAAAAAACCATTGGGAAAAAGACTAGCTAAGAAAAAAGAGTACATTATTCATCTGTATATTATAGAGGTGCAAATTACCTCATTAAAACCTTATTAGTAAAAACTCAATAGAACAAACGCCTGAAGGAAAAAGAGTAGAGTGCATGTAGCCCTTCATATCAATAACTCTCTTTGTTCAATATGCTATCCCTCAAAATGACATGGATACTTTAAAGATCAATCATAATTTGTTATAACTAATAATATTTTGGTGACACAATTTGTAGGATCAACATCATACTTTGAAAGCTTGAAAATATATAATAGATTGTAGATACGATCATCTTGAATTTGAAGAATAGTGCCATGCGTATATCTTCATAATTTTGTTGATCTTGTTAAATAAAATCAAGCTTTAGCTTTCATATCAAGGAAAGAATTGTGGTATAATTTTCACACTATTTTGACATTTTCAAGTTTATATTGAACATATTTTAATTTACAATTATGCAATTTTCTAATGTCTTTGTAGGCATAATTTTGAATAAAATATGGTTCTTCAGGACCAAGACATATGCAACATATTTTAAAATAGAACAATTTTTTAATATGAAATACTTTTGGCATTTCTATAATATCATCATTTTACTTGATAAATTTCAATCTATAAATTGGAAGAAATTCGTCATTTAAAGATCTTTCATTTTGAATCTTATTCTAAAATATGTTATATATCTCAATCCATAAATTCAATAAAATTTGCAATCTTTGCAAAATTTCAATTCGTTAATTCATAAGCTCTTCAAGGATAAGTAATAGATTTTTCAATTTAATTTTGACACACTGTAGTTCAGATTCACATTTTATTAATAAATTTTACAACTTCAAGCTTATGGACTATAAGTTCGAAATTCTTCAAATTTTACTAATCAATTTTACCTCTTCTAGCATATGGACTATAGATCCAAATTTTGGCCAATCATATAAATCGATATTCTTTCATACTTTTGTGATTCAAGATCTTGGATATTTTTATCATAACAACTAAATTTTTACTGACAACAATCTTATGTCAATTTCAATTTTTTTTCTCTTGCACCAAGTACAAACATACTATTGATAAAATATTTTTTATTTTTTAATGTATATGCCAAATGAGATCTTTTTAATGTATATGCCAAATGAGATCTTTCGAAGCTTCTAATAAATACGCCTCTGCAAGAACTAAAGATTTCTCTTTCTTAATTTGCACGCGTGTCTTTTATAGGGCAATTTGAATATCTTTTTATTTCTCACAGTTTGACTCTTCAAGAGTATTTGAGATTCATTTTTTAGTTAGTACATTATGCCTCTCCAGGGGCAATATATTCAATAATTTAATATAGATAAAATATTTTGCTATATATGCAAACATGATCTCTTCAATAGTATCAAATTATTTCACTTCAATTTCCCAAGAAAAAAGCTTTTGCACCGATTGACATATTACATGCTTCAGGCATTCATATATTTATTTGTCTCACCATTTCGTCATTCAAGGACATCATATCAACCAATAATCATATTTTATTTGTGATTTTTCACTTTCATATATTAATAAATTCATTCAATAATTGATCAATAATGCACATTGTACATTAATCTTGTTGAACTTCAAGTTGAAATAAATTAACTCATATATAGATCAAAATGGGATAAAGGTGACACAAATAATTTGTATTGTCTAACAAATGCATATAAGTTTGGCCCCACTAATCATAGGAGAATTTTCACAAAATTATTAAGGTTGCATAACAAATCTACTATGTTAAATCAGTGAAGGTTTTAGATTTCAACTTCTGGTGTATCACTAATATTGATTCAATTTCATACCATTTCTGATGGTATAATATTCATATGTTGATTTTTTATGATAACATCTATAACCATTATAATTTTGAAAAGTTATTTGATAACGGTTACATCTAATACTAATCCACAAGTACAGAAATCCATTAAGGAATTGAATTAGCCACGATTTTCTTTTAATCAAAAACTCATATTTTATCTTTAACAAAAGAAAACGTAACATCAATTTATAATGGCACTCTTGATTTGCTACTACAAGAGTATATTTGTACTATAAAATGATGTGTCCTCTAATATGTTTTCTTTTATATTATTCTCTCTACATAATTTCAAATGAGAGAATTCATTGGGCTTTTGAAATTATTATCAAGCTTATATATGAGCTTTTAGCTCCTTCAGGAAGGTAATCATAAAAGAAAATCATAATCTTTTACAATCCTTCAGGGATTGATTTCTTCCACAAAAATATTTTAGTACTACTCATGATCTCAAGCATATGACTATTAATCATACTTTAGTAATTCAAGATAATCATAAAAGAATAGCTCATCAAGAATTCAATAAAACACATAGATCAACTAAAAGGGTCAAGTATATATATATATATACTACTTACAACTCATTCTTATATTTTATTATATCAAACTACTCTTGAAAATTATCTAATATAAAATAAGCATGCAAAAATCTGTCACTAAAAGTCTAAGAGGTTGAAAACAGAACAATAAGCTAACGAAGTCAAGAAGTTGGTCAAATCAGAAACCAACAACTTTTTTTAATGACCACATTTATTACTCAAATACTTTTGATTGTCATATTTTTCTTTTAATTGTTTCAAAGAAACAATTATGCCTAATTTATATATTCATTTTGTAACTACTTATGGGAGATATGGAAAAGAAAATTCATATATAGTCTTACATGACATTACAGGAACTCATAATATTTATATAGTTCTTTAGGGACATGTAAGATATACACTTATATAATGAATCCTTCGTGAACAAGATATTGGTGAATGACATCATAATTTTAGAATAATTCTTTAGGAACATATGTTGAAAGAAAATCTTTATTGTATATAGTGCAATCCTTCAAGGATGCATTCATAATTTTCTTTCATTGTATATTACAATATTCACACTTCAGGGTGAATTTTTTTTTAATCCAAGAATGCAAAATATATAATAGTAATTAAATATTATAATAAGAAGCATCAAATAATAACAATATTAATGAATGAATGTTAGATAAATATCGTAATACAATTCCCATAAAATATATATAATGATTAAGAAAGGAAGAAATTCACAGATCTATTCTCCTAAACTATCGAAAACATATAAATATAATTGTAGACAAAGTTTAGATAGTTCAATTTATATTTTTAAAATCAGAAGAGAAAAATTTACCATACTACCTTTTGGGCGAGAGACTCGTGTTGATAACATGTTAAATTATTTATTAATTATGAGCAAAAAAATATAGCAATAGAGAGAAAGAAAACAAATAAGAGACACAATGTCTAGAGAAGAATTTTATTTGATCTCAAGTATATAGAAAGAAGGAGATGAACCCTTTTTTTAGAGTCTCATAACCATAAAAATGAAATAAATAGATATGTCATTAGTCATAACTAACTTCTTATGAGATAGTGGGAGGTATAAAAAATGAAGAGTTGTTTGGTGAAGACATGAAGAGTTGCTTTAATGTAACATCTATATAATTATAATTATTTCATAACAAGTTAATTATATTTGTGTTCGTTCTTAACAACAATTTTAGTAGAAGAGGGTTTTGATGAAAAAAACTGAAATGGTGAAGAGCACTAGTCCATTATTTTTCCTTTCTTGGGCCCAATTCGAGCCAATCAGTGAGCGCTCTTGGAAAAAATATTGTAAGGAAAAATATGAGACTGAGATGAGAAGAAACTATAAATCAAGAGTGAGAATCAATTTATTCTATTCTACATCGAGTGATGATACAACCACAAACTCTTATACAAATTTATTTTGTGCAAACTGAAGTGGCATTAATTCATTGGTTAAATAAAAATAGAAAACAATAAAAACAAATCATGTGGACCAAGAGATATTTGATCTAACCAATTAAATTATGTCACATCAGTTTGTACAAAAAAAAAAATTGTATAAGGGTTTGTCGCTATATTATTACTTTTCTACAACCCACCTGGAGTAACACAATTTCAATTTTTTTAAGAAAAATAATTATGGTCATTATGCCTTCTTAGAATATAAGTTAACACTATTATTGAAGGTCGTTTAAAATTAAAGAGAATATAAATCAGCAATAAAAAGTCTTATGATTAGGTAATTTGCATCATCATATTTAATTGAAGGAGAATACTTTAATTTTTTTTTAAAGTAACAGTTTTATTTCCATCCGAAAAGGAAGAATAATTTAATTCTCTTTCTTAACCTAACCTAATATCTCTAAATTCTCTTTCAAAGGGAAAAAAAGAACTAAGATCTTTAAATTCGTAATATATAGTATGAGTAATCCAAAATTTATTTTCATTAGTAAAAAGAAGAAGCCTAACTATTAATTTTTTCAATTGATAATATCATTCGTTTTTCATCTACAAGTTCTTGGAATTAATCAACTAAATTTTGTTCGTAATCAACATGTTTGCAAAAGAAACATTTTTGAAATTATTAAATTTTCAATCTTATTGTTTAAATTAAGTTTATTATATCAATCTTCAAACTCATAATTGTGAATCCTTAGATTTATTTAATTAAAAAAATCATTACATTTACCATGATTGAAATCAGAAACTTTTTTAAATAAATAGACATCAAGACTCACAGATTTGTTTGTGATCCCTCTTCCCTCTCATGGATAGGTGAAAGAGGGGTAACTTTTGGATACCTCTCGGAAGGTTTGGCCCTACCATCCTTAAAGAGAAACTAACAATATATTGATATATCACCCTCTGAACGGGTCATTCTATGATGCCGTGATTAAAGTTGCGGCATCAATACCGTAATTAAATATAAATTATATAAATAAGACATAAAATTTGTAAATATAACATAAAACTTGTAAATCAACATTAACTGTAAAATAAAACATAAATTTTGGAAAAAGAACATAAGACTTTTAAATGGAAGGTAAAACAAGTAAATTAATATAAAACTAGTAAAATTAATGTGTTACTAGTAAACAAAACAAAAACTTACAAATATAACATAAAACAAGTAAATCAACATTAATTGTAAAATAAAACATAAATTTTGGAAATAGAACATAAGACTTGTAAATGGAAGGTAAAATAAGTAAATTAATATAAAACTAGTAAAATTAATGTATTACTAGTAAACAAAACAAAAACTTATAAATATAACATAAAACTAGTAAATCAACACTAACTGTAAAATAAAACATAAATTTTAGAAATGGAACATAAGACTTGTAAATGGAAGGTAAAACAAGTAAATTAATATAAAACTAGTAAGATTAATGTGTTACTAGTAAACAAAATAAAAACTTGTAAATATAATATAAAACTAGTAAATCAACACTAACTGTAAAATAAAACATAAATTTTGGAAATGGAATGTAAGACTTGTAAATGGAAGGTAAAACAAGTAAATTAATATAAAACTAATAAAATTAATGTGTTACTAGTAAACAAAACAAAAACTTACAAATATAACATAAAACTAGTAAATCAACACTAACTGTAAAATAAAACATAAATTTTAGAAATGGAACATAAGACTTGTAAATGGAAGGTAAAAGAAGTAAATTAATATAAAACTAATAAAATTAATGTGTTACTAGTAAACACAATAAAAACTTGTAAATATAATATAAAATAAGTAAATCAACACTAACTGTAAAATAAAATATAAATTTTGGAAATTGAACATAAGACTTATAAAGGAACGGTAGAACAAGTAAATTATGATAAAACTAGTGAATTGATGCATTACTGGTAACTAAAATGAAAACTTATAAATATAACATAAAACAAGTAAATCAACATTAAGTGAAAAATAAAACATAAACTTTATAAATTATGCCAAAAACTTATGAATAAAAGCTAAAATGAATAAACTAATATAAGAGTTACTATTAAAAAAATTCATAATTGTAAAATAAAATCTCATTATAATGTTTATTAGTTTATATATTTATTGCCTTTTTTTATTTAAATTGAATAATGTTAACTTTGTATTTATGTAATACATATGGTGTTTTATTAAAGATGAAATTTATTCTCAAAATTGGATTTTGAAAAAAAAATATTATTTTAATATTTTTTATAGTTGTTGTAAGATGAGGATATTTTGCATCTTTCTACACTTCCTCAACAATAACTTTAAATGGTCTCTAAGTACACGTAAAAAATTTAAAACTACACGACTTATGCATAAAACTCAAAATAAAATCTAATTTTATTGACATATCATATATGTGTCTAATAATATAAGAATTTTTTTATTTTATTTTTGCTTGCTCCACGTCAAGATAAATAATTGCGCTTGATTAACTTGTATAATAAAGATATTATATATAAAAAAAGGGGAAAAAAGTATTCAAATGTCCTAGAATAAATATAGAATTTATGGTTAAACCAATTCAATAAAACTTATTCTATTTTTTTAGTACAATTTTTTGTTTAATTAATGAGTACTTATTTTCCATGTTTAATTAAAGAAAATATTTTTATAATAAATTTTCACTAAAATTATATAGAAACAATGTTATTTTTTAAATAATTAATAATCTTGTATAAATTTACTAGTTTTACTTTATATTTACAAGTTCTATGTATAATTTATAATATTTATGTCTATCACGGTATTGATGCCGTAATTTTCATTACGGCATTATAGAATTTTCCCCCTCTGAACATATATGACCGTTAGTTTGACTATACTCTGCACCAGATACAAGATTTGACAGTACTTTCACTCTTGTATGCTCGATGAAAAAGGAAAAAAAAAATTGTGTAAACCACCCAAAATAGGGAAGTTTTTGAATAACAAAATCCAAAATAACAAATATCATGAAATTCAACACTTTCATTACTTTCTTTATTTTCCTTAATTTTCTTAGAAATCAAACTAAAGTAACACAAAGACTCCCAAACAAAAACATATAACCTAATTTTTTTTATTATTTAAATACAACCAAAAACTTCTTTTTTTAAAAAAAGGAAAAGTTCCTGAATATTCTCAGCAACGAATCAGAATTACCTCAAAAATTCGGTTTTTTCTACGCAATACAATTAATGACATAGTAAAAGACCATCGATTGCATCATTCATAGCTGTGAATTGTGATAGCCTGAATCATTAAAATTGGCCTGGCGCGTAAAGATTGAGATCGACGAAGTGATGACCATTGAAATATTGCAGTCCCTCCCTGAATCAAAAGAGACCACAGCAGCAAATCCAAAAAAAAAAAAAAAGGAGGAAAGTCAATAGCAATTATTCATAAAGATGGGTAGATAATTTTAAAAGGTATATAGAGAACCCAATTCCGAGTTCAATTGGAGCTCAGCAGAATCAATGCACCACCCTAGGGGAGCACCGCAGCCGGAGCAGTAGACGTCCTCTGGAATAATAGGTCCTAGTCGGACGCGTAAGTTCCCAAGCAGAAGATTGAACGCTTGCCGCATTACGATCGTAGCTTACAAGGACCACTGCAATCGTATAGAAAACAAAAGAAAGAATCATAATTTAATAGAAAGGATTGAAATTAAACAAGAAAGCATATAAAACAGAAAAAAGCTGTTAAGTCGATTATTCATAGTGATGGCATATTATGATAAGTATAGTTAAATTGGAATTTTATTTATTTAATATCTTGTAATATGATTTAATTATTAAATCACTAATTTAGTGAAATTCTAATTTATTAAGAATATTTATTTATTAGTTTAAATATATGTTTGGTGGGACTTTATAATTGGCGCTAGGATTTATTTAGAGTAAGAACTTGGTTCAAATAAGAAGTTTGTTAAATGCTCTAAATATTTTTTAGGAGACAAGCAAAGTAAGAATATCATATTTATTACTATTCAGATTTATGGAAATCATAAGAGGAAAGAAACTCTTGTTTGGAAACAATTCAAGCCTTTTGTGGAACCCTAATGCCTATATAAAGAGAGATATTTTACAATTGAAGTAGCACAACAAAGAGCATAAAGCAGATAAGCAAAATTCGGCCTTCTCTCTAAAGAGTCGGGATTTGGCACGTGATGGTGTGTTGATTTGTTTCTTTATCTTCTTCATTCAAGTCTTTTAATGAGACTATTTCTTTTCGTCTCTGTTGAGAGTCTATGTGAATCTTGGGTCGCTAGACATTGAAAAATTAAAGAATTGCCATTAATTACTTTGCA
Source organism: Murraya paniculata (assembly GCA_030449075.1). Taxonomy (NCBI): domain Eukaryota; kingdom Viridiplantae; phylum Streptophyta; class Magnoliopsida; order Sapindales; family Rutaceae; genus Murraya; species Murraya paniculata. The sequence continues at coordinate 3,314,071 of JAEVFN010000010.1, read as the reverse complement.
AAGTGCCTTAAGGATCATGGATCAAGAAGGGTAGCAGTTATTCAAGAGAAGCAGATTCAATATGAGGTTAAGTAAGTTGTATGGTAATAAATTATAAATGAGAGTCTTAAGTTTGGTAAATCCATAGTTGTAGCATCTCAATTTATTGAATTACTTTTCATCTAAGCATGGCCTTGTGATGTAGGATTGATTAATTTGAACTACCCAAAAATCTCCATGTCATTTAATTTCTGCAATTGATTGTTTTCAGCAAACTTAATGTTTTTTTATGAGGATGAACAGTAGCATAAACAATACTCGTAAACAGTACTCGTGAATTGTAAACTGTATTTTTAGAAAATAAACCAAGTTTAATTAATTTTGTGTTTCTAATGTAATTAGGTTAATTATATTGGAGATTTTCTCAGGCTTCACTATGTTATGGATTTTAATTATTTAAGTCATTAATTAATTAGTTCTTGGGTTTTAATTGCCTGCATCTATTACAAATAGATCTAAATTCTTTTCAATTGGTATCAGAGTAGGACACTAACAATTTATTTGGTGAGAATCTTGGAATTTAGATATATTTTTAGGTATGAATTTGCAAAGAGAGGAAGGCTCTTTGGCTCATCCACCTATATTATAGGGAACAAATTATACTTATTGGAACCAAAGGATGGAAATTTATCTAACAGCTATTGATGAAAGAGTTTGGTAATGCGTACTTATTAGATATACTCCACTCACCAAAACTGATGAAGATGGTGTAGAATCTCCAAAGCTAGTCAAAGAATGGTCTACTGATGAACTTGATGCATCTGGATATAATACAAAAGGACTTAATGCTATTGTCAATGAAGTTGATGTGTTTCAACATCAACTAATTTCTACATGTAAGATATCTAAAGTTGCTTGAGATATACTTTAAAGTATTTTTTAAGGCGACAATATGGTAAAATGTTCTAAGCTTCAAAAACTTACATATGATTTTGAGAACTTGAAAATGCATGAGCACGAAACCATATTTGAATTTAATTCTAGAATCGTTGCTGTGGTTAATGATATTTTTTTTAATCTTGGAAAACCTATTTTTGAGGAGAAAATTTATAGAAAAATCTTAAGATCTGACCATTCTAGATATAATCCTAAGATTTTGGCAGTTGAAGAATATATTGATATATCTACAATGACTAGAATTTCTCTTATAAGGAAATTAATGGTCTATGAGGCTAATTACTTCAAGTTAAATCCTAAGGAAGAAAATGGTATTACTTTTTAAGTTGAAATATAGAACCAAGTGAGGATGATGATCTATATGTGTACATGGATAATTCCTCTTACACACATTACAAAGAATTTGAAGAAGATATTGAAAAAGAAGAACTTCAATAAACTCAAGAAGACTTTTACATCAGTGGCTCCAATAGTTCAAAAAGGTTCTTCTAACCCTAATTCTAAAATGTATGATCTTAACAAACTTGATGGTATTCAATCCAGAAAATGTGGAGACATAGGGCACATACAAACACAATGTACTAATACTATTATGAAAAATAAAGCAATACAATCTACTTGGAGTGATATTGATTTTAATGATAACATTGATGAATAAGACCTTGTTGGAGGACTTGTTACCCATGATAATATGTCAAAACAGAATAATAGAGATGTACAAGAATCGAACATTAGATATGCATCCTTATCTAAAACCTTGCACATAGCTTCCTACAAGGAAGACACTGATTCCAATCTTAACACAATTGTGCAACATGATAACAAGAATAATGATTCAAATAGTGACTTCAGTGACATTGATATAAATGACAAGAAAGCTTTTCATGAAAGCTATAAGATCATGTTAAGTTTAAGCTATAAGATCATGTTCGCTAAATGAGAAGAAGTCTACAATGAGAATATGACTTTGAGGACTCAAGTATCTAACTTTTTGGTGATAAGATGAAACTTAGGATTAAGGTAATTCATTACAAGTTTTTACTTACTAACAAAGATAACCAATTGCTTACAATAACTTCAGAATTTGAGAGTACGAAAAAGTCACTCAAGATGATGAATTCTAGAACTCAAAAGTTAGAACATATCTTGTCAATTGACAAATCTGGCTCAGATCATCGTGGTCTTGGATACCAGCATGGTGAAGACTCAAATTCTCAATGTGTTTATTAAAACTTCTCCACTAGTAACTAAAATTCTATATCTTCAAAAAGGTAAAGCTGGTGCACATTCTTCACAAGTTCATCAAGGTAAAAACAATAGTTTATTCCTACTTGTCATATTTGCGAAGTAAAAGACATATAAGACTTAATTGCTTCAAGTTCATAAAATATATGAAAAATACTATGTTCTTTAATTATTCTTATAGGAAACCCACGATGACACCTAGACCTAAGGTTGAGACAAATGACAATAAATCCAAAACCACTTGGATAAGGAAGACTGATTATAAAGCTTATGTTTCTTTTATTTCCTTGAGAACTTGTACTATTGACTTTTAGTGATTTGGTAGTGGTTACTCTAGAAACACGATAAGGGATAGAAGTTCCTTGATCAATTATCAAGAAGTTAGTCAAGAAAATATGACTTTTGCTGATGGTGTGAAAAGTCATGTACTTGGAAAGAGAACACTGAATGTGGAAGGTTTTTCAAAACTTGACAATGTTCTGCATGTAGAGGATCTCAAAGCAAATTTACTCAGCATTAGTCAAATTTGTGATTGGAACTTGTTTGTCAACTTTGACAGGAACAAATATTGTGTTCTCAGTGTTAACGGAAATTACATTTTGGAAGGATATCGATTATTTGATCATTGTTATAACTTGACTAGTTCAATCATTTGTCATAAGCCCACCCTTAATGATACAAACTTATGGCATCAAAAAGCTTGGTCATTTGAACTACAAGTTACTAACTAAAATTGTGAAAATAAGTGCCGTCAAAAGAGTTCCAATGCTAAAAAAGAAACAATTTGGAGTATGTGGTTCATATCAATCTGGCAAACAACAAAAGGCGTCACATAAAGCCATTTAAGATAGAACAACATCTAAGGTACTTTAGCTACTTTATATGGACCTTATCAGGACTAATGCTAGTTGAAATTATAATTGGAAAAAGGTATGCATATTGTGTGTGTAGATAATTTTTCTAGGTATACATGGTTTGATTTTATTAGAGAAAAATCAAATACATTTGATGTGCTCAAAAAGCTATGTAAAAAGGTTAAAAATAAATAAGATTACAATATTGTCAAAATTAGGAGTGATTATGGAAAAGAATTTAAAAACTCTAATTTTGAGGAATATTGTAATTTACATGGAATTTCACATGAAATTTTCCTCACCTATTACTCCACAACAAAATGGTGTTGTAGAAAAGAAAAATATGACCTTACAGGAAATTGCTCGAGTGATGTTAAATTCGAAGAAACTTTCAAAGAGATTGTAGGCTGAAGCTCTTAACACTGCCTGCTACACTATTAATCTTGTTTATCTATGTCCAAGTACTAAGAAAATTCCATATGAGTTGTGGAAAGGTAAGAAACCTAATCTAGGTTACTTTCATATTTTTTGGAATATGTGCTTTATATTGAAAGATCGTGAGCATCTTAGTAAATTTGCTTCAAAAAGTGATGAATGTGTTCTTCTTGGTTATTCTAATAATAACAAAGCATTGCAGGTTTATAATATGAGAACTGATAGTATTATTCAATCTGCGCATGTAGTTATTGATGACTGTCAAGATTTTGCAGATTACTCTGTTGAGGAAGAAATAACCGATCTTCTAGAAACATCAAAGGTTGTTATAGTTACTCCCACATATCGAATCATTGAGAAATGTCAATCCAGTTAATCTTCTTTGAAAGAAAAAGAACCAGTTGTAGAAGACATAACTAAAGAAACTCCAGAAACTTCAGGGAGTGAGAAGGAGAAAGTTTCAAAGCTTTAGCCAATCATGGACTTACATGACCCAATAAAAAAGGAACCATCATCAAGAGTTAAAAAAAATCACCCGTCTGATCTTATTTTAAGTAATCTTGATGAACAAATGGTTACAAGGAAAGGTATACAAATATGGTAAGATTTACATGCTTTACATCATTGATTGAACCTAAGAATGTTAAGGAAGCCTCTAGGCTCATTATTTTTCTCTCAATTTTCTTGGCTTCCTCTTCATAACTTTGGTTGCTCCAAATTCTTTTCTTCTTCTTGTTAATTTTTCTTGCTAAGTAATTTTGAAATAAGGTCGTGATATAGCTACTTTCACTACTCATTTTGGAAATTTGCACACCAAGATTCTTCACTTTTGCAACCTTTTGGCAAAAGAGGGGGAGATTTAGTCTTCACGTCTTCAATTGCATGACACAATCAGTTAGAGGGAGTAGTATTTCAATTTTAGGGCAAGATTTTATTTCTGTTCAAGAACTTTTCAATCCTATGTTTTCTAGGTCTTAGGGGGAGTTTATCTTTTCATTGATCTTGATTTTGTGCTTAATTCCAATTCTTTTGGGTAGCACTTTGTTGTTGTTTATACTTGTTTTAGATTCATGTTTTAGCACCAAGATTTCATTGAAGACTTGTGTAGGATTGCTTTTGCCATAAGGATGCCAAAGGGGGAGATTAGTAGGTCTATTATTTACAAAGTTGACATCTTATGACAAGTCTAGTTAAATTAAAATTTTATTTATTGAATATCTTGTAAATGGGTTTAATTTATTTAATCTCTATTTTAGTGAAATTCTAATTTATTTGGAATATTTATTTACTAGTTTAATTAGATGTCTAATTTAGCAAGTCAATTATTGATGAGATTTTATAATTGACGCCTAGGATTTATTTAGAGTAAGAAGTTGGCTCCAATAGGAAGTTTGTTAAGTGTTATAGATATTTCTTAGGAGATAAGCAAGGCAAGAATATCATATTTATTCCTATTCAGATTCATAGGAATTATAAGAGAAAAGAAACTCTTATTTGGAAAGAATTCAAGCCTTTTGTGAAACCCTGATGCCTATATAAAGAGAGATATTTCACAATTGAAGTAGCACAACAAAGGGCATAAAACAGATAAGCAAAATTCGGCCTCTTCCTTAGAGAATTCGGATTTGGCACGTGATGTTGTGTTTGATTTGTTTCCTTATCTTCTTCATTCAAGTTTTTTAATGAGACTGATTCTTTTCGTCTCTGTTGAGAGTATATGTGGATCTTAAGTCGCTAGACATTGAAAAATTAAAGAATTATTATTGATCATTTTGCGAAGTGCCAGGATCGTAGATTAAGAGAAGTAGTGGTTATTCAAGAGAAGCATATTCAATCTGAGGTTGAGTAAGCTATATGGTGATAAACTGTGAGTGAGAGTCTTAAGTTTGGTAAATCTATTGCTGTAAAATTTCAACTTATTGAATTGCTTTTCATCTAGGTGTCGCCTTATGGATGTGCGATTGATTGATTCGAACCACTCAAAAATCTCCATGTCATTTAATTTTTGCATTTTATTATTTTATGCAAACTTAATGTTTTTTATGAGGATGAAAAGTAACATGAATAGTGTCCATAAACAGTAACGGTAAACAACATTTATAAATAGTAAATGCGAACAGTATTTTCAAAAAATTAATTTAGTTTAATTAATGTTTTGTTTCTAATGCAATTAGGTTAATTATATTGGAGATTTTCTCAAGTTTCACTTTACTAAGAAATTTAATTAATTCAGTCATTAATTAATTAGTTCTTGGGTTTAATTGCCTATATCTATTTGCAATAGATTTAAATTCCTTTAAAAAATAAATAAATAAAGAATTTGAAAACACTAAGTTTTAGTTATCGTACCAAATTGGGGATAAAATAAAGTAAATTACAGACACATTTAAAACAATTCGGATATTCTTGATAGTTAAAATCATACACATTCATGGACGTCGGAACTCAATGGAAGATGACAATGACACTTGTGGCACACCTACGCCAGTGACGCACTAGAAAACTAGTACGGAAATGGAAACGGTTGAGAAGCCATGAATAGATTTTTTTTCTCTTTTTACTTTCTTTTTTTTTCTGAGGTTGAATGTGAGCGAGCGAGGTGATTTTTGACTGAGGTGGGGGTTTTAAAGAGACGCAAAGACGTGTGCAATAGAATCAACAATCTTGATTGTCGTACATTTCAGATGGCAGGAAAATTAGTTAAGCGAAAGGATAGAATCCACTGCGCGCGTCTGCATTGCTGATTCAGCAGAATGGGGCGTGTGGCGTGATATCGAAAATCTTCAGGAGAATGATGCGTGTGGCGTGATATCGAAAATCTTGGATATTAGTCAGGTGAATTGGGGGAGACCAAGGGCACGTTTGGTAGCCCGCATAATATAGGGTAAAAACGTCATTTCACGTTAAGTTAATACTAACTCATGCTTGGCTCTAAAATCAACTCACGTTGTATTGCATTAACTTATTAAATTAATACGTTCAAATCCGTACAAACAAACTAGAGTGGAGGGTCGAGTTTACGCTGCGTAGCATTACAGAACAAAACAAAAAAATTAAAATTGAAAATACTTTTAGGGTTTGCAAGCATACGCAGAAGATTCTATGAAGTATGCTGAGTATGCGTGGGCAAAATCCGATTTTGGATTGTTAGGATTGCTAAAAAAGTCATTTGATTAATTAGGATTCAGATCGCAAATATGATTGAAATCAGATACAGATGTATTAGAATAAATCAAATGAATCCATACTACTTTCAAGTTGCAATACAAAATTGAAGTCACACAAATAAAAAAAAGTAAAAAAATGTAGCAAGCCAGCAAATAGGAAAAAGAAAGAAAGAAAATGAAAGTGTGCTCCTTTTAACTTGGTAACAATTACATCCCATAAGCAGGAAAGCTAAATCAAACAATCAACTTTGCAATGACCAAAAAAACAAAGAGAATAACATGCTGGCAAAATCACAAACAAATTCACAAGCAATTCAAAAGACCCAAACATATGCAAGTTTGTCAAAGTCAAAGTATCCATTCTTATAACCTCTGCACCTCACAAGCATTGATGGATCTGACTCCATTGGAACTTGCAATAAACAAATAAATGCAGCGGCTGAGTTGACGAAGCGGAAACGCTTTGAATTTGCAAATAGAAGAAACTAAATTTCTGAATATTGATAAATTTTTATTGAAAATAGGAATGAATAGAAACTAGGGTTTTGGAACCTCTTTTATAACAAGCCTAAATATTTTGAATTTACCAAAATAGGCAAATCCTAGTCAAAATAAGAAAAGGGAAGAAAACGGTGCACGAATCCGAGTCCTAAAAAAAAGATAAAAATCCTAGAAGAATAAGGAAAAATAAGAAAAAAATCTGCAAAACGATCCAGAAAGAAATTAAATTTTCGATCCGACCACGGGGCAGAACCACTGAAGCAGTTCTTGATTTTGTTCCTCTCGTCGCAAGCTTCGAAACGGTATATTACACGCCTCAAAACGGACACCTATAGCCTGAGTTATGGCCTCCGGAAGGTACCCTACTTGCGACACGCAACACCCTACATCATGAGTTTAGGACTTTAACTTTTGCATGAGGCTTCGGCTGGCAGCGTGGCAACCTATGGCTCACAGGCTCAGCGGCTATTGGTTGTGACGTCGTCGGCATGACAGCTTGCCGGATTTTTCTAAAAAAATTGGCTGCATTCATGGATGATGCGACTGCTAGTTGCTTCTTCGATTCTTTCTATTTTGATTTCGGATTTTAAGGATCTAGGGCTGTCTTTTATTTTTTTTTCTTATTTATATTTAAGTTATTTATTTTTTTAATTGTAAGTGCAATCCGGCCGAATTGGTCAGATTCACTCAGATCTGATTCGATCTATTCGATCCGAATCAAATCTGATCAGATTGCAAAATTCTTATTTATTCAAAATTAGCTCTAAGTTTGAATCCGATCCAAACAAGATCGGAATGGTTTGGATTGGATTGGATTGGATCGATCTGAATTTGATCCGATGCCCAGTCCTTAAACCAAACTATGCATTTAGGAAACAAGTGAAGATAGATATTGCTAGCATGGCCTTACATAAGTACATTAAAAGATATTCACAAAATCATGATCATTTTGATAAACAATAAATAAGCCAAGTCATAGTGTTAGTGAACATCTAAGCAATATTAATTGCATTTCATCTAGAAAGTTACGTTGCAGTTGATAACACAGCTCAAGATATAATAATTTCGGGAGATGACATTGCTGCAAGTTTAATGGAGGCATGCCAATGGAAATATTTATAAGAATTTTGAAATTATTTACGTTTTAATTTTATTATGTTATGTTGCATAATCTTTATTAGATATATTTGGATTTATTTCTTCAATCAATGTGTAAAATTAGTTATTTATTTTCGTTTTAAATTATTTTGTTTCAAAAACTATTTATTACAAGTTGTATAGAAAAAATAAAATTTGATGAGCTAAAAACATAATCACATATTAATCAACAATAAAAATAAATAAAAATATAGAAAAATAATAATTCAAAGTAGGAAAAATAATTTGATTAGTTAACAATTAAAAATAATGTAATTTAAAATTAATTATTACCAATGTCATCATCTTCCGCTCCACAGCTATTAAAACTTAAAAGTTATATCATCATCTTTCATAGTTATGACTTTTATTCCACAATACTTGCAATTTAAAAGTTATAGCACTTTACTACCATACGCACCCTAGAAGCTATACTTCTGTAGTGAATAATAAAGTATAGTAAAATAATTAGGGACATGTGCCAAAACTAAAGAGAGAGAGTGAGTTAGTCCGTAGCACTCATTAAATTCTAGATAATTAAAATATTCTTGTATTAGAAAACACAACATTTGGATTTATTAGTTAGGAATTTTTTTGCATTTAAAAAATTGATAATAAAAAATCTTTGAAACGAGACATTCCCTCCTCAGCACAAATAACAGAAGAATTTTTAGAATACATCAGAGATACCATGTCAATCATACAGTAAGTAAATAATGCTATAACATGTGTGCATTTATTTTAAACAATCACTATAAGAAAAAAGAGAATAATTGATATTTAAAAATTACCAAATAAAGACATATTTCACAATTAAAAAAATGCTAAGTATTCATGTGTCAAATATGCTTATTTGACATTTAACAAAATTGTCATTTATTTTTGTCAATTAATAATAATCAAATATTTTTCACAATATAAGATTGTCAAAATATTTTTCATAATATTCTTCGTGCACTCTTCTTCAAGAGAGAATGGAGATGAAATTTGAAATTGGGTGATTGATAAAAAATGAGAGGTGATTATTGAAAAGAAAGTAACAGGAATGAGCTTGAATTTTCTTAAAAGAAATTAATCTGTTCTAAGAATGAAAAGAAAAGTGGTCTAGTGAGTTTTTTTTGTGTTTTTTCTTAAGTCAATAAAAGGAAAAGGTAAATGGTAATTATTCAATAAATATATAATATATTTGTCATTTATTTAATAAAACGTCATAAGTATTTTATGTTTAAATAATTTGTCATTTATATTTTACAATTACTCAGTTTTTCAAAAAATGTCATATAAATTTGATATTTCTTAAATTTCCTCAAAAAAAAAAAATGTCAAGTATTCTATTTTTTCTTGTAGTAAATCACCATGCAAGTGATTATATTAACTCAGTTATACATATCAAGTTGATTGTATTATCTCTAATGTATTCCAGAATTTCTAAAATAACAAACATGAGTACTTAAATAAATACTTCATGGATTACAAATTAGAAATTATACATTTTTCTAGTAGGCAACTACAGGAGGAAGGTTGAGAATTTATTAACGCAAGGCCGACAAAAAGTTATGGAAATTGTTGGCGTCTCTCCTGAACAAGTTAGAAGACTGTTAATTTAAACTATTGTTTTTGGTATTTTGGTCTTATTTACATCTGAACCATGGTAATAAGAGTTTTGGTTTTGTTTTCTTTTTTCTTGGGGCCTCAAAGTTTAGCTTTTTTTATGTTTTTCTTTTCTCTATAATCTTTTTTAAAATTTGCAGATGGTTGTTTCCAACGATATAGGTAGACAAGTTTTGACATGTGATAATTCAAAAAGGAGTTGGGGGATTCAAAGGCGCCGTGCACACGTTAAAGAGGCAGCAATGTTACGGAAGGGGCATATTTTTGTTTTTTCTTTTGGAATTTTTGTTTACTTTCTGTTGTTAATTGTCATAGTTTATTCACAATGAGAATATGGTTTGAATTAGTATATGCATTTTCATTTGGTGAAAACTTCATAACATGATACCTTCAGCTGATTGTAGCATTTGAATTCAAATTATTTAACCAGGAAACTAAAACTGTGATTCTCTCTCGTTTGGATATAAATAAATAAGCCATATACCATACTATTAAATCTATTCATAGCTAGTTAAGGGCTTTATTAACCAACTGAAAAAGGGTGCACCTGCAAGAAGATATGTAATAGCTCATAAGTTTACATATATTTGGATATATTTGAATGAGTCTTTAGTCTTCAAAGCTATGATTCTGTTTCTATTGCCAGATATGTCGAAAATTTCTACTCAGTTAATTAATCATTCTACTGTAGGACGCTCAAATTGAGATTTGTTGTTGCATTTTGTAGGCTTTTATAAGATTTGATTATCATGGTAAGTCATTTTGATATTGTTGTCGTCCCTTTTTTATTTTTGTTGCCTCTCTTTTCTTCTGAATAAATTATGCTTTTTAGGCATCTAGTAATGATGTTTTATATTTTATTTTTATAAGATTTGTCATTTGAGCAATATATTTATCTATTTAAAAGCACAAATAATGTTTCCTTCAGTCAGTTATATCTCCATCAAGACCTATTATCTATAATAGTATGGCTTATTTAGTAAACTCCTAATACTATACAATATCTGCCTTTCTTTATTCAACTTGTGCAATCATGTACTTATGTGTCACTATTGTGTAAGCTTTTGATATTAAGAAGTACAAATACAAAAGTATTCTCAAATTTAATTCAATTTTTTGTAATTTTTTTAATCTCCGATCTATAGAATTTTCGTATCTTTCATTTCTCATGGATTTTCATTTGAAAGGAGCAAAAAAAACTCTATATTGACTTTAAAAAAAAAAACAAATGTAGTGCATATTTGCAAAAATTTAGGATGAGATGGAGCTTAATAGGAACATAATAATAATAATAATAATAATAATAATAATAATAATAATAATAATAATAATAATAAACAGCTTTATTTATAAATTTTGCAAAGTGTGAATTTAGATAATTGAAGTTGTAAGAAAAAGAAAACGACTCTTTGATGTTATCGATTTTATATTTTTTTCATTATCAAGTTTTGTACTTGATTGATGTAAAGGATTCAAAAAATTATCATTTTATGTATTTAGAGAAATTATTAATTTAGTACACTAACCATACTTGGGTACTCGGCTCTACAATACTTGGACTTCATAAAGAAAGCCCAAAGAGAGTGCTGGTCCGAAACCGCCACCATAGGTTCAGCTCAAAAGCATTAGACAGCTCAGAAAAAAAAAACGAACCCCCAGACCACCTCGGCCTCTGAAAAACAAACATACGTCAAATCTTGCAGTCTCAAACAGGACCTCAAAGGCCAATCGGTTGCTGTAATTGGTTTGGGGAAATCCGGCAGATCTGCGGCAAGGCTTGCTCTTGCAAGAGGTGCTTCGGTTCTTGCCATTGACCAGAATCAGAATCTGGGTCATTTAGAGGTAATGGGCATTTACACTCTTCCCATTTACTCGGTACTTGTTAGTCGGTTGGTGTTATTGTAATGTGTAATCAAATAGCTCAAATGCTCAGTGGGTTCCACTGCATTGCAGAAAGATTCTCTTTTCGAGAAGCACAATGATGGTTTAAGTTTAAGAACAATTCTTGGAGACTTTGATGGAGAGATACTAGGGGATGTGGATGTTGTGGTTGTTTCTCCTGGCGTTTCGATTGAAAGCTATGGTCTTGCTTGTTTGTTGCAGTCTGTAAGTATATGTATTTACTTTATAAGGCTTTGTTTCTCCTGAGAAATGCAACAGGCAGGGCAACGCTTTATTGTTTTGTTAGGTTGATTGTAGAAAGTGCCAAATCATGGACACTCACGATTCATGAGTTCAAAATTTTGATTGCGAGTGCACATAATTTAGGATAATGAGCAGTTGGACTGTTACTTTTGGGTTTGTTGACTCCAGCCAGTTTAATTGCAGGCTCCTCTTAGGCACTAGTTGCAAGCTTCCTCTCCTGCATTTTTTTGATTTCTTCATTGAAGTAAGTTTTATTATTATTTCTTTGTCATGAAAATTCAGGGGAAACAGGTGATGTCTGAGTTGGATTTTGCAGCTCAAGTCATTCCAAGAAGCATCAAGATCTTAGCAGTTACCGGAACTAATGGAAAATCAACTGTTGTTACCTTTGTTGGGCAGGTCTCTCCATTTTTATTTTATTAAAAAATACTGCTGTTTATACGTCTTGTATATTTACTAACAGTGACAGAAAGTGAAATCCATCTGTTGTTGGACAAAGGATTTTCCTTTCTCCTATCAGGAACATTAAAGGAGATGACTGATAATTAAGATGCCAAACTTTTTGTCTGAAAATTAAATAAAGTGAAGAGTCTTGGAAAAAGGAACCAACTCATTTCTTGTATGAAGCAATCAAGCAAATTGTTACTAATGTAGGAGGAATCTCTATTGGTATATATTTCTTGTTCCAAAGAAGATAACTATCTCTGTATAAAAGCTATCTTCAATTACGAGTCATTAATTATAATTGCAAGGATCACTTCAGTATACTTCCATACTCTTCACTTTTTAAAATTAGTTTGGCAGCATTATTTCTAATAATTTTGTTTCTGGAATTGTTTGGACGCAGATGCTTAATCATCTTGGAATTGAGGCATTTGTGGGAGGGAACCTGGGAAATCCTCTATCAGAGGCTGCTTTCCAGTGTGTTGCATTGCCTTCTTCAAAACCAAAGTTTCAGGCGAGTAGTATTTTCTGGTTGATGATCACTTTCCATTCAACATATCTATTCCTTTTGTCCTATCAACAAAGCAACAAACTCATGTCAAAGTGTTTTTCAGGTTGCAGTGGTGGAAATTAGCAGTTATCAAATGGAAATTCCCAACAAATACTTGTGCCCTACGGTAGGTCGGCATGAGCAGCTCGATCTAAAACTGCCAGTGTGTATATGTAGGCAGTCTCTATCTGGTAACCTTGTTGGAATCTTCGCAGGTTTCAGTGGTACTGAACCTTACCCCTGATCATTTGGAGCGGCACAAGACAATGAGGAATTATGCACTCACTAAGTGCCGCTTATTTTCGCACATGGCGAACACCAAGCTGGGACTTCTTCCTTTCGGTAAGTTGGTTATTTTTCTTCTAAATGATTGAGCTTCACATAATAATTGATATCTTTTGGAATGATCCATGTGTTTTATTTAAGATATCATTGTTGGTGTTGACTTCATGATTGTTGAAAATTGAGAATTTCAACAAAAGAACTTTGGGGTGGTAATCTGCCACAAGTGTAATCAGATAATATACTTTCAGATGGCTGTTAAACTTTGAATTGACAGAGCTATATAAGTCCGTAATCTCTAATCCAGAAGAAACACACGGGATCCTTAAAGAGATCACTTGCATGACAACTTATGTAATTGATGAGATGCTTGTTGAAAAATGCTAAAAAATTAGAACAAAAATGGTCGAAATGACTATATTAATAAAACATTAGGAATGTATTTAAAAATAGTCAACGGGTTTATGCTTGGTTATATCTGGAGGGTTTCATAACAGACCACTATTAGAGGCTTGAAACAAAACTTGGTTGGAATGTCAGGTTAACATTATGGTGGAGTGATTAACTTATGCGATTGTGGTTCAGAAGTTGTTCAAAATCTACTAAGTTACTTTTATGTGCTTTCTAAGTTCTCTAAGGTCCACGGAAAGCATGAACCTTATCTTCTTCTGCAGAGAAATAAATTTCCGAGTAAGGGTGAAATCTATAACATGAATTGAAGCCTAATGTAAGAAAAGTGGTTAGACCTTTGTGAACAGGTCTCACCTTTTTTTTTCCCCTCATATTTTGTAGTTTATTCTTGTTAGGGCTTGTTTGTTACAGCTTGAGGTTGTTACGCCTTTTTAACATCTTATCCTATATTTTCTACTAGGAAACCAGCATTTAAATGAAGCAATTAAAGGACATCGGTTTAATCTTGCTTGGATAGGAGCCTTTCCTGGTGTGAAAGTAAGAAGCAATTTTTCAATATGTTTGTTGAGAAAAGTTAAAATATTTAGTGCCAATACTCTTTTAGTGTCTCTGGTCTAGGACAGCTGTCTCCACTATATCAGGGGGTGAATTGATTAGGAATATCAATTAATCTCTAGCTGTCTGGGGCTACTAAGGCTAGCTACAATGTATACACACCAAACCCCATTATTCGCGTTGGCATTTTAGAGAAAAAAATTTGGAAGTCTCCAAGAAGAGCCTAAGAATTAGTTGACACAAAATAATTGGTAAAGAAACATTTAGCAATAGTTTATAGAAGTGCTGCATCATTTGTTTGGGATTTTAATTATAACGCCTGTGATGTTCTGCTTTGATGTTTATAATCCAGTTAAGTTGCACTTGGTTTTGTATGCCCTTCATACTTTCTTATTTTTCCTTTCATTGAATATCACTTATGGTATTGATATTAGTTTTGTATTTGAAAAAGATTGATACGGAGGCAAAGATAGCCAGCTTTGAAGTTCCTGCCATTGGAGCTGTTTCTCAACTACCTCAATTACAGTTGCATAACATGAAGATTATGGGAAGACACAATTATGATAATGCTGCAGTGGCTGCATTATCTGTTCTTGGACTGGATATTGGAGTTGATGTGGAAGCACTCAATTCAACAATTGAAATATTAAGGACACCACCTCACCGTATGCAAATTGGTAAGTTGAAATAGATTCTCTCTCAAAAACTTAAGATCGTATCGCGTTCACGGGAAGTCCCGTTAGTTGAGGGCTTGGGATCTGGTGCTTAGCTGTATCGAGTTCCTAGGTTTAATCCTTCTGGTGAGTTTACAAATTTCCACCCCTTGTTGTCTCATGGGTCATGGGTTTGGGACGCCCAACTGACTCCCCAGTGTTGGTGCTGGATTTTGGATCATCAAAAAGAAAAAAAAAAAAAGAAGAAGGAAAGCGTTGCTTCAAATAATGTTCTTATGTAAAAAAGGAGTACTTGTGATTGTTATCAATTAATAGGCTTGATTTCTTGATTGTATAAATTAAAACTTTAAACCTATTTCTGTAGATCAATTAACTTCAGTTTTTATATAATTTGGTTTCGTAGGATGCCTTGTGGGAAACGGTTACCATATCCCTCAAGTTATTACCGTAACTGCTAATGGGAACATTCCATGGATACCAATGATTTGGTTCTTCACTCTTCAGAGTCCAATGACAGTGGATGCTGATAATCCATCTAAGTGCTGATGGGGCTCTTTAAGCAACTAATACTATTGTATAAACGTTCAGACAAGTAGATTTTGTTCTGATGTTTTTAGTAGAGGTTATTGAGCTGATATTTTTGAAATTTTAAACCTTGACGAGAGAGCATAAGAATATATTAGGTACTTAACAACTTGAATCATTTACATGTTCTGACAAACAGTAAGTAATATCCTTGCAATGGATGAAGATTTCTACCATTTGTTTTGTGAGCTTGATTTATCCGGCTGATTGTTGAAACTGAGCGGACCTTATTTTGTGAGCTTTTCTGGTTGGTTATTGAAACTGAGCAGACATATTGTTTTATTAACACATATATCCACATTTTCTGACTGTAGATATTATCTTGACTTTTGACTAGCTAAGCATTGTTCTGCAGTGCGCAAGGATATCCAAGGGGTGACATGGGTGGATGACAGCAAGGCAACAAATATTGAAGCGACATGTACAGGATTAATGGGTCTGAAGGGACACAAGTGTGTTATTCTACTTGGTGGCCAAGCAAAGGTTAGATTACAATCTTGATTTCTCGATCCTTTTCATTTTCGTCATGGATTGGTTACCTTTGGTTTGCACTTGCAACGAAATAATAAAGGCACTATCATAAAAAATTTTGTGAAACTACATCTAGACAAGTTAAATGATGGCCTAACTGTCACATCCTTGACTGTAATGTTGAACAGGGGTGATGCTGTATATGTTAATGTCTATGCAATTTGTGTCTCACAATTGAAAGATATCTACAATTTGGTTTATGAAAGAATTGTTTATTGTTTTTAATTAAAGTGTTGCATGCCGGATGCCTGCTGATTACACTGAGATAATGTTGGTTTAGGAGGCATTATACTGTCAATTTGCTTTTTGTGCAAATTCTGTAGCACGTCCAATCCTATTTTGTTTGATTTTAGTTGTCAAAAGAAGGAAGTATGCAATGTGAAAGTCTATAACACCACTGAGTCTGTGTGATTTAGCTTTCCAATTTTTTAGCTGTGGTATGGCTTATCCTTGTTGCTTCAGATTTGATTTCTATTCCATGTGTTTCTAAAAGGCTTCTGATAAAGACCATGATAAGTATTGGAATGCTTCTAGTTGATCAATTTCATCTTTTGCAGGTTTTAAATGGACAGGAATCCAACGGTTTTGAAAAATTGATTGAACCGCTGAATTATCATAGATGTGTAATCACTGTATGTACTCTGTTATTTCTCAAAATTGAGAGTCAATTTCCCAAGAAAGAGTTCTCACTGCCTTTGTACTTTTTTGTTTTTTTATGGGTGGACCATTACTAATTACATGAAAAAGACTCATATACGCGTAATGAATTTCTGGAAGTTTGGATATTCAGGAGTGCTGATTCAGAAGACATTGGTTAATAATGGTCTTAGCATTCCCTGCTTTGCAGTCGCAAATATGAAGGATGCCGTTAACCATGCAAGGAGGATGGCAACAAATGGTTTGTTGCTTCTGATACTGGTTGATACAACTGCAAATCTGTTTGTCATCTGAGTTTGCTGATGCCTGCTAATATGAATATTATCGTCTTTTGCAGGTGATGCTATTGTTCTGAGTCCAGGTTGTGCGAGCTTTGATGAATTCAGAAATTTTGAGCATAGAGGGATAGTTTTTCAGGAGCTCGCATTCTCAGCATAGTTTCAGATCGATCTTTGGGATGTATAACGTTACTCATGGATATTATTAGGTCGTGCATTGGAATTAACATTTTCTTTTTCTTGAAAAGCAAGAATGTACCAAAAATATAAAATTGAAAATTAGTATTTGTTTTGAACTTGTGAATTATGGGGATAAATCAATTTGTACGTATAAAATTAAAAACATATGTCTTTTAAAATATTAAATTAAATTCTATTAATATAACAAACAGAATTCTTCTTCGTAAATACAAGACCATAAGTACGTGGAAGTGGCTTCGAGTGTAATATATTAAAAACGTTGCATAAACCCACCTACTCACAGTTCATAATTCGCACTTCACATAAACCCACCTAATTTTGTACAGTTATACGAAGAAATGGCCGGGCGTATTTGGCTGAAACTTCTAAAAATTGGATAAGTAGCAACCTAAATCGATAGAATGCACTCTGCTCGCCGTAGCATTAAAACTGACCAGGTGCATAAAGAGAGGGATCAACGTATTGGACACCATTTGGGGATCAATTTCTGTTTAGGTTCGTCAAATATCGAAAATATAATTATTCTCAATTGAGAAAGAGATTGTGTATGGCATTAAGATAAATAAAATTTATATTAAATTTTCTCAATTAATTTTTCAAATCAATAAAATTGTTCAGTAAAAAAATGTCTTTGCCGAAATGTAAGTGCGGCAAAAAGCGAAATTTTAGGTATTACTAGCAGAAGCCTCCAGCATGTCGACGGATGTTACTAGCAGAAGCCTCCAGCATTTGTGTTATTACTTTTAGTTTGTCACTTGTAATTTAGTTTGTTCACTATTGTTGTATTTAGAAAAATAAAATTTTATACTAAGTTTTCATAATTAATTTTTCATAATAATAGATTGTTAGAAAAAAAAATTGTCTTTATTAAAATTCTTTCACACATTGGGTGTTCTTTAATTATTGACGAACTCAATAAAGTACTCATAAATATATTTTGTGTGGGTGAAGAATCCAAAAATGTCATTATTATTACCAGATAGATTTCATTACTTTTTTAACATTCATATGATAAATATTTTTAAAACTTATTAACTAAAGGATAATCTGAAATGCAACGACAACATCAATAATATGAATTGTTGCTTATATTCCGTTACATACTTAATAAGGGAAATGTTGGTTGTTATTTCTTGTGTGAGTCACATAACATATTATAACAATGAATCTCCAGCATATAAAAGAAAGAGTAAAAAGGAAATGAATAAAATCCTAGGACAAAAAGTTAAAAAGAAAAAAGGAAAAAAAAAATATCTCCTTCCAAACGCTAATTTAATTTTGAGATAATGGAGGAAATTAAAGCATATATAACATAGAAATAATAGTCATGCTTGTGATAATCTAGTAACAATAACGCTATAACTGCTCATGTATGTAAAGATATAGATACACGTAATGTGCCCCGTTGTGGTACAATAGGGCCGAAATGTAAGTATGACAAATAGCGAGATTTTAGATGGTGCTAGCAGAGGACTCTAGCCACTTAACATTTTGACATATATTACTTATGTTATTACTTTTAGTTTGTCAAGTGTACTTTAGTTTGTTCACTGCGATTTTATTTAGAAAAATAAAATTTTACACTAAGTTTTCCCAACTAATTTTCATACCAATATAAATTGTTAAAAAAAAATTGTCTTTATTAAACTTCTTTCATGCATTAGGTGTGTGTTTTTTTCTTTTAAATCATTGATGAACTCAATAAAGTATACGTAAATACATTGTGTGGGGTGAAATTTTATATATTTTATTATTATGAGTAGATAGATTTCATTACTTTTTGACATTCATATGATAAATATTTAAAAAACATTTAACAAAATGACAATCCAAAATGCAACAACAAC
Organism: Murraya paniculata; assembly: GCA_030449075.1. Lineage (NCBI taxonomy): Eukaryota > Viridiplantae > Streptophyta > Magnoliopsida > Sapindales > Rutaceae > Murraya > Murraya paniculata. Next base: position 3,295,025 of record JAEVFN010000010.1, on the reverse strand, counting down.
AATGATATGAATTGTTGGTGGGGTCCCATTACAATACTTAATATGCAATGGTATATACATTAATCATCTATTTTCAACAAACACGACTTTGCCATCAGATGCATTCTTAATAACACGTTTTGTTTTATCAAAGACAATTTTGTAGCCTTTATCACACAATTGACTAATACAAAGCAAATTATGTTTCAAATTTTCAATTAAACATACATTTTCAATAAAGGTAGAAAAATCTTTACCGACATTACCAACATCAATAATCTTTCCTTTTGAATTATCTCTAAAGGATTCGTTTCCACCATTTTCAATTTTGGTGAAACTCGAAAACTAAGAATAATTGCCTATCATATGTCTCGAGCATCTGTTATCTAAGTACCATTTGTTTTTCCTCTTCTTTGATCCCTGCAGAAGAAATCTCTAAGTTTTAGGTACCCAAAGTTCTTTGGGTCCTTGAGTGTTAGCAATAGTTCCTTTGGGAACCTAAATACATTCGACTTTATAATATGTATTTCTCTTAACATGATATAAATAACTCATGTGACCATTTTTATTGCAATAATGACATATAGTTTGATCATTAATGGTGGCAGCTTTAATAAAATAATTCTTGTAATACTTTTGTTTCAAGTTTAGCTTATAGCCAATACCTCTTTTATCAAAAACACATTTTTGTGAGCTAAGTAAGTTATTTAAAATCTTTTGCCCATTTGTAAATTTTAAGGCAATATCATTAAGCTCGATACTCTTTTTCTTAAGCATTTTATTTTCCTTTTTCAAATAATCAATAAATAGATTCTCATGCTCAAATGTAATACTTTCTTTGAAATATAAAATCTCATCATTCAACTTTTTATTTTCTAATTCTAAACATGCAATCTTTGCATTTAGAGATTCATTTTCATTTGAAAGTTGAGACACATGTTTCATTCTAATCTTTTTTAAATCATTATGAAACTTAGTAAATACTTGAAACAATTCATCATCAGAAGGAATATCATTTACCTAATTAAGTTCTTCTTCAATTGCCATAAGTGCCAAGTTTGATACTTCTTGTGAATCTTCTTCGTCACTTGATTCTTCATCACTATCATCCCAAGTGGCTACCAAGGCTTTCTTCTTGAGTTTGTTTAGAAGAGGGCACTTTGATTTTATATGGCTAGGCTTTTTGCATTCATAACAAGTGATTGCCTCTTTGTTCTCCTTTTAGTTTTTAAAGTTTTTGAACTTTTTTCACTCATTGGCTTTCTTGAAGAACTTCCTAAATTTTCTGGCTATCATTACCATATCTTCATCTTGAAATCGTTTTCTTTATAACTCTCAGGTTTTGAAGCTTTAAGAGCAATGCTCTTCTTCTTTTTATCGTCATAACCTCTTTTAGCTACCAAATCTTCTTTATAAGAAATAAGTGAGCCAATTAAATGATCAACAAATAAAGTATTTAAATCTTTGGCTTCCTCAATGACAATTTTCTTAGGTCTCCATTCTTTTGGTAGTGACCTAATGATTTTTTTGACCTTCTTGCTATTTGAAAAGGTTTTCTCTAGGGCTCCTAGAGTGTTTATAGTGTCTGTAAATCTAGTGTACATGGAATAAACACTCTCATTTTGTTCTATTTGAAACGACTCGTATGGTCTAGTATATCTACTGATTTTATACTCTTCGACTTGATTAGTACCTTCATAAACAACTTCAAGCTTTTTCCATATTTTATAAGCATTAAAACAACCTGAAACTTTATGAAATTCTTTTTTATCTAAAGCATAGAATAAAGCATTCATGGCTTTGGAATTAAGAGAAACTTTTCTCTTTTCCAATTTATTCCATTCTCATGAAGGCTTTGGAACATCTTCCCCTTCCTCATTCTTAGTCATAAGCATTAATGGACCATCACAAATAACTTTCAAAATTTCATAAGCTAGTGCTTGCAAATAAATTATCATCCTAGTTTTCCAATAAGAGTAGTCATTTCCACAAAGAATAATGGTCTAGTGGTGGACTGTCATTCCCTAAAGGTTGAATCATTTTGGATTGCTATGGATCTTTTACTCTAGACGATTATGTCCTAACAAGAGAACTTTGTTCTGATATCAAATGAAATACTAGCTATGCAACCCAAGAGGGAGGTGAATTAGGTTTCTAAAATTTGTGTAGTGCTTGAATAAAAATTAAAGCAAATATAAAATAAATTCAAAACAGTAGTTAATAAATAAGGCAATCAAAATATAAAGAGAGAAGGGAAGAAAGAATCAAACACAAAGATTTTTATGTGGTTCGGCCAAACCTTGCCTACGTCCATGCCTCTAAGCTCGCCAGGCTTGAGGATTTCGCTAACCAAGCCTCCAAGGCTTCAAGAACTCTTATAATTGACTTCATAGGTGTCAATCAACTTTTACAACAAAAAATTATCTCAAATCTCTTAACCTAAGTGTTTCTCACACTTACAATCACTCAACTTTGATTTTAAAATAAAGACTACAAAAAATTCCTCCCACAAAATGTATGTGTTTACAAATGAAAGCTCAAAGTGTGATTTGATGAAACAATGACAAGTTTAAAGCTCAAGAGAGATTGAATACTCAATAGTAAGCGCAATAATAATTGTAGAATCCCATAAATTTTGAATTTGATTGAGCCTTTTTGTAGTTTGAGCTAAAAACTAGTTGTTATTGACTTTCTACACATAATCGGATCGCCATTAACTGCTGTCGGTTTTGACTTGAGCAAGTGATCATTATGCCATAATTTCAAATTGTCGGATCACCATTTTGTAGATGTTGGATTACCATTAGTGTCCAGTAATCTGCAAGAAGTTGTCGGCTTACCATTTTCTAATAAACAGTTCACTGTTAGTATCTAAAAGGTAAACTCCAATTCTGTGAGATGTTGGTTAGTCATTTTCCCACTAATGGTTAGCTGATTGCATCCAAAATTGATGAAATCTTGCCACAAGGTAATCGGTTAGCTATTTTATAAGTTAATAGGAATTTGTTTATTTCTAGAAAATTATTCTTTGCTCAATCATTATATGGCTTAAGTATTTTGATCCGATTAAAGATTTCTTCAAACTTAATCAATTTTAACATGTTTGTTATCATCAAAATCATCATTATGGAAACATACATGTTAACATACAAGTCCTATGTTTTATTTACTTAATTTATATTTTATTTTTACTTAATGTTGATTTACAAGTTTTATATTATATTGATAAGTTTTTATTTTATTTACTAATGATACATTAATTTACTAATCATATGTTAATTTACTTATCTACCTTTCATTTATAAATTTTATTTTCTATTTATATGAATTATGTTTATTTTATACTTGATGTTGATCCACAAGTTCTATAATATATCTATAAGTTTTTGTTTTATTTACTTATAATACATGAATTTATCAGTTTTATGGTGATTTACTTCCATTTATAAGTCTTATGTTTAATTGACACAATTCATGTTTTATTTTACACTAAATATTAATTGGTAAGTTTTATATTACATCTATAAGTTTTTGTTTCCTTTCCCAATAATGCGCTACTTTACCATTCCTATGTTAATCTAGTTGTTTTACTTTTCATTTACAAGTCTTATGTGTCATTTACTTAACTTATGTTTTGAATTTACAATTATTTTTATTTACAAATTTTGTTATATTTAGAAGTTTTTTATTCTTATCATTAATGCATCAATTTAGTAATACTATTTTAATTTACTTATTTTATGTTCCATTTATTTTATTTATGTTTTGTTTTATATTTAATGTTCATATACAAGTTTTATGTTTAATCATAAGCGTTTATTTTATTTACCAATAATACATTATTTTACTATTCTTATTTGATTTATTTATTTTACTTTCTATTTATAGATCGTATGTTCCATGTACACAATTTATATTTTATTTTACACTTAATATTGATTTACGAGTTTTATGTTTCATAAGTTTTTGTTTTATTTATTAATAATACAACAATTTATTAATCTTTTGTTAATTTACTTGTTTTACTTTCCATTTACAATTCTTGTGTTCTTTTTACATAATTTATGTTTTATTTCATATTTAATGATGATTTATAAGTTTTATGTTAAATTTACATATCTTATATTTTATTTACACAATTTATGTTTAATTATGACATTGATACTTCGATTTTTTATGACGACATCATAGAATGGCCTTTTCTTTCTAGTTAAAAACTTCAACCCCCTATATGTAGTCATTGTACATAAGGAATGATTTGGATAATTAAAGAGTAATTTAAAGATTTTTTTAAATATTGAAAATTATATTAGATTTATAAATAAATTTAAAAATATTAAAAAATTCATAATGAAATTTTGTCTCACAAATTCAATTCATAAATTTTATTTTTATTTTTATTGTTTATCTCCGCAAATCATAAATCAAATTGGTGAAATTGAAAAGCATTGGCAAGGCAACACGAACGGTAAATCCTAACTGCCGCTATCCCCAACTGGCCCCACCATCTCATATATGTATTTTAGCAAGTTAAGGTCATCTGCAGACTAAAGCATCATCGGAGATCACAATCCCACATATGCAAGCAAACTACAACAAGTTGAAATAAATTGCAAACAGAGGGACTACTGTTTCACGAGCTATTCCCTAAATTTATAGGTCAGAGTCAATGGCTCTAAAAATGGAAAAAAATTAGGGAGAGAATGGCTAGGTGGATTTTAGGAATTTTCTTGAGCAGTAGCGAGTACCATTTCTGGATTTGTGTTTTCTACTCTTAAGCTAATACTAGCAGCCATAAAAGGTAGAGGAGATCCTGGTCGAGCGGTTTTATTTTAAAAAATAGAGGAATATATCTGGAGGTTAGTTTTGGAATTTTAGTGGTGTCATAAGATTTATGCTGTGCTTACTAAACTAGAATCGGAATGGACTAAAATCGGAATGGACAAGAATCAAAACGGGCTGGAATGGAATAAGGAATGAGAATCAGAATAAGTTATTTATTTAAATTGTAGGAATCGAAATCGGAATGAGTTGGATTGCCATTAATGTGTTTACTTTGTCTTGAAAATCAGAATCGGAATGAGTTGGATTGTAACAAAGTACTTAATGAATTATTGTATTTTAATTATAGTGATTATTTATTCAAAAATTATTATTATTAATAATTATTGTCAATAATATATTAATATATTATCTAATTGTAAAACTTTTTAATTAATCAATTATAATAATATACTAATTAATTATAATGATTATATTAATAATTATTATAAAAATATATTAATTAATAATATTAGTATTAATTATTCAGTTATAATAATATATTAATTATTGTGATTATTTATAAAAAATTGTAATGATTAATAAATATTGTTAATAATATATTAATATATTAATCAATTAATAATTATATTAATTAATTAACAATAATATATGAATTAGTTATAATGATTATATTAATAATATTATAATATTATATTAATTATTGTGATTATTTATTCAAAAACTATAATTATTAATAATTATTGTTAATAATATGTTAATATATTAATTAATTATAATATATTAGGACAAAATGGGTATTTTTAATTTTGAGGGAGGCAAAATGGTCAATCATGGGAACTAGAGACTCATTCCCACCCCCTCCCTTGAGAATTAGTCTCTCATTCCTCATTCCAAATTATTGTGGACCCCACGATTCTGATTTTTGATTTTATTTTGCGAAGTAAACTATTGCCAATGATTCTGATTCTGGATTCCGATTTCTTAATTCAAGAAGTAAATGCACCATTAAAATTTTCTTGGGTGTCTTTAATAGATGGGTTTTATGAGAAACTATGAGAGGCGTACAGTGAAGTTGGGCTTCTGTTATGAAAATGCAGTTGCCCAAAAGTGCATCACATCCCCAGCAGGATGGGCCACAACAAAATTTTTTTTTTAAACTGGGCCACTATAGATTTAAAAATTCAAAAATACTAGGGATCTCAATAATTGAGTTTCAATCAATATAATTTTCATTTATTGGATAATAAAATATTAATTTTTTCAATTATGAAATGTATTATCTAATTGATCAATGACACATAACAGTTGGGGCTTAAAATTAAGGCAAAGTGCTTGTTTGTTAAACGTTTAAGTCTGAAATTTTGTTAATTTCATACCTTTTTCAAATTTTGCTTATTTGTTTTTTTTTTCATGACTTGTGTTTGATTTTCAGAAATTTACATCTGAATAAAAAAAATAAACTTTTCTAACTTTTATCTCAATAGGAAAAAGTGTGAATGAGAAGTGATCAAGTGAATATTATACTCCAAAGACACCTCTATAAAATATACTTATTTTGTAAACTATAAAATCTAATCCTTTTTTCTCTTGTTTTGATTTACAAAGATATAAACCAACAAGATGCCACTTATATTCATATATTGAAAAGGAAAAAATAAATATGACTTCAGAAAAATTCGGATACACTCAAATCTTAGACAAAAAATAGACGCTACTTAATTGTTGGGATTTGAATGTTATTGTTAAAAATTATGAAAGAGAATAACATTTAGCAAAATTGACAAAAAAGAAAAGATTAATTTCATAATCTAAATATTTATTATTTATCCTAGATATAAAGATGTCCTAAGATCGTAAGATGGATTGCATGCATGCACGCTAATGGGTTTGGGATTTTCAAAATTAAATTGAAGGACAAAAGAATATTGGTTATGTTTGTTTAATTTTGAGTGCAAGTGAGAACAAGAATTTAAAGAAAAAAGATTACAAATAAAGATCCAGACATAGTGATAACAGTTTCCAGTATGATTGTTGGTTTGGTTCTATGCCTCTTTTCTTTTTAGTCCTATTGTAGCTTCTGTGGTCCCTTTGTCCTCATTTTGGTGTGGTATGGTCTAGGATAGGTGGGAAGTTTTGTTTGTATTGCCCTTTTCATTTATTGAGCAAATTTTGTCGATCCTTACTTTTTGGTGTTGAGCTGGATATGCTTCGTTGGACCTTATTTGGGGATGGGGCTTTTTCTCTGAGGATAGCTTGGGAGCTTGTTTGGGGGTCTTGGATCCGAAATGAGGTTTTCTCTTTTATTTGGCAGTGACACATTCCTTCGCGGGTCTCTTTTTTCTTTTGGCATTTGTTGCATGGTTTTTTTAGCCACAAATAATGCCTTGTGCTTGAGGGGTTTTACATAGTCTCCTATTATTATTGTGGTCAGGCTGTTGAGACTGTCAAGCACTAATTTTTGGATTGTCCAATGGTTCGATAGATTTGACAGTGGTCTTATTCGATGGCCCTTCCTTTTTTGTCTCCCCATGTTTTGCTTGTTCACTTGCGGCAGTATGGTCGTTCTTTGATACATATTCGAGTCCTACTCCCATGCTTCATCTTGTGGCATGTCTAGAAGGTTTGAAATGCTTTTAGGTTTGATTCTATTGCCTTTAATGTAGATAATGTTGTTTTTCAGGTGATTTCTAATCTAAGACTTGCTAGTTTTGCTTTTGGTTTCAATCCATCTCAGTTGAGGGATGTTTGAGATACTCAAATTGGGGAGGGTTTGTAGATTATTCTAACTCCTTGTAGGCCAATTCGATTGGTTTCCAGTTGAAACTGTTGCTTGGGGTAGTGCAGTTGATTGTGGATGGTTGTTCTAGGGGTAATCCTAATATATCTGTTGTTGGTGGTGTTTTGCGTGATCATCAAGGGGCGGTGTTAGCTACTTTTGGTTCTTTTTTTGTGACACCAACCCATTCTTTTTGCTGAGCTAATAACTATTTTAGAGGGTTTGGATCTTATTGCTTAGCTTGGTTTTTCTGCTTTTGAGGTGGAGTCTGATTCATCCATTGTGGTGTCTTGGGCTATTTCTCATAGCTTCGTGTAGTGGGATTTTGCTTATCTTCTAGATCTAGTTGAGGGATTGTCCTTTGGCCCATCTATCGATATTAAGCATAGTTTTTCAGAAGGCTACATCTACTACTAATGTTATGGCCAATTAACCTGTACTCATCAGACTCATTAGCTATTTTTTAGTCCTGAGAATCTTCTAACTAATTTTTCTGGCATTATTCATTTGGATACTCTCGAGATCCACATGGTCGAAGTTAATTTCATTTTGTTGGCTTAGACTTTTGTATATTGTATGCTATTTTTGCTTCTCTTGAGAGGTTTTTGTTTATATCTCTCCCCTTATGTTTCTTTTTTTCTTATTAGTTGATTTATATTATAGGTAGGGGTTTGGTCTAACCCCCACCATCTTGGTGGTTTTTTTTTTTTTAAAAAAAAAAAAATTGAATTAAAGAAAAGGAAAGAAAGAATCAATAATAACATCTAAGAGAATGATAATATTAAACTAACAATATGATCTAGCATAAAGAATTCAAAGAGTGAAAATCATACCCACTCGACTGCGTCGGTTGTGAGAGCCACATGGTAGTCGTCACGTACAATGCAATGCATGTGCCGCCATAGATGAGTGTTAGAAAGATTTATAGAGGATGGCAAACTATGGTTTGTCGCTTCTAGCATGGATTTATATCCTTTCCTAGTTTCTTTTCTATTAATCGTCCCTTTGTTTTGGTAGATCCAATGACACGTGGTAAAAACATAAATGAATAGTTAAGATTGAGTAGTTGCATTAAGATTCTTTCATAGTTTTTTTTTTTTTAGACAATTTAGTAATATTGTACATAGAAATATTTAACTATTTAAGGAATCAGTTAAACATTTGATAAAACTTATTTTTATATTGATAAACTGTATATAAAATATTTTTATTGCGTTTGAATAATAATTAATAACTAAAATAAATATTTTATATTATTAATTTTATTTTTTATTTTATTACCTCAATATAATGTGTAATAATAATAATCTTTTTAAAGTAATAATTTTATCTTAATTAAAAAGGATAATTTTAGATTTTTATAATATATAAGAAAAATATATAGAATTGTATTAAATATAAAGCTATTCTCAAAATCAAATTTTTGAAAGGCTATTAATTTCCTACTTTATAAGGTGATTTTACCAAAAATAATTTCTAAAAAAAAATACCAAATACTAAAATTAACTTTAACTTTAAAATTATTTTTGAGTCTTCCAAAAGCAATTCCAAAGGGGCTCTTAGTCGCCCCATGACTTTTGTAAATTCAATAATATGGTATAAACAAAAGAGTGGTCAAAATTGGGTTGCATGGTAATTAATACTGTACTAACTATTAAATGTTCCCTTTTAAACAATTTCTTTAAATAATTTTACCAAATTTCATCTTTCTCTCTCCTTTCACTATCTTGTTCATTCTATCTCTTTCAATAATTTTAGAAAACTTCTTTATACACAGTTGCTCAGGAACTTTAATCCCACACAAGATCTTGCAAGCAAAAAATCAAACAAATAAAAATTAAAAAATAGATGAGGAATAAAACTAATCACACAACACAAGATTTTACGTGGAAAATTCTTATATTGAAGAAAAACCACGACCACCAAGAACGACAAGAGAAAAATCTATTATGCGAAAATTATTATAATTACTTTAATATTTTTCTCACACCTGAAACTCTAATAGCACCCAATCTCTCAATAGACCTACTGTTTCTTCCACTTTAGAGACTGGCTACCTGTGGATAATTGATTGTTGTGTTATATTATGTATACAAATAAATAAACCCAACCTCTCTCAATATATAGTGATCATTTCTTATAAGGAAGTGTTCCTTTCCTTATATAAGTTGTATTTCTCATTGAATAAGTTAAGTCTCAAAAGAAAAATTACTTATGGCATATATAGTAATCCCATAAATAAGAATCTACTAAATTAGAAAANTTTTTTTTTTTAAAAAAACACCTTATTTTATAAAATTGGGGTGTTACGAAATATATTTCCAACAATCTCCACCATGTGAGTTCTCTTCAATTAGGTGACAAAATATGATCCACTGTGTATCCACACAATCATGTCCTGTCCACTTTTTTACATCACCAAAACACACTCACTTAGGGCTTAAGAGAATCACTCTACCATGGGTAAATCTTGTTCTTTATCCAGCAACCATACTCTTTGTACCAAGAATTATTATTATACCAGATCTAGAGTACACATATTCAGTGCATGTCGATTACCTTGCTGAAAAATTCTACCACACGCCTTGCATAAATACCAAACCATGTCTTGTGTACAAATTTGTGGATTTGCTAGCAGTGACACTTCTCTTACATGGCATGCCAAAAAGGATAAACCAGTCTCTTATGGAGAAAAGAGGCACACCACTAGCTAACATTATCAGTATCTCCATTATTGATTTAGAACTATTTGCTGAACTTACTCTATTCTGGCAATCTTCTTTAAGGTGCCTTGATTGTCTACACATCTCCAGGGATTTCCACTAATGAGAAAAAGGGGATTTCCACCAATGAGAAAAAGGTTTACATCGCCTTTCCTTCCTTGTGTAGCCAGATTGAAGTAATATATCATTGACTTGAATTTGGCACAAGGCAAAATCGATTCTTCCATCAAAACTTTTTATTTCTACATTCATAAGTTTTGAAAACCTCATTGCTGACATCCTTGCTCTACATTGCAACCTATCTCCTTGCTAGGGAATCCCACCCAAGATCGTGCGGGTAAAAATATCAAAATAAATAATAAATAAAAAAAGATGAAGCAATAAAATTAATCAGATAATATAAGAATTTACATGGATAACTCTTATACTAGAGAAAAACCACGGCCACCCAAGAGCAGCAAAAGGAAAATTCACAATGTGAAAAATTATTGCAATCACTCTAATATTTTTCTTACAACCAAAAACCCCAATAACACTTAATCTCCAATAGATCTACTGTTTCTCTCAAATTAGAAAGTGTCTATTTGCAGATAACTGATGTCTATGTTATATGTTTATACAAACAGGTGAACCTAGCCTCCCTATATATAGTGATTATTTTTTTAAGAGTAGTATTCCTTTTCTTATATAAGTTGTATTCTTCTTTAAATAAGTTAAGTCTCAAAGAGGAAATTACTTATTCCTTAAATATGAATCCTCCTAAATAAAAAAAGTACATAATTAGAAAAACCCAAGAAATATCCTAATTTAAGATTTACAAATCCTCATTTAAAAAGGAGATATATTTCCCAACAAAAAACATGAAAATCAATTAAAGCAAAAGCCCTATAAAAAAAAAACAAAAAACAAAATGACACCAAAGAAGAGAGATTGTGACTTTATATTTTAAAAACTCAAAAAAAATTTTTATTTCTCTTAAGAGATGGAGGATTTTTTTCTTTTTCTTGATTAACAATGAGTGAAGAATAATTGCAATGAGAAGCAACTGTAATTCTACGATGCGAGAAAACTAAAAAACAGGTATTAAAGGACAAGTTCCATAATTACTATAATATTTATTTATTATTGTATAACGTCAATCTTGAACCTTTTAATTTTGTTATACTCCTCGTATGTCCCTAAATTATAAAAACAGGAGAGAAACTAAGAGAAGATCCTAATCCGTCGTATTGATTCTTATGACTATGTCTAATTCACCCTTTAATTCTATAGGTAGAGCGGTACCTCTAATAAAACAGAAACAACTAAACAAGGACGAAATATAAATCATTACTAATTAAAAATTAATTGCAGTTAGTTCGTCATATTTAATTCGACAAGGACGAAGGTGATTTTGATAATTTTCTTACAAACAAAAAAAGTTTTCTATTGCAGTCCAATTTATCTTTTCCTAAACTAATAGTTAGAAATTCACAAATTTTACTGAAAATTAACCAACAAAACCATTTGCAAATTATCAAAAAACTTATTCCATTAATATATGAGCTATATCATCATGAGAATAGCGCCCAAATACAGAATATCACAAATTTTATATTACATTTTCTCAACTCTGGTTCTAACAAGTGTAGATGAATGTCGCAAATCTTTTAATAACTTTGTACCAGTAAATTAAGCTCTCAAAGGGTTATCATTGAGTAATTTGAGGCACTGGCAATTTAGAGCATGACGGAAATATTTGAAACGGGAAAAGTTTTAATTTGTTTGTTAGAATTAGTACCTTTTTCCCACAAGCCGAAAATCTGGGTGAACCGAGAATAAAACTTGATATTGGTTCCGATTTAAATTGGAATGATCTGTTTGGATAAACAAAGTGATAATAATGGAAAAAGGGTCTAACAATAATATAAGGATACTACGCCCCACTGGCCACTACTAGACACCATCAGATGCAAAGAAAGTCAATAAAAACAAACAAAATTTGATAATCTGACAGTAACCAGAATTTAAGGGGTAGTAGTCGTAGCCATGAAACAAATTATGATCCCATGATACTTGCATCTAAACAATTTAATCTATCAAAATGATATTCCAATTCACTTGCCCTATTTGATATTTACAGTTTAATCTATCAAAATGGTTTAAAGCCAATTAGCTTTGGGTCATTTTTAGAAATTTTCATTTCTTCATTGTTTTTGTCCAAACGTGTGCCCACTTCAAATTCAACTCAAGCTGTAATATCCAATATTTATGTTGAAGTAATGTTATGCTGATATTGTTTTCATTTTAGTTACAACTTCAATATTCGATAATTAATTTAAAATTATAGCAAATTGACTTTGATTAACACATAATTGTTTATTATATAGAATATAAAAGCAGAGAAAAAGGAACAATCTATAAAGTAGGGATAGGGAGGGGGGGGGGGACCGATGTCCTCTTACCTATTCCCAATATTTTGTATATGTCCCATTCCCTCCTTGTCCCTAATAGAATTGCTTGAGGCGAGAGGATGGGATCTTTGAATAATAACATGAGAGTCCCAAGGGTTACTGATTCGGAATAATTGATACGTTTCTGGTTTCTAAACTTGATTTAATCATACTAAAATAAAAAATTTAAATAAAGTTTGGGAATATATCGTACATTAACATTAATCCATTACAAAAGTTATACTATAAAATATAAATTATCATCATTAATCTTTATAATCCTATAACAAAACAAAAAGAAATTTCTCTTATATCAATAATGAAATAAATGAAATTGGATTATAGGTACTTAAATTAATGAGATGAAGACACAATGTGTTATTGGGCTATGATGAGATGTGAACGAGTTCAGTGTTGGCTGCGGCGTGAATAGTTTGGAAATGATGAGTGAGACTGTGAGAGAGTCCCTTATGGTTTGATTTGTGGAATGTGGGCTTGTGGAGTTGTGAGATTTGGGCTATGGTTAAGTTTAAATAATTACTTTAAAGCCTTTATCTTAACTGATATTTATATTATTTGTATAAATATTTTGATATTTTTTTATGTACAAATGTTATTGTAGTCGAAAGTGTACGAATCTATTATAGTACTAGATTTATGGTGACGAGTGTCGATCCCATGAGAAGGTAGATTTAATTATGTGTATAGTTAATTTTCTAAGTCTGTATGGGAGTGGATTAAATGTGATTTATTTCATTCTAAGATTTAAAATAAAATGGCGAGAGTGAATTAAAGATGAAACAATGCAAAATGAAGCACTTGAGTTTCTGGATTCACACTCAATATTTCATTATGAGCCTAATATTTTTTTTTTGTTTCAATTAATTTATGAGGGGTATTTCTGCTCCTCATAGTCTTAACTCTAATAAATATGGTATTAAGTGCTCATTGTACCAAGAGAAATAATCATATGTTAAATGTGGTATCAATAACACACTATGCCAGGTGATCATAATCCTACTATTGACAGTGCAGCAAGACTATCCATTAAATAGCTTAGATGAATTCTTTGTTTACACTGAGTCAAGACGAACCACAAAAACTAGAGGGGAGTTTTTTTTTCTCTAATTAATATAGTGTAAAGTGCTCATCATGCCAAACATTAATAATTTTGCACTAGGAAACCAGGTATACCAGTACAAAATCTAAATAAGATTATTATTATTTGTTAATGGTGAGCTAAAACAACAATTTTCAACCGGGGGTATACCCTTTTCACCCACTCCTTAGATCAAGCAACAAACCCAAGCTTGAAACTAAATTAATTACTCATTTCTTAACTAGGGGTAAAATGAGAATTTTATTAAAATACATAAAAAATATAAATAGAGAGGGAATTATAAAGCTCAAAAATAGATATAGAGGTGTCGAATTAGGGGGCAGGCCCCTATTTATAGATACACTGAGTAAATCATGGCCATCGGATGAAAACAATTTGAACGTTTAGGATTGTGCCACGTGGCAAGCTCTAATTGAATAGAACACATCATCAGGGCTATCATTCCATGTATGAGCATATATCGTACGCGTGTTTTTCAATCCATTAATATGCTGCCACGTTAGCAATCAACACAAAAGTTAACTTTTTAGTCCAGTCATCAGTTAATACCACGTCATCTTAGTCAATCCCACATCAACATTTTTCGGTTGAATAAGATGATGCCACATCATTAGTCAAAGCTATGTCATTCGGTAAATGCCACATCAGCTGGGTCCCACCAAGATTCTAGAATTTATGGCACTATTCACGTATATGGTACTGTTTACGTGTACAATTTTACCATTTATGTCCTTTTCTAAGGTTTTCATCTATTTTGAGCTAAAATTGCTGTTCGTTTTGCTGTCTGATTTCTTGTTAATTATGAAATGACCAAAAATACCCTGAAATACAAACTCAAATTATAACAAAACTCGCATAATCAAGGTTTAAGGACTTAAATACAAAAAAGTAAAAATGTTCATGAGGCTTGGAGTGCAACATGATGATTTTTTTCTTTATAAATATGCATTCTCTAATACTCAACATTTGTTATTCACCAATATTTAATATTTTACAATTTAAATTTTATTATTTATTCACTAATAATTCTAGAAAAAAAAAATAAAAATAAATAAAATGGAGAAATAGGGAAGGGATGGAGAAGGGGATTGCACTTCATCCTCGTCCCTTTCGCGAATAAGAAATTGAAAAAAAAGTTCGTCCTCATCTCTTTTCTAAATAAAAAATTGGGTATAAAATCATCCGTATTTCTTTCCCGAATTGGAAAAATCCCTCCAGGACCTCATCCATTAGATTTTCTACCATCCCTGTTACAAAAGCAGAGAGGCTTATTTTAAATTGGGTTAATATTGGCAGGTGACACACTTTGTAAAAGTCCTCCTATGGGTGACAAATTGTCATAAATATCAAAAGTTTGTTTCTATACATGTAAATTGAATATTTTACCCTACTCACTGATTTTAATTTTTTTAAGAGAAAAAATATGTAAGGTTAAACTAAAAGAACTTTTCTGTTTGATTCTATTAGATTCTTCTATTTTACTATGTCATAATTATTTATTTTATATTGAAATGTAGTTATTTTTAATAATTTAAAATAAGTTGTCATAAGCATGATGGAGAACGTGCTCAATGCTTTCTATTTTTAGACTAGTCACGTTTGAACTAAAATTCTATTAAAAGCTTAATGTTATTCAATAAAAAGTATCTTGAGTATTATTATTCTGGCAACTTGAAAGGTGTATTTAGGAGTTTATTTGTTTCTCGAATAACCAATACTTATTTAAAGGTCTAGATTTCTTCAAATTAACCAATATTTCTTTTCATTTCCTTCTATTGGGATCAAGATACTGTTACAAAAATTTTTGTTTATAACATTTAGTATTAGAGTTAGGTAACAAATAACGAGTAAATTCTTACAATAGAGCAAGGACTAAAAACGATACAAAAGATGATAGAGGATATGATTCTTAAACTAAAGAAACTCATCAAGAGATTAATGTGCAAAATGAATGAGATATCAAGAACATAGGATGCAAAGTTGAGCCCATGTCGCCATCGTATAAAACATGTGGAAGAAAATTCGGCGTTTTGGTTGGAGCTCAACATCTCCAACACGGCGATAATTTGGCAATGGCAATGAATGATGGAGGTGTTAATTAGTGCAACAAAATAGTTGCATCATTAAATAATATTCAGCAAACCAATATTCAAAAGGTTAGAGTTTTCTCTTACAAGCCAAATGTGCAGAGAGTTTATTTAACCGCAAAGCTAAAATGCGTAGGTACTATGATGACAAATCATTCATCAATCAAAGTGCCAAAATTAAAGATGATGAATATTATTGGTTCAAGGGAAAAGGTATGTTATGATTGTTTCTATTTTAATATCTGTTTTTCATTATGAGTGAAGCTATTGGCACCCATCTATATCTCTCATGAAATCCCTCTTGTTTTGTATTTACAAATTTATCCTATATATTTAAATTATATTAAAAATAAAACTTATCTAATTAGGTCCACCTACGGTTTCTTAGTCTTTTTCTCCGTTATGTACTCAATAAATCTAGAAAATTTGAAAAAAGAATGAATTGTCATAGAATAAGAATTTGATCTAAATTTAAACAAAGTTTTTATAGGAAAGATAATTTTGTGAAATTTGTATAGTCAGGCCAAGTTTTTCTTTTAGACATGCACATATAATTTTGTGAAATTTGTATAGTTAGGCCACGTTTTTATTTTAGACATGCACATACGTGTTTATATTACGCTCATGTTATTACCTACTATGAAAAATAAAGAGAGATTGAGATAAAAATCAGAAATTCATGAATGCTGTAACCAAGAAGAAATTGGAAGTAGTTCAAAATGGGAAAAAGGAGAGTGCGAGCGCGTAGCAAATTTATTTTTATTTTATTTTTTTATAAAAGTACTGACGCAGGGGTTTATTAAGAAAGTACAACAACTGAAGGTTATTTAGGAATTAAAAAGAATATATTCAGAAAATGTTAGAAGTGTGCCAATAACTTTCTCATTATTTAATTATATTTTAAGTGTATTTAATTTTTAATAGAGATGGCCAATATACCATGTTGGGAAGACGTTGCCAATTTAAAACAAGCCCATAAGGACATGTAGACTGGCTCAACACGGTCCACTGAATTGAATGGGCTGTGCCGTGCCGTATTTTTTTGGAAGGTTGACCTAGTTAGAGCCCACGATGCGCCGTGCTAGCCGGCTCCTCCCTTTTTTTTTTTATAGAAAAAAAAACCAGTAGGTATCGAACACAAGCACTCACATTACCAAGCACTTTTTGTTATATGTATTGAACCAATAGGTGTCGCGCACCAGGAAAGGAGCGCAGTTTAATTAATCGTGACAGTGGGAAAATAATCGTTATTTTTCATGCAGATACTCCTTCCTTTTTCAATCCCCGTGTTAATGGCAACTTAATTCTTGTCATTTTTGAATATTATTAATCATTATTTTCAACGTAATAATAGATATTCTAGAAATTTTTCATGCTAAATAATTGTCCTAATGCATGTGACATTTTTTAATTAATGAATACTTTTTATAAATTTACAGATGAACTTTATCATACATCATCATATTAATTTAATTATTGTTACATCATTTAAAATAGTTATTTTAAAAAAAAAATTAAAATGCATAACACTACTCTTATTTTTATGAAAAAAAGTTTCAAAACAACGTGTCTTTTTGTCAGCTACCAAGTTGCACCACATAAAGTGTTGATACCGAAAGCAAAAATCCAAGGATTCAGAACCTTAGAAAGGTCGAACACTGACAAATAAACGCACTCAAGAAAAATTAAAAGAGAAGTCAAAAAAATAGGGGGATCATCTGTTAGCATAATAGAAGCAGCTATTGATTTGTAAGTAGATATAAAATGAGGATAACTAGCAGATTAAATACTTATATTGTCTATATTATCCGTTAAGCGTCTCTTTGGTCAATATATTTTTAAAAATATCTCAAATCATCTATGATATTAAAAAATTGACAAAACTCTATTTTCTCTTATAAGATTATTGCTAATAATATCTTACTAGTATATTAACGTTTTCTTTAGTTTAGTTGTCGTTGTAAAATACTATCTATGAAACTCTATTTCTCTTATAAGATTGCTAAAAAATAGATTGAATGGATTGAATTAGATTCTAAACACCTCTACCATCTTGGTCATCTATCTGCAAATATAATAAACCTTAGGCGGTCTTCAAAAATTAGCCGCGAAAGATACCCACATGGTTTATAGCCTTCCGACTTCCGAAAATTGATGTGATTAGGTTTCCTATTAGACGTGCAAAGTATAAATTCTACCAAGCCTCTGAAAATTCAATTATAGCCGCATTAATGATTAGGTAATTTCCTAGTAGAATTCAAACTCATCAAGATTGCATTAATATTCCTGCTGACCCTCGGAAAAGCTAGCTGGACAGTTTATATAAGCTTGCTACTAGGCAGGCTTCTCTATCTATATCATCAATCTATTAATCTCTCTAAAATATCTTTCAATTTTGTTTCTGTATCTTAGTTAGTTTTTGTTATTTCCAAATCTTCTTTTTATTCTCGGAATGAGATTGATGAACACGAACATGGATCAGCAAGAAACAGATCTCGGAAGAAGAACGATGAACACGACATGGACAGCAAGAACAGATCTCGGAGAAGAACGATGAACGCGAACACGGAGATGGATCGGCAGATGATGATGATGAGAAAAATGATGAACATGGAGACGGAGCGGCAGATGATGATGATGAGAAGAAGGATGAACATCGAGATGGATCGACAGATGATAATGATGAGAATAATGATGAACACGGAGATGGATCGACAGATGATGAGGAACGTTAATACCATTCCATTGGGGAGGAACTTGAATACAAGTCGACCGCCGATAACAGGGAGGGACATGAACTTGAATCCGATTCCATTAGGGTTTAGTTTCTGTCCCAGCGATGAAGAGCTGCTGACTGTTTACTTGAAGAACAAACTCTTGAACAGGCCTTTGCCTCCCGACGCCGATGCGATCAACTCCGTTGACATCTACATGTACGGTCCCCAGGATCTGTGGTATATATATAAACGACCGGGACAGCCAACTATGTACTTCTTCACGTATCTGAGGTTGCACGGAGTAGGATCGAGTGCTCAAAACCGAAACGCGGGAATCAATGGATTTTGGAAGGCTACCCCGGGATCGTTAGAAAAGATATACGGATCAAAATAAAAAACTCTACTCGGCTACAAGAAGACACTTGTCTTCTATCAACGCAGACCTCATCAAGCTAATCCAACAAAGACTAGTTGGATCATGGAGGAATACAAGATTGACCTAAGCATCATTCAATTCGAATCTGATGAACCTATCTGGACTGGTGTTGTTGTATGCAAGGTTTATAACAAAGAGAATGACCCAAGGAAATTCTTAGCTGATATAGAAGCCTACAGTTTGTTCCAGCCAAATGGTTGTCCAGCCCTTCCAATTTGATAAGTAAGGCTTACGCTACTGTTCTGAAGTTGCTGTCTTGATAACAGCAGCCGGACAGTTCTTTATTTTAGTTTGGCTTTTCTTGGATAGTTTTTTTTTTCCCCTCTTCCTAATCGAATTTTAATGGAAAGAAAAATATAGTCATTAACTTAATTAAATAAATATTATTTTGGTTTTATTATGTAAAAATGTGTTAATAACAGTAAAAATCCCCTCTAACAGACACTACCTCCATTATTATAGAAACAGAGAAACCTTAGTTTTGAACATTCTTGCATGATTACGCTGATACAACTACACTGAATTAAAGTTCAATGATGGAGCCTTTTTTCTTTCTTTTTTTTTTTTAAATAAAACTCACAAGCGAAAGGAAATAAAAATAAAGAACAAACGCGATATCACAACCCAAAGCATAGAAAAATAAACAAGCGCACAACTAATAAAACCTATAATTGAGATAACCCATTCGATCATGAAAAAGAGGAATAAGAAATTTTTGCCGCAGGAAAAAGAAATGTAAAGATGTGAGACCAACATCCAAGTTAGCAATCTTATAAGAGAAATAGAGCTTCGTAGGTAATATTTTGCGATGACAGTAAAACTAAGGAGAACGTAATTGCCAAGGAGGGTCGTAATAATAATTTTAAAAGCATGGGGTTATAATTGCACTAAAGTTTGTTATTATATGTAATATTATAAAAAGCAACAAAAAAAATTAAAATAGTAAAACCAATTAATATGTATTTATCAATTGATTTGCAGTTAACAGTAACCTTGGCTAATTTTTATTAGTAAAACTAAAAGTAATGGCCCCGCAAAATATTCTTAAATATTTTTCAATTCTTTTCCTCGTATTTTCTCTTCACAATTAACATGCTTTGATTCTCTCTATCTTTCATTTACTTTGAAGAACACACCTTATAAGTTATTAAATTTTTATTTAAGTATAAATTTCATTAGCACACAAAAACATTTAAGAAGAAGTAATATTTTAATAAACACTCCCAGAACTGAATTTGTTCTTATAATCTGTCCCCTTTTTTTTTAATACACATCTTTGTCCCAAAAGTTTAAAAAGAAATGTGTCAAGGAAATAAATAGAAACTAAAATGAAAAGGTCCAATGAACTACATCAATATTTTTTCCTTATTAGACCTGAAAAATAAAAACAATAGACTAAAAGTAAAAATGCATTAAAGAAGTAGAGTAGAAAATAAAAACACAATTCAATAAAAAAAAGTCTAAAAATGGCAAAAAAGGAAAGTAAATTTTTCCGAAAAGAAGGATAAATGTTATGTGATCGGCCATTTTATAATTTTATTGAACTTGATTGACAACCGGGCTAAGCATATAACGTAGTCTCTGCCACTCATAGGTACACCACTGCTTTCAATTCTGGACATTGCATAACCGATGCTAACACTAGCCACTGTCTTCACTATCCCTTTTCATCTATTGTAATATATTAGTTTGGGTAAATGCATTTTTAGTCTTTATATTTGAGGCTAAGTACTTATTTAATTTTTATTTTTAAAAAATCTCTTAAGATATTTTTGCTGATCTTAAGATATTTTTGCTGTTTAATCTGTGATACTTATATCCTTATAATTTTTTTATATTTCTAAAAATACCCTTGCAACAATGTTATTGGGGACATTAATTAATTTACCTATAACAAAAGTTAATAAAAAAATTACCCCAGTAAAATAACAATAAATGTAAAATTTTTTATTATTTTACTTTCAGTTAAGGATTAATTTGATAAATTAATTTTTTTCTAAAATAATTACTAGCAAGATTATTGCAAATATATTAAACATCCTTTTAAAATTTTAGTAAGGATACTTTTAAAATTACCGTAATAACCAATAGTTGAGGGTAAAAGTAAAAAATAAAAAGTAATGGAATAATTGTCAATTATTTAACATTAGAGGTCATTTGACACATTTTAAAAAACACAAGGACCAAACAGATGCTTTAACAAATAATTTAAAAAATATAGGAGTCAAACATATGCTTAACAAATAATATGGACTCTATAAGTATTTAATATGTTAGTTATCCTCATTTTATATCTACTTACAAATCAATAGTTGCTTCTATTATGCTAGTAGATGATCCCCTGTCTTTTTGCTTCTCTTTTAATTTTTCTTGAGTGCTGCCCGTCCTTTCTACGGTTCTGAATCCTCGAATTTTTGCTTTCCATATCAAAAGTTTATGATGCACATTGGTAGCGGACAAAAAGGCAACGTAGTTTTGAACTTTTTGGCATGAAAATAATAGCAGTAAAATTCTGCCCGCTTCAGTAAGTAGAGAGCAAATGATTTGAGCCGCATTTCAAATTTTATAGGAAAGAGCAAAGTAAAGCATAAAATTTCAACAATTTAGTGATTAAAATCCAATAAAGCAATATTTTTTAATGCCTTAAAAATCTATTTGAATATTTAATAATAGAAAAGAATTCATACAGTTTTTTGAGGCACTAAATGGCAAAATTTAACAAAACTTACTATGGTTTTTATTTAGCTCGTCACGAATTTCAAGACGGTTATATGATACACCTCATTTACCCTTGCATCATAATGTTAAATTACATTCATGGGCAGACCTAGCTAAGGCTCAGGAGGGGCTATTAATTTTTCTTTTAAAATATACCCCAAGTCCTTTCTGAATGAGTTAAAAAAAATTTGGACACATTTTTTATATTGTAAGAGACTTGTAGTTTAGTGGCAAAAATGTGATGGTTTTAGAGTTTTGGTTCAAATCCCTATAGCCACATTATTTTGATTTTTTAAATATTTTATGAAAATTACTTAGAAAAATGATACTTTCAAGCATGTAAAATAAATAATTTATTATAATTATTATTTAAAATTTAAAAGAAAGAAACGAAATTTGAATTTATAAGACTTAAAATATATTTAAGTGAACATTTAAAAATCTAAATTAAATAAATTTTTTTGAACTAAGCCCCCCTAATTTAATTGTCTGGGTCCGCCACTGATTATGTCATAAGGGCAAAATTATCTTTTCGTAAATATCCTCCATGGATTTGACACTGTGTAAAATTGATATTTTTAGAAATTTCAAGAAAAAAATAATTTCAAACTTTAAGGTATCTTTAAATTTTTATTGATCTTGGATGGAAAATTAGTAATTTAGAACAAAAAAAGGAAAATATTTCCCTGTGAATAAGTAGACATATGGAGTAAAAGGAAAAAATAGATATTGATTCAAAGTTGGAACTTTCAGGTAGAAAGCGGGAGCCAACGCCAAACCAGGCCAACGAGATTCAGAATGTGGGCAGTGCAAATACTCTTAGGAATTAATAAAAGCACACTTGAGAGTCTAGAAAATGAAACCACAAAGACAGATTCTCATTGATTGAAGATCCAATGATTTTCATGAATATATAAACTTGGTTGGTTGTCAATTTGAGTGAAACAAGCAGTGGCTACAACTTCAAATCCAGTGTAATTTAATTTGTCTAACAAATTTGATTTTCCTCGCGTTATTTTAAATATTTTTGAATTACTATATTAATTTAAGGTGATTTGGGTGATGAAATATAATTTTGGCGATGCCTATAACAAAAATCCGAACATATTTATTTATGAATGCTGAGAATAGTACAATTATATAGAAAATTAACGACCCCATAAATTGTCGAAAAGAGACTTTCTAATTGAATTTGAAAGAAATTAAAATTAAGTGGTTAACTACTTAATTAAATAATATTAAATTATTTATCAATTAAAAAATATAATGTCTAGAGAAAAACTTTATTCAATCTCAAATGTATACAAATAAGAAGTAAAGGCCCCCTTTTATAGCTTTACAAACATAGTGAAGTAATGAAATAAATCATAATGTAGGAGACAATGATCCCTACTTTGGGGAGATCATGGGAGTTATAGAAAGCTAAACGATTGGTAGTGGAGAGATAAATAGTATGCTTGATGAACATTTATATAAATATAATTATTTCATAACACTCCATCCTACAAAAAATGTCTCATTAAAACATTTGCTAGTAAAATCTTGTTGGGAAAAAAGACTAGCTAAGGAAAAATAGTGCATTATTCATCTATATCTTATGGAGGTACAAACTGTCTCATTAAAACTTTATTAAGAAAAACTTAATGAGACAAAAGTCTAATAAAAGAAAAGAGTACAGTGCATATAGTCTTCCATATCACTAACTCCCCTTGTTAGATATCCTCCCACTCAAAATGACATTGGTGCTTCAAAGATCAATCATAATTTGTAGTAACTAACAATCCTTTAGTGAAACAATTTGTAGGATCAACACATTTTTGAAAGCATGAACACATTTTTGAAAGCTTGAAAACATATAATAAATTGGAGATACCACCATCTTAAATTTGAAGAATATTTCCATGCATAGATATTCATAATTTTGTTGATCTTCTTGAATAAAACCAACCTTTTAGCATCCATATCAACAAAAGAGTGTGATATAATTTTCACATTATTTTGACATTGTTAATTTTATATTGAATATATTTTAATTTGCAATTATGCAATTTTTCAATGCCTTTTCGAAAGCAAAATATATAACATATATTTTAAAGTAGATCAATTTTTTTAATATGAAATACCTGTGGTATTTCTATAATATCAGCATTCTAGTTGATAAATTTTAATTTAAAAATTAAAAGGAATTCTTTCATTTTAAGATTTTCATCTTAAATTTTTTTTTTTTAAAAAGAAACAAATTCATACGCTCTTCATAAGTCCTTTCATGATGAAATCATCAACATATTTTGCAAAAATTGCAATTTTAATTTTTAATTTTTAATAAAATCATCTAGCAAAGTGGATAATGACATAACACACTCATAATAAATTCACTCAAGTGTATATTTTTATAAGTCTAGATACCTATAATATACACAACTATGGTTATAGCTTTATCAACAACGTATAAGGTGCAAGCTTTTTGGCTTAGTACTTCAAGTGCTTATTTCAAACATTTTATCATTCAAGGATAAGTACATAGATTCTTCAAATTTTATTAATCAATTTACGAGCGTCCTCTAGCATATGGATTGCAGGTCCAAATATTTTAAAATTTTGGCAAATCATATAATTTGATGATTTGCCCATTTTTGATTTAGGATCTCAAAAATTTTATTATAACAACTAAATTTTATTGAAAAAAATCTTATGTCAATTTCAATTTTTTTTATTGTATCAAGTACGAACATTAATTAATTATTTCTCGTTTTCAATATATATGCCTAATTGAGATTTTTCGAAGCTTCCAATACATATGCGTCTCCAAAGGCTAAAGATCTCTCTTTAACGTGCATGCATATCTTTTATAGGGTAGTTTAAATTTCTTTATTTTTTACTATTTATCTCTTTATACAATATGTCTCTCCAGGAGCAATATATTCAAGAATTTAATTATAGATCAAAAGGATTTGTTATTTATACAAACATGGTCTCATCGGGAGCACCAAACATGGTCTCTTCGGGAGCACCAAATCATCTTTAAAGGTTTTGTCATCTTGTCAGGATTTAAATTATTTGTATCAATTGATCTATTAGACACACGCTTTAAGCACTTGTATATTTATTATTTTCTCATTGTTTCATCCTTTCAGGACATCAACCCACATTAGGGTATTTTTTATATGTAATTTTTATGGTTCTCTATATCAAAGAGTTTGTCTACTAATTGATCAACTATGCGTATTATATAATAATATTTATTGTACTTCAAGTTTAAATAAATTAGCTCATATATAGGTCAAGATAGGATAAAGATTATACATGCCATATATATTGTTCTTCAAATGCATATCATTTTGCTCCCCCTAATTGTAGGAGAACTATCATGAAAATTAATAATCTTGCATGGCGAAGTTACTAAGCCAAATTAGTGAAGATTTTGGATTTGAACTTCTAGTTCATCACCAATATTGATTCAATTTCATAGTGGTATAATATTCACATGTTGAATTTTTATGATAAGATCTATAACCATAATAATTTTGAAAAGTTATTTGATAATGGTTATATCTAATATTAATCCACAAGTACAGAAATCCATTGAGGAATTGAGTTAGTCACAATTTTCTTTTAATCAAAAACTCATATTTTATCTTTAACAAAAGAAAACATAGCATCATTTTATATTAGCACTCTTGATTTTTTACTGCAGGAGCATATTTGTGCTATAAAGTTATGTGTCCTCTAATATGTGTTTTTTATATTTTTTCACTCTACATAATTTTGAATGAGAGAATAAATCGAGCTTTTGAAATTGTTTTTCAAGTTTTTGTGTGAACTTTTAGCTCTTTCAGGGAGATGATCATAAAAGAAAATCATAATATTTTACAATTATTTAGAGACTGATTTCTTCCACAAAATATTTTAGCATTACTCATGATCTCAAACATATGAATATTAATTAGACTTCAGTAATTTAAGATAATAATAAAAGAATCATTCATCAAGAATTCAATAAAAATATATGAATAAATTAAAAGGATCAAGTACATGTATATACTACTTACAACTCATTTCTATATTTCACTATATCGAAATGTTCCTAAAATTATAAAATAAGCATGTAAAAATCTGTCACTAAAAGTTCAGAAGATTGAAAACAAATTGTAACATATGCATTTTTGTAAGTAAAAAAAAAAAAAACAACAAAAAAAAAAGAGAAAAGAGGCGGTAAAAATATAAAAGGCAGTAAATGGGTTAAAAAAAAAAAAAAAAAAAAAAGAGAAACACAGCTAAAACACACGCGTGAGAGAGAGAGAGAATTTTGACCCGCGAACCCGACCCGACCCGTGAACCCGACCCGGCCGTATCTCCATTTTCCGGCCACTTCGCCGGCCAAGGAAAGTACCGATCGGAAGCCCTTAAGCCGCTGGTTAGCTTCTCGCCGTCGTTGCCACCCGAAAGTCATCGGAACGCCGCCGATCGGAGCTTGGATTTGCCGCGGGCTTGCCGCCGTGATTCGCCGCGATTCAGCCAGTTTCCGGCTGCCCCACCACCTGGAATTTGTTCCCTGCACGACCAGCTTCCATTTCCGACCATCCACAGCCACCGGAGACGCCGCTTTGCCGCCGGCCGACAACTTGAGAAATTGCGGCTGTTGAGCTAGATTCCGGCGTCGTTGCCGCGCGTGGGAGCTCACCGCCGGCACCGTTGGACTCAGCTCGGTCCAAACTATCTGACCTGAACTTCCCGACTGTCGTTGCTAGAATTCCAGCCACCGTTGACCGGCAAGGGCAATTCGGTAATTTCACCATTTTGAGGGCGATTTTGTAATTTTAAAACTTTGTGGATATTTTCGTAATAATTAGAATTGGAGATAAATGGGTCATTACGATTTCGAGGGTAATTCAGTAATTCACAATTTTGGGAGTTTACGGACACGATGGTAGTTTCGTAAGTTTATTAACGCGGAAGTTGTGGATTATGGATGAATGTTCGTTTCGAGTTTCATTACGTATATTTAGTTATATTTTAGATTTACGGAAAGTAATTATGTCGTTTCGTTGATTTAGGAGGACCCACGAGTGAGGATCATTCCGCGGACGTGGACGACCGCCGAGTTTGATCATTGTCAGTGTGAGTGGAATACACAAAACTTATTTTCATAGTTTATGATAATAATAAAGCATGTTTGTGAATTAAGTATTTTAAAGGAACGGATTTAAATGAAATGGATTTGATTCACATGTGTTACTGTTTTGCGATATCGACTTTGAATTTTGAATATAAGAACAGTTGATTTACATGTGTTCATGGAAAGAAATGCAAAGTTTAAAAATTGTATTTAAAAGTATTGAATAGTACCCTTCCCTGTTTATCCGGTGGCCGGGACATGACAGTACCTAGATAGTACGTCATTGCACGTCCGTCGAGGGCCGGATATGATGAGATACAGATATTGAGATACAGATGAGATATAGGCCTTTGGGGCCCGTCTGAGTACACACAGAGGCTTTGGGCCGTGTGCTCGGGCGCTTTTGTCCTTTGGGGACTGGATATGCATGCATAGATATGATGAGATATGAGATGGCACTTCCCTGTCTATCCGGTGGCCGGGACATGACGGTACCCAGATAGTACGTCATTGCACGTCCGTCGAGGGCCGGATATGACGAGATTATTCCCCTGGGTACTTGTTTTCCTGATGGTTTTGATATTCGGCATTTGCTGCGATAAATGTGATTTCCTTGATTTTAATGTAGTATTATGTATTATTATTTTATCAGTGCATGATTTAAATTACGTACGGTTACTGGAATTCTTATGATATTTTGATGGTACTATTTCAAGAAAAATGAATTGTTTTACAGTAATTTATATTTTCAAAAGAAAATTATTATCCACTCACTGAGTTCACTGCGTTTTATACTCATTCCGTTTAAACATAATTTCCCCCCCACAGGAGGTTGCAGGTACATGAACTCAACCCAGTGACTGTAGATATTTTGAGTTGTTGGCCACGCTGTATCAGAAATTATAGATACTTGATGTTAGGGCATTTTGATCAGCTTATTATTTTGAGATTGTACAATTCTAGTGTATTATTCTTTTGAGATTAAGAATAGACCACTGTATAGTAAGATCAATTATATTATAGCCTTTTGGTACTTTCGAGATTATATTTGATAATATTCAGCACTATAGTTGCAACTGTTGAGCATTGAAGTTGGTTGTTCATTGGATTATTTGGAAGTGTTTCTTTTACACATGTGCAGGATTGGAATGTTATATTTATAGGGGAAATTCTGCCGAATTTTCGGTAGAATTCTTATTAGATCAGCACAGTTTCGGATGAGTCCAGACAGACTCGCCCTGTAGTTCGGGGCGGGTCGTTTCACAAATCAACGGGCCAAAAAGTCAAGAAACTGTTCAAACTAGAAATGAAGTTTTTTTTTTTTAATGACTGCATTTAGTCAAATAGTTTGAGTGAGAATCCTGAGATTATGAGAGTGGAGTGGGAGTAGGTTGTTTACTTGCACTGAAATGTGAGAGTGGAATAAAAATCAGAATCCTATTTATGTGTTTACATTGTCTTAGATTGGGAGTGAATTGTTTCAAATTATAATTATACCCTTATTAAAAAAATTATAGTTTTTAGTTACAAAGTTGATAAAAAATATATTTATAAAATAAACCATTTATTTTATTATTAATTTTAATTATATAACTTAATAATAATTATTAATATTCTTGTTATGTAAATCATATTTTTTATTAATTTTAATTGTAATCATATACATTAAAAATTATTGACAAGAACAACACACATGAAACATTATTATTAATAATATAGTACAAAATTAACATTTTTCTTTGAATAAACTATTTATTATTATTAATTATTAATAGCAAATAAATATAATGCTACTAAAAATAAATAAAGATAATAAGATTATATTTTAAATAAAGATAGTATATAGTAATATTGTTAATTCTCTATGAATATAATAATATTATTTTTAAATGATTTTAGCTTAGATTACATAAATTAATATTTTTGAGTAAATATAATAATATTTTATTTAATAAGTTTAATATTATTAAATAATATAATAATATTATTTAAATAAATATAAAATTATTATTTTTAAATAAATATAATATTTTTATATTTTAATAAATATAAATTATATTATATTAATAAAAGAGGTAAAAAAGGAAGAGGTAGGAGTGGATTTCCACTCCCACCTCCCCCCATGAGAGTGGGAATCCCACTCCATACTCCAAAAGTGGGTGGGGCTTACAGAGTGGAATTCTCACTCTCTCATTTAAACAAACAAGTAAACACTGAAATGAGAGGACTCCACACTCCGCACTCCCACTCCAGTAAGTAAACACTATATATGTGTAGTGCAATCCTTCAAGGATGCGATCTTAATTTGCTTTCATTGTATATTATAATATTCACACTTCATAATGAATTTTTTGAATTTTAAGAGTAGAAAATATAATAGCGATTGAATTTTATAATAAGAAGGATCAAACAATAACAATATCAATCAACGGAACATGCGATAAGTGTTATAATCCAATTCTCATAAAATATATGTAATCATTAATAAAGGAAGTAAGGAACGCCTTCATAGATCCATTATTCTTAAATTATAGAAATACATAAGCTACAGATGTATATGATTTTAGACAAATCAAGATAGTTCACCTCATACTTTTACGAGTAATATCAAAGAAGAGGTATTACCATATTTTAAAGAGGACAAAAATTGATCACTTGTGGCTAGAAACTCATGCTGATATCGTGTTAAATTATTTATCGATTAGGAGAACAACAATATATCAAGAGAACGAGAGAAAGCAAATAAGAAATATAATGTCTAGAGAGGAATTTTATTCAATCTCAAATGTATACAAATAAGAAGAAAAGACCTCCTTTTATAGTGATAAAATTACTGTGAAGTAATGAAATAAATCATAACGTAAGAGATAATAATTCCTAATTTAGGGAGATCATGGGAGTTGTGGAAAGCTAAAAGGTTGGTAGAGGGGGAGATAAATAGTATGATTGACGAACATCCATATAATTATAGTTATTTCATAACAAATAAACATTATTTTGGTTTTGTTAAGTAAATCTGTGTTAATCACAGTAACAATCTCCTTTCCTACAGACATTACCTCCATTACTAAACAGCTCACCAATAAGTTGTTCAAAAGGCCTTTAATTATACAAACGGATATTTAACCTTGTTTCATTAGAGACCCTTGTTTTAAGATCCAGAATCGCGAAAAAAATCGCATCTAAGTCCCCACTAGTTGCCATATCGTTATACGGCATCTAGTTGCAATTCTTTGACCAGGTTTAATTAGCCAAATTCTCCACTTTTTCCAGGCTTAATCTGCTGTCACATAACTACACACAAGTTGACCCAATCTGATCGGAAGCCGTATAGGATTTTAATTTTATTAAAATAAATCTTTGTACATGCGGCGGCCTTTATTATTTTTAATGCGGATACGTTTTTAAACTGTGAGGTTTAACATACTTATTTTTTAATAAAATATAAAATCGTACAATTTAATAGCATTAAAAATTAACTGTGTTAAACCACACGATTTAAAATCATGTCCGCATAAAAAATAAAATTAGAGCACCCGCATTATAGACGGATTATGTATATATAAAATCAGTTCACATTAACTTTAGTTACTTTATTAAAAATAATAATAGCATCATAATTCATTATTTTTAAATGAAAGACAATTTGGATACTATTTGGATACGACTACTCAAACCGCCTTTCTCCTCAGGCGAACACACTTGAGACACGCAATTTCCTAGAGTCTCAAGAACTGACCATAAATTAACACAAATTCATGTGATTTGAATCTCTCTATTTTTCATCTACTTTAAATAACACTCCTTACAAGTTATTAAAATTTTTGAAGTACAAATATCATTAGCTAACAAAAACATTTAAGAACAAGAAATATCATATATGAACGCTACTGAACTTGTTCTTCTGACTGTCTCTCTCTCTCTATTTGTTTTTTTTTTAAATACAAATGTTTGTGCGAAAAACTTAAAAAGAAATGTGTCAAGTAACTAAATAGAAACTAAAATGAAAAAGGGTGAATGAACTACATCAATATTTTTTCCTTTATTAAACCTGAAAAATAAAAACCGTAGAGTAAAAGTAAGACTGCTTTGAAAAAGTAGAGTAAAAAAATACAATTGAATTAACAAAAAAAATTCTGTAATGGGGAAAAGCGAAATTAAATTTTTAAAAAGAAGGATAAATGTTTATGTGAGTGATAATTTTATAATCTTAGTGAACTTGATTAACAACCGGGCTACACACATCGCTTAAACCCAACAGTTGATTTTTTTCAACCGCACTAGCTTATTATTCCTCTCATTTCGTATTAATGGAGTAAGAATTTTTTAATAATATAATTTGTTGATGTAAACAGAAAATCATTTTCGGAGAGAGAGTAATATAATCGAACATAAATTAGTTAAGTTTTAATAATTATGTTTCTAAATGTTACCACTTTTACACCACACCTAGTAATTTAACCACACACACAATAACACAATAACTGCGTTATCCATCTGTTATGGACAGGGCCTTAGTCTCTGCCACTCATAGGTACGCCACAGCTCACTATTCTAGATATTACATTGCCCATCCTAACGCTAGCCACAGTCTTCACTATCCCTTTCCATCTATCCTAATATCCTATAGTTAATTCATTTTACCTAATTCATTAGCGAAATACTTGTGCCACTAGAACTTTTTGTTGTACTGCTTTGCCAAAGATCCTAATTTTAATAGTAATTTATTAACAAGTTTTACCATGTCCCCACCACTTTCTGCCATGGATTGCTTAAATCTATGAATCTCGATCGGTTATCGAAGTTGCAAGATCATGCCGAGAAAGTTGAAAAGCCACAGGCTCTCTCCTATCCCGTAGTGCTTGTCTACGAGAACGCAGATCAACAAAGGTAGGTGGGCGGAAAGGTTCTTTTTCTTTTGGGAGGGGGTTTCCTTATCATAATCTGAGTCCGTGACAGCATCAATTCTCCCCCAAAACTCAATTTGCGACAAGACGCGGGCATTCCCCATGCTGCGGTTCCCTCCAGTCCGTTCCGTTCCGGGGTTGGGTCTCTCCTGATCCCGGTTATCATATTGGTAGTCAAGTACGAAGACTATTGGCATCAGTCTGCTGCCTCTCTATTATAAGTAGTTTCCTAGCCTCATTAGCTGTCTTACAAAGAAATGAATGAAAAGAAAAGTCAATTAGACACCATCAGTCATACCAGAGGAAAAAAGAATACAATGAATGATCGGCCATTCCATTTCTGCTTTCAGCACTTAGGCGACGGTTTCTATGTTTGGATGCGTTTGTTTGAAAGCCTACGAGTTGACTTGAAGCAACAAATGGTCCATTTGTTGATGGATGGGAGAATGACGGGGCTTTGCCCGACCGTACGTTTGAAGAGGCTTAGGATTGGTTCTTCTGTTATGATTTTTTCTAGTTAGCAACTTATTTATTGACTTTCTCTTAAGGTTAGTACACTGAACACCAGCAAAATCTTTTTTTCAAAGTGAAACCTTGATTTCGCTGCGCTTAATAAGAACCCGGAATAGCGGAAATCGGTTCTTATTTCGCTTCCAAAGTCAGTCGTCTTTGCCCAAGTGTGTAGCTTGTTACATGGGTCGTGAGTGGGAATTTAGTTTCCGTCTGGGTATGCGCCCTTGGATTGCTGTTGCATATTCAGCTCCTGTTGCAGCGGCGATTGCTGTTTTCTTGATCTACCCAATCCTATCTTACAAAGAATATACTTCATTAAAACATTTTCTAGCAAAAAACCATTGGGAAAAAGACTGGATAAGAAAAAGGAGTACATTATTCATCTATATATTATAGAGGTGCAAATTACCTCATTAAAACCTTACTAGTAAAAACTCAATAGAACAAAAGCCTGAAGGAAAAAGAGTAGAGTGCATGTAGCCCTCCATATCAATAACTCTCTTTGTTCAATATGCTACCCCTCAAAATGACATGGATACTTTAAAGATCAATCATAATTTGTTATAACTAACAATATTTTGGTGACACAATCTGTAGGATCAACATCATATTGTGAAAGCTTGAAAATATATAATAGATTGTAGATACCATCATCTTGAATTTGAAGAATATTGCCATGCGTATATCTTCATAATTTTGTTGATCTTTTTAAATAAAATCAGGCTTTAGCATCCATATCAAGGAAAGAATTGTGGTATAATTTTCACATTATTTTGACATTTTCAAGTTTATATTGAACATATTTTAATTTACAATTGTGCAATTTTCTAATGTCTTTGTAGGCATAATTTTGAATAAAATATGGTTCTTCAGGACCAAGACATATGCAACATATTTTAGAATAGAACAATTTTTTAATATGAAATACTTCTGGCATTTCTATAATATCAGCATTTCACTTGATAAATTTCAATCTATAAATTGGAAGAAATTCTTCATTTCAAGATCTTTCATCTTGAATCTTACTCTAAAATATGTTGTATATTTCAATCCATAAATTCAATAAAATTTGCAATCTTTGCAAAATTTCAATTCATAAATTCATAAGCTCTTCAAGGATAAGTAATAGATTTTTCAATTTAATTTTGACACACTGTAGTTCAGATTCACATTTTATTAATAAATTTTACAACTTCAGGCTTGTGGACTACAAGTTCAAAATTCTTCAAATTTTACTAATCAATTTTACCTCTTCTAGCATATGGACTATAGATCCAAATTTTGGCCAATCATATAAATCGATAGTCTTTCATACTTTTGTGATTCAAGATCTTGGATATTTTTATTATAACAACTAAATTTTTACTGACAACAATCTTATGTCAATTTCAATTTTTTTTCTCTTGCACCAAGTACAAACATACTATTGATAAAATTTTTTTATTTTTTGATATATATGCCAAATGAGATCTTTCGAAGCTTCTAATAAATATGCCTCTGCAAGAACTAAAGATTTCTCTTTCTTAATTTGCACTCGTGTCTTTTATAGGGCAATTTGAATATCTTTTTATTTCTCACAATTTGCCTCTTCAAGAGTATTTGAGATTCATTTTCTAGTTAGTACATTATGCCTCTCCAGGGGCAATATATTCAATAATTTAATATAAATCAAATATTTTGCTATATATGCAAACATGATCTCTTCAATAGCATCAAATTATTTCACTTCAATTTCCCAAGAAATAAACTTTTGCACCGATTGATATATTACATGCTTTAGGCATTCATATATTTATTTGTCTCACCATTTCGTCATTCAAGGATATCATATCAACCAATAATCATATTTTATTTGTGATTTTTCACTTTCATATATTAATAAATTCATTCAATAATTGATCAATAATGCACATTGTACATTAATCTTGTTGAACTTCAAGTTGAAATAAATTAACTCATATATAGATCAAAATGGGATAAAGGTGAAACAAATAATTTGTATTGTCTAACAAATGCATATAAGTTTGGCCACACTAATCATAGGAGAATTTTCACAAAATTATTAAGCTTGCATAACAAATCTACTATGTTAAATCAGTGAAGGTTTTAGATTTCAACTTCTGGTGTATCACTAATATTGATTCAATTTCATACCATTTCTGATGGTATAATATTCATATGTTGATTTTTTATGATAACATTTATAACCATTATAATTTTGAAAAGTTATTTGATAATGGTTACATCTAATACTAATCCACAAGTATAGAAATCCATTAAGGAATTGAATTAGCCACGATTTTCTTTTAATCAAAAACTCATATTTTATCTTTAACAAAAGAAAACGTAACATCAATTTATAATGGCACTCTTGATTTGCTACTACAAGAGTATATTTGTACTATAAAATGATGTGTCCTCTAATATGTTTTCTTTTATATTATTCTCTCTACATAATTTCAAATGAGAGAATTCATTGGGCTTTTGAAATTATTATCAAGCTTATATACGAGCTTTTAGCTCCTTCAGGAAAGTAATCATAAAAGAAAATCATAATCTTTTACAATTCTTCAGGGATTGATTTCTTCCACAAAAATATTTTAGTACTACTCATGATCTCAAGCATATGACTATTAATCATACTTTAGTAATTCAAGATAATCATAAAAGAATAACTCATCAAGAATTCAATAAAACACATAGATCAACTAAAAGGGTCAAGTATATATATAAATACTACTTACAACTCATTCTTATATTTTATTATATCAAACTACTTTTGAAAATTATCTAATATAAAATAAGCATGCAAAAATCTGTCACTAAAAGTCTAAGAGGTTGAAAACAGAACAATAAGCTAACGAAGTCAAGAAGTTGGTCAAATCAGAAACCAACAACTTTTTTTATTGACCACATTTATTACTCAAATACTTTTGATTGTCATATTTTTCTTTAATTGTTTCAAAGAAAAAATTATGCCTAATTTATATATTCATTTTGTAACTACTTATGGGAGATATGGAAAAGAAAATTCATATATAGTCTTACATGACATTACAGGAACTCATAATATTTATATAGTTTTTTAAGGACATGTAAGATATACACTTATATGATGAATCCTTCGTGAACAAGATATTGGTGAATGACATCATAATTTTAGAATAATTCTTTAGGAACATATGTTGAAAGAAAATCTTCATTGTATATAGTGCAATCCTTCAAGGATGCATTCATAATTTTCTTTCATTGTATATTACAATATTCACACTTCAGGGTGAATTTTTTTTAATCCAAGAATGCAAAATATATAATAGTAATTAAATATTATAATAAGAAGCATCAAATAATAACAATATTAATGAATGAATGTTAGATAAATATCGTAATACAATTCCCATAAAATATATATAATGATTAAGAAAGGAAGAAATTCACAGATCTATTCTCCTAAACTATCGAAAACATATAAATATAATTGTAGACAAAGTTTAGATAGTTCAATTTATATTTTTAAAATCAGAAGAGAAAAATTTACCATACTACCTTTTGGGCGAGAGACTCGTGTTGATAACATGTTAAATTATTTATTAATTATGAGCAAAAAAATATAGCAATAGATAGAAAGAAAACAAATAAGAGACACAATGTCTAGAGAAGAATTTTATTTGATCTCAAGTATATAGAAAGAAGGAGATGAACCCTTTTTTTAGAGTCTCATAACCATAAAAATGAAATAAAACTAACTTCTTATGAGATAGTGGGAGGCATAAAAAATGAAGAGTTGTTTGGTGAAGACATGAAGAGTTGCTTTAATGTAACATCTATATAATTATAATTATTTCATAACAAGTTAATTATATTTGTGTTCGTTCTTAACAACAATTTTAGTAGAAGAGGGTTTTGATGAAAAAAACTGAAATGGTGAAGAGCACTAGTCCATTATTTTTCCTTTCTTGGGCAGTGAGCGCTCTTGGAAAAAATATTGTAAGGAAAAATATGAGACTGAGATGAGAAGAAACTATAAATCAAGAGTGAGAATCAATTTATTCTATTTTACATCGAGTGATGATACAACCACAAACTCTTATACAAATTTATTTTGTGCAAACTGAAGTGGCATTAATTCATTGGTTAAATAAAATAGAAAACAATAAAAACAAATCATGTGGACCAAAAGATATTTGATCTAACCAATTAAATCATGTCACACAACCAGTTTGTATAAAAAAAAAAATTGTATAAGGGTTTGTCGCTATATTATTATTT